>VWZP01008546.1:268607-327560 GCA_013396995.1 Dicaeum eximium
GAGAAGAGAAGGAGATCCTTTGTTTTCTTTTGTGAAGTGCATCTGTAAAGCAGGAAACCCCTGCGCCCACAGGCTTTGTGGCCCCTTCCCAGCTTTGGGACAGCCATGGAAGGGGGGAAGAACCTGCAAGCAAATTTTTCCCCAGGCGGGTTGCTTGTGGGGACATTGAGAGACACAAGAGAACTTTCCTCTTCTCTTGTGGAGAAGCTTTTCCATAACATGAACAAGAGGGACTCCTCTCCCTGAGAGAGAATTGAGAAAAGACTATTTCAAAAATGATGGACTGATTGGGATTGTTGAGTGTTATTTCTTTACATTGACAAATGGGAAGGAAATGTTTGTGGAGGGAGGAGAAGGGTCTGAAGAGTTTTGGGTTTTTTTATTTTCCTTTTTTTTTTCCTTTTAGTTACTGTTAATAAACTGTCTTTCTCTTGAAGTTTTGAGCCTGCTTTGATTTTCTCCTAGTTGATCCTATTTTACAGCAGGAGAGTGCTCTGGTGATTAACCAGCATGAAAAAAACCCACCATATTTAGTGGTGCATTTGGCCGGGAAAAATTCAGATTGATTGAAATTGGGGAAAATTCAGAATTGGCGAACTAAACCACTACACCAGTCATTAAAAGGAAAAAAGTCATAGTCAGAAATTTGTCTGCTCTGCGGGTTAGGAGTCACAGGGGTAGCACATCTTATAGCATCATCTTATAGCACACAACAGCTGTAGAGTGTTTTCAGGTAAAACCTGCAAGCCAGACAAGAAATTGAGCATGCATTCTAACCCGAGACAGCTAACTGCTGAACCCTCCAAAACTGCTCAGTTACATGGAGTTTGGCATATGCATAGATGAATGACTTGACAGGAGCAAAAGTGAGGAAAATACTACTTCTCATACAGCTGCAAAGCAAGCAAATACTGAATTTTTTTTTTTGACGGCTCAACCAACTATCGTACAAAAGAGACAAGTTCCTACACAAGCTCAAGCTAAATACTATTATTAAATAAACCATTAAAACAATTATTCATATTGGCATAGGCATCAGTAATTCCAAGTGTGCTATTTTTCTGAAAGAGGTACTGCAAAATTGAAAAAGTCAATCCCATTTATTTTATCAAGCACCTGGTTCAATAGATTACTTTAGAATTTGCTTGTTTGAAGCAGACAAGAAAGATAAAGTTTTCAGATGTAAGAGTGAATGGAGACAGAAACCAAAAACTTACGGAGCCCCACCACTTTTTGGTTTTCACTGAATCCATGTCAATGTAAATGCAGTTGTGGCCTTTTCCTTCTAAGTTTGGGTTATTTGTATCTGGAAAGGGAGGGGATATGGAAACCTAACAATATTAATGGATGTTTCCAGTGGACACACATTCTTAAACTGTTAAAAACTGAGTAACAATATTTAGGTTGGGTTTTTCTTTCAGAATACATTATGGTATTTTTGATATTTAGTGTGATTCTTTTTAATGAAAAAAACTCTTTTTAGTAAGAGTTCAGCCTCTCATCTTTCCAAACCAGCCCTGCAGTCGGACTGAAACAAGTCAAGATGTAAAACCAACTGTCCATAAAAATTAAAAAAACAGGATACCTAGCTTTATAATAATTTTAACTTTCGGTGGTTTTAGATATGACCCAAAAATTCAGTTAGTCCAAAACAGAAAATAATGGCTCCTATATCCTTCATAGACAGAACAAATGCAATAGTCAGTGTATTGTGAGTTATGTACTCCATTTTACATTGCATTTTAATTAGCTGTTAGTCAGTACTGCAATTCAGTCCATGCAAATTACTATAATATGGCTAAAATAAAGAGTTTTCTTAAAAACAACAGTTTTCAGAGGACCATCTTACTTAAAACTGCACAACTTAATACCTCAAAAGGTACAGAACAATACTGCATTAGGAAAAGTTCTATTTTAGGAAAGTTTTGATTATGTAATTCTGTTTACCAACCTAGGTTTTCTATAGTTTCTATGCTCTTGTTTTGGAGAGATTTTGTGGCTGAAATTTCTTTGAATGTTATCATATGCACACTAAAAGTTGTTCAAAATATTGCTGTGAAACAATTAAAGCTAAATGAAGCCTTGTAAAAGTAAAAGAAATAACAAACAGCAGTCTAATAATGGACAGTAATAGAGAATGCTGCAGGTAGAATGGAAGTGGATATGTAACCTTTCATGATAAAAACGACCTACAAATTTTTCTAGACATTTCTTACATAAAAACAAAACTGAGAAGCCGAAATCAATTTTCATTAACAATTATCTCTGACAGAACTAATCTAGAGAAAGACTAACACAGAAAAATCCAGAAACAGTGATTTAAAGGCAGGCATACTTGCTGCTTTTGTTTATTCCAGAACACTAGGACGGAACAGAACTGTGCTGGCTTTGGTACTGTACCTATACAGTTGCCTTCCTTCTGGCTAAGCAGCATCACTGGAATTGAAAGCCTTGACATTCTCCTATTAAGTTACAGCAACTCCACAAATTATTTTTATGTTTCTAAGCATGAAACTACTTCTTCTAAAGTTCTAAGTAATCAAATATTTTCCCAGCAACAGCAGTGCAAGACTGAAGTATTCTCAAACAGGTATTACTTCATGAGACTTACAATTTCCAACAGGTGTACACCTATTGTTCCCTAGTGCTCAACCTGAAATTCGTATCTAATGGTTTGATGAAATGTACAAGCTCTGAAGAAATCAATTACATTTTCTCTCAATACCTATAAAATATATTTATCCATAAAGTTGTAGTGGTTACAGCTGTCAATAAAAGCATTAGGGATAGCCACATGACTATGCTTGTTACCAGTATTAACTGCAAGACTTGAGATCAAATCTACAGATAGACAAACTTACTTTTTATTCTTTATTATTTTATTTTCTTTTTTAAGGCCCCATTCCTCAAAAAATTTCACTGATCAATTAAAACCAGGATTTTCAAAGCTCTATGGGCTACATATACACGTGATTGCAGAGACAAACAGCATATTGGAAAAAAAAGGAATATAAAATAGGAACACTGCAAATTTAACAGTGAAACTTATCATCACTGCTGCACTGTAATTCTCTGATTGGTGCTTTATGTTTTATAAGTTGCATATTAATTTTGCCAGTGAACATAATGGTAGTATCAAGATTATTATGCAGAGAATTCATCCTCTGCAGAAGGCATTTACACATCCAAAAGACCATGCAAGTATTTTCACTGAAAATCAACATTTGGCTCCCTGAGCAATGAGACTTTCAAAATACACTTAAGTTGACTACACAGAACAGTCAGCAATTTGCAAGAAAGTACTTGACAGAAGAGTATGAACCAATTCTGTCAATGTACTCTGTAATGAAAAATATAGAACATACTCTAAAGCATATTATTATTTTATATATGCCTGAAATATGAGTGAGAGGAAAGATTAATCTCTTGTACAGCAGAACTACGATAAATCACTTTCTCATTTCCAAAGTATTAAAAATGTAAGGATGCATCCATTACTGCGTATTAAAAAAAAAAAAAAAAAGATCACTTCCTATTAAACTAGGCAAATAATTGCACCCTCTGTTTTGCTTACAACACACTAGTTATACTGACTAATTCCATTATGGTTTGCTCCCTGCACTTGTTTTGTAAGATAAGTAACACTAGAAACAACAGAATCAAGCCTTTTCTCCAGCACCATCAGCAGGCAGAGAAGGCTCACTGGTCTCTATATCCAAGCTCTCAAAACAGAGAGGAGAAAGTCCATCTCTGTTTAGTTGACCTTTATTTTTATTCTGATTTAAATTAATGAAAGAGAACTAATAGGGCTATGATTACAGTACTGACTGAAGCAAAAATTAGTCCTTTCTAATGCTACAGATTCTGAAATTTCCCTCTGTCTTCAGGGACAAGGGGTATGGACGCCTGAAGGTCTTAGAGAAGCTGATGGCCAGATTCCACAGTTGACAGAAATTACAAGCCAATGTACATGACCGATATCACAAATCTCTCCACAACCGTACACATAAGCACCAGAGTGTTTGAAAACTGCTCTGACATCCACTTGCAACAGCCTTTAAGATGATGTCTGATCTAGTTATATAGAGGTAGTGTGGATCCTCCTAACTCCAATATATCCACTTCCAGTAAAGAACTACAGTGACTGTATACTCAACGGTATTTCATCAAGTTTCACTGAGTTTTCCCCTCTGGGTAGGAGGCAAAAGGAGCAAAGCTTCTCTTCACTCCTTTTCTGCCCTTGCCCAGTAAAAAAACTTCATCCAAGATGAAGCATGGAAGTAACCTGAATAAAACAAATAAACAGTCACTGTAGTTACAATAACTTTTGTTGAACATAATCTGTTTCAAAATATTTTGTTATCCATCATGAATTAATAAGAAAATCTGACAGGTAAATACATTTTAAAAAGACAATAAAAGATATTGTTGAAATATTTTAAATAGACATGCTAATTAACATGATTAATAAATTGCAGTAATAGTGGGAGAATTTTTCAGTTCAATATGGCATTTCATGTTCACACTCACTTCCTAGTTCTACTAGTATAAAACAAGAAACTGAGTCTGTCTACAATAAAATTAAAAGCCTTTTGCAAATAACGACATAATAATGATTTAATAATAGTGTTTAAAACTGCTTTCTCAATCCTACAACAACTGGAAATTTAAAACTAGGATCCAGAAGACTCACTTTTTTCTAATCTTAGAAATCCTCATGAAGCAGGAAGGGGGGAGGGAGAAGGTGTCCATTTATTTTAAGAAGCTTCAGACCAAAGCCGTAGGTCTATATACTTACTCCCACCGTTTCAAAAAGTAATCCCTCACAAGCTCAGCAAGAAAACTGCAGAGTAACCAATTTACTAACACTAGACAGACATAATGAAACAAACTACAAGTTAAATTTTCTTACATTGTAGATACAAGACATATTCTAATTTCTTGAATGCTGTTGAACTCTCTTACAATTTTGATCCTATCTTCTGATTTTGTATTTCCATCAAGTCTTCGGTAATCTAGCCCAGATGCCATGCAGTACTGTTCTAGCACATCTAGCAACTGAATGGAAAAATGAAGAAAAAAAGAAAAGAAAAAGTTCAGTACTTAAAAGTACCTTTTAAATTAAACAGGGACTATGTTTCTCAAATATATTTTTAGTACACCACCCATTGCTAATTACAGTAAATCTTTGCCATTTTGGTATCAACATTCATGATTCTTTTTAGCCATGATTCTACAGCACTCAAGATGATTAATATTGGTGTGCTGTGGTCTGACTCCATCATCCAACCCTGGCTGCCTGTTTCATCTCTACCTGTCACTTGTCACTCAATCCAACAAAGCAGTCAGTCCATTTAAGCAGCTTCCTCCCACCTTAGCAAGCTGCAATTAGTTGAAATACAGTAAATGAGCACCACAGCCAGCACAGAGTGCACAGTCGGAGTTGAGGGTCATGGAGTGAAAGCCATTGCAGTAACCAGCAGTCAGTCTGGTACTGGACACCATAAAACGTAATCTAAGACACATGAGTACTCTACTACTGCATCTAAACATTAAACTTGCATTCTTTCTTAAAGCCAAAAAAAAAGAGGCATTTGTGACTCCTGAACTACCATTCAAGTTACTATTTTTTAAAATACTTTTTAGTGCTGTCATTATAAATATTTAAATAAAAGCCCCAATACAATAGAGTGCACTATTTCAGGAACCACATTATTCCCTAATAAAGAAAGCAAGGAGCAAGTACCTTAAAAGTAAAATGTACACGTAAGTCTTGCACTCATTAGAGGGTTTTAGTTCAAATCAACTAGTGTAGCAAGAATTGAAGTTTCATTGCTGATGATGATCAAAAGTCAGCAGAATGAGGAAACTTAACTTTCAGTGCTAACACAAAGGTTTTATGCTATGGCAGTCGTATTGAGCTGTGACAGTGCTCTGTCTACTCAAGACATACCAGCTGAACTCAGCTATCTGCACCTGAAGTAATACAACTATTTCAGAAAGCTCTAGGGAAGGCAGACTAGTGTTACACTTGCCATACTTGTGGAGTATGGCACACTGTCCCCGTAATTACTCATCACAGTAGAAGCAATAAGGAAATATGGTTGACAAGGTGTCAACGTTCAGATTCACGCTTCAGAACTTACTGCTGCAGTTAATTGATAAAAATTACATGGACCTCACCTTGGTGGAAAAGGAGAAAAGAAGAACTTTATCCTTATTTTTTTGGAAGTGATTTAAAAGCTGCTGAAGGACCTGTAAATGAACCACAGCAGAAAAATGAAGAAATTTTTATCTACAGGTAATCTCACACACTTAACTCATGTTTTCAATCTCCAAACAGGCTACACTGTACTTAATTATTTGCAACGCCAAGCAAAGCCATAACAAAAATCATTGCTAACATAATAAATGGACCAAAGGTAATGGAGATGCTGTAACTTCTCATTTTTCAATAATGTACATGGAAATTCTACTGTGAAAAGGTCATCAGAGCACTAAGAGGTAGATTCGTAAGGTGCTTGTGTCAGTGCATAGACTGCAACAAAAAGTTACTTATGTCACAAACTAGCTCAGATTCTGAGTTTTTTAATTTAAAAAATGCAGACATTTATCCTGAAAACTCCAAGGTCTGTTTAAACTTTCTGTCCTACATCTGAGTTCAGAGCTTCTTGGAACTTGTCTTCTTAAAATAATCAGGGAGATGTATGCCCCTCCCTGCTCCCACTCTCATCTGTTGCTCTGTTTACAGTAGGATCCAGCTTCCCAGACTCTGCACAGACCTTGAAATGCCAATAATCCGCCCACACACAACGTTCCTCTGGTGGGGAAGCAAATAATCCAGAGCCTTGTATATAATAGTGATACTGTTATTTTCAAAAGAAGCATGTCCACATCTGGCAATGGCAGCTCCAGAGCACTGTGCAGAAGCCATACACAATGGGAAAAGAGGAATTTTCTGTACCATGACTGTAGCTTTTCCCCACTGGGCAATAAATATTTTTGAAATTGTATTTATTCACTGATAAATAGATAAACTGTTAATCAAGAATTATTTCACTACAAACCTAACAGATCTTTGACAATCAAATAATCATGAACATTTTTTATTAATGTTACAGTTCTGGACAATATGTAGAACATAAACTGGTAATTATATGGCACATGTGAGCTCCTTAGTAAATGTTAGCCAGCTTGTTACAAGTGAAAACAAGGTACAAATGACAGATTTTTTTGGCCTCGTTTCATTGTACATGAACATATAAACTAAGATTTATTTTACTGAGGAAAAAACCACATAACAGGCAATCTAGCAAGAGCTATACTACTTACATTTGCATTTATTTAGCCATATTAAGAAAAGAAACAGAAGTGACATTCTTTTAAACTAGAAGGAATTGGCTTCTGTGTTATTGTTGTTATTATTAAAGTACAGGTCAAATAGTGAATTTCCTATAAGAGAATACAAAAATAAATCCACACAATTCGCTTAAATGAAATGTATCAATTTCATCCCCATTGAGAATTTAGGTATTCTGGAGTAAGAAACAACTCCAACAGGGAAAATTAATTAATGCTTTTGCACCAAAGAGAAGTAAATTCTACACTTGCGCACTGGAATATTTTCCTGTATGTTTTTTAGTCCAAAAGAGAAATATTTGATCATAATCAAGCAGAAGTCACAAGGTTCTTTCTAAGAGTCCACATGGATTTAAACATATATCTCCCCATTGCTACACATTGTGAGTTGTCTGTATGTGACGAAATTTTACCTCTTACTTCTGAGAATTCTTTTCTATAGAGATGTTCAAGTTAGCCTGCAGTATTTTTTAAGCCTTCAAAGCCAGCCCTGCCAGTGTCAAGGTTATGTTTAATAGTAGAGGTTACCATTTCTTGCAAAGTGCTCCAATAGACGGCCATTTTCCTACTGAATGATGATAATCCCAAGCAAAAATAATTAAATCAATACAATAGTTATTCCTAAGAGATTTGTATTAAGAACGGTATTCCAAAACCCCACAAATGGAGGTCTGTGGAAATGTGTGCAGTTTAAAAAAAAAAAAATCTTAAATATTTCAACTGCTCAGACATTTAATAACCCTTTACATTTAGAAAGCTTATAGAGTCTCTCTGAGACACAATTTTGAGAAAACTGTAGAAATAATCAAACAAGGTAGTCGGAATGAGAATTGCTGCAGGATTGTAAAGCTATCCTCACTTCTATTTCAAGCAGTCTCCAGTACTTCTGTGTGGACAATCTGAAATCATTGTGTTTCAAAAGCAATGAACCACTTGTCCTTACACTTTGCAGGTTTCCACTATCTTACATCATGACAGACACAGTGGTTTCCAAACAAAGCAGGACACTCCTTTCACTCAGTTCTCATATATTCAACTACTCCTATTTAAAAATCTAAGCATGAAATTCACCTTGTAATAAAATGTGTCAGCAAAGCTTGTGAATTGCATGCTCTCCAGTACAAGTGAAAAGGAGATGACAATTTCACAAAAAAAGCTGAAGCTTTTTATCACTGTGTATTACACACCTCCCACTGCAAAACAGAAATATTAGTGTCCTTGTTATGCTGTATTAGGTACACCATCAACATTATACATGTACATTTGGATTGCACGGACTGTTTTTTCCAGGCTCTTATTGTAATCCAAAATTCAGAACAGAAAACCTGGGGTGGCATGTTGTTAATGCTACAGCTTGCAATACACAGAGAGAAGACTGCAGCCACAACAAGAGGTAGGACACAAACACCACATACAGGCCAGTCTATAACCCTTGTGTACAAGCAAATCTAGTTTTACTGGTGGAAGTAATTCATATCCCATAGCAGAAATGTTTCCCTGGGTCTTTTATCTCTGTTTGGTTGGAAAACAGAACATTGAGGAGATGGAACCTTTTCAATTCTGCAAAACACTTACAGCTGCTTAGCTAATAAGCATCATTTAAAAATCACAGCCTTTCTCCCTTCCCTGAATAAATTTTTTTAAAATGCCAGAAACTATTCCTTTGCAATTATGCTTATCTACAAAAGAATAATTACCTGTACCAAAATTTCTGTGTAATCTGTACTGAATTTTAAGTTAAAAGACAAAGTAATGCTTATTCAGGCTACACTACCAGATGAAAGTTACAAAAGAATTTCACTTAGTTTCTAGAATTTATTTATGAAACAGGAAATGCAAAGTACTACTGTGCAACAAGGTTATTAAAAACATTTTACTATCATTTATTTTATTTCCAAATACACATGTTAAAAATTTATAAAGCCATTTCCAAGCTCTAGTACCACTTGATTCCTCTGTGATTACTTTCTTATGGTAAGACAACTTTCTAGATTACATACTTCCTGAATGATTTTGCTTTCACAGTATAAAATGCAAAATCATCACAAATAGCTTCCATTTTATAATTTAAAAGGGAATAAAAAAAAAAAGAAGGTCACCACACCAAAAAGGTATAAACCATTTTTTGGCATCATGAAGTTTGAATCTAGTAGGTGGTGTCCCTATCCATGATGGCATGGTTTGAAATGAAATGATCTTTAACCCAAACTATTGTATGATTCGGTAATCTTTGTGCCAGGAAGATAATGGGTTATATAGCTATCATTGAAAATAAGTGGGATTTTGGGTCCATTAATTTTAACTTCATGATGCCAAAAAATGTAACCCATTATCTTCCTTCCTGGCACAAAGATTACTGAATCATACAATAGTTTGGGTTAAAGATCATTTCATTTCAAACCATGCCATCATGGATAGGGACACCACCTACTAGATTCAAAGTCCCATCCTAACTGGCCTTGAACACTTTCAGGGACAGCATCCACAGCTTCTACAGGCAGCCTGCTCCAGTGCCTCATTACCCTCACAGTGAAGAATTTCTTCCTATGATCCAATCTAAACTTACTCTCTTACACTTTGAAGCCATTAACCCTTTTCCTACTACTGTAAAAAGTTCCCCTCTAAATTCCTTTAGATTTCCTTCATCAGTGAAAGATGGCAATAAATTACCCAAGAGCCTTCTCTTCTCCAGATTCAGCAACCTCAATTCCCTCAGGCTTTCCTCATAGAAGAGGTGTTACACCCATCTAACAATCATGGCCCCCCTCTGGACCTGTTCCAACATGTCCATATACTTTTTGTGCTGAGAAAGCTGTATACAGTACAGCAAGAGTATACAGCAAGAGTGGAGCAGAAGAGGAGAATCACCCATCTTGCCCTGCTGGCCACACCTCCTTTGATGTACTCAAAGACACCTTTGGCTTTCTGGACTGTACAGAATAACCCCTTGGCCACACCTGCCCCACTCCAGGCATCGCCCCCTAACAGCTACCTCACAAAATTAACACTGGCCAGAATCAGGACAGCATCTTACTACAACCTCATTTCAGGTAGTTGTATGGAGTAATAATGAGGCTCAGGGGAGACCTTTTCCTCAGGCGAAGTAAATCTCAGCTCTCTCAGCTGCTCCTCATAAACCTGACACTCCAGACCCTTCACCAGCTCCTTCGCCCTTCTCTGGACATGCTCCTGCAGCATCTCAGTGTCCTTGCCCAGAAGGGCCCAGAACTGGATACCGTGCTCAAGGTGTGGCCTCACCAATGCTGACCACAGGGGAAGAATCACCTCTCTGATCCTGCTGGACACAAAAGTTCTGATACAAGCCAAGCTGTCACTGGCCTTCTTGGCCACCTCGGCAAACTGCTGGCTCATGTCCACCCACTGTTGACCAGCACCTCCATGTCCTTTCTCACCTGGCAGCTTTCCAGCCACTCTGCCCCAGCCTGTAGTACTGCAGGGGTTTGTTGTGGCCAAATGCAGAACCTGGCATTTGGTCTTGCTGAACCTCATACCATTGGTCTCAGCCCACTGATCCCTCTGTAGAGCCCTCTTAACCTCCAGCAGACCAACCATCCCACCCATCTTACGTTTACAAACCTACTCAGAGTGCACTTGATCCGCTCATCCAGATCATCAGTAAAGATGTTAGGACTGTTCTGAACACTGAACTCTAGGAGACACCACTGGTGGCTGGATGTCAACTGGATATGGCACTATCCATCACCACTCTCTGGGCTCAGCTACCCAGCCAGTTTTTAATCTGGCAAAGGGTGCACAAGTCCAAGCCATGGACTGCCAGCTTNGCATCTCAGTGTCCTTGCCCAGAAGGGCCCAGAACTGGATACCGTGCTCAAGGTGTGGCCTCACTAATGCTGACCACAGGGGAAGAATCACCTCTCTGATCCTGCTGGACACAAAAGTTCTGATACAAGCCAAGCTGTCACTGGCCTTCTTGGCCACCTGGGCAAACTGCTGGCTCATGTCCACCCACTGTTGACCAGCACCTCCATGTCCTTNAACATCATGGAAAAACAACAACAACAACAAAATATAATAAAATAATAACAAAAATGTAAAAGAGGTGAGTAATGTCATGGTAAAATAATCAGTAACAGAATTGCTTCATAACCAATTCTTCAAATCCTGAAGATGATGGATTTGTTTTTTAAAGCAATGTATTAAAAATTTGCTGGTAGCTAATTTAACAACTAAATTCACCTTCTCAAAATAATTAATTGTATAAAACAAAATTCACACACGCAGGCATTTCACACATACATATTAACAGTAAAGAAAGATGGTGCTTACATAGTAACAAATTACTAAAGTGATAATAGCCATTCCTGCTACAGCAACATAGTCCTCCCACTGCCTCCAGTCCCAAGAAGAAAATGTTAATATCCAGGTTTAGGGAGAGCCAAAATTCTGCATAGCTTCTAACCCTCACAGTTACTCTCAGCTCCAGAGCACTACCAAAACTAGTATGGTTTTCTTTTTTATTAGTTAGACATACCTTTCATCTACACTAAACAACATCATCATCATCTAGACTATATGACATCACGTCATCTTTTGTTCCTCTCTGAAACCAGAGAAAAGACAGTTTCTGAGATGACGAGTTTTGCAGATTCACACTAGACACATTTATTTTGGTCATCTTTAGCACGACTACTATTATCCAAAGGGTTCAAGAAACCAGTAAGCACTCAGTATATCTTCACCAGTTCCATGCTGTTCATTACTGTATAGGTCCCACTCACATTTATCCGAAGACATTCTTTACAGTCTGGAGGGTCCCAGCCTCCTCGGCTGCTTCTGACACACAATTACTGATCACCCTTGTGGCCCTTCTCTGAGCTGTCCTCTGAACCTTTTCAAAGTCTAACATATGCTTTTTGAGAAGAGATATTGGAACTACATACAAAATTGAAGCTATGCACAAACCATTAAGCCCATAATGATTTTGTTTTGCTTCCTTTTCTTTGCCAAATATTTCCAACTGTCACTGGAATCCATGGTTTCATGAAACAATAGTTCTGTTGACTATAAGGGTCATTTCCATGCCCACCATCAAACATGTGAAGCTAAAATCTCAGAAAATTTTAGCATCACAGATTACTCTTACCCAGTCTTTCCCCAGACAAATACTGATCCATGACAGGAGATATCTGCTTTGTATGATGAACTATAAACAGAATCATTAAAACCCCCAAAACTATTAGATGTATATTTTCTTATACCCATGTAACATAGGCCAAATCTATTACTATTAATAATATTTATTTTTCTTCTAAGGAATGGGTTTACCTTCATCTTTCCACTATATTTTGGATCTGAAATTGTTTCAAAGGCTGCATCTTTGCTTAACTGCACAAAATCTGGAAAATTGGAAAATACCTGGCTGCAAACTCGTTTTATATGCGCTTCCTGGAAGAAAAGCAGAAAGATTGAATACATGTTAAAAACCAGAGCTATATTAAGCCATGCAAGGAGTTAAACAGGTTGAAATGTGATCTGCCAAAGTATCTCAAGCAGAGTTATGTGGGTTTTAATTTAGTTCACTACAAAACTGCTGGATAAAACATATCTTGTGTGTTTTGCTATATTTCATTAAAAACCAAAAGAGATTCTTAGTCTGAAATCGTGGATTGTATTCAAATTTCTTCTCCTGGCCAGAATTGTCAGTTTCAAAAAATTCTGTTGCCTTGAGGTTTGCATTAGGCAACGGTTGTGCACCAACATTTCTCTTGACCCTCTGTGTAACAAACCAGTATGGGAATTACATATTGCTCCACAACAAAAACTGTACAGGAAATGCACTTAAGCTGTTCAAAAGCCACATAAAGTCCCACTGCTAAATTTAGCTCTGAACTTAAACATGACCTCACACTTTAAGTCCACTGTTCCAGAGAGAAAGAAAAGATCACATCTCTCACCTAAGAATAACATACATAAGGGCCTTCAATACTCAAGGTAAGAAACACTACGAAGTATTACTTTCTTTAGAAGATGTTGGTAGAATTAATAATTATGCATGACACAGAAGACTGTAATTCACAAAATACTTGTATTCTGTTATTTCAGAGGTTACTTAAATATCAAATGTTATTACAACAAAAACTACATATGCAATACACAAAAAGCCCACTGAAAACATCTGGGTATATGCTGTGTGTAATGTGCTGGACACTTTCATGAAAAAGCAAAACTGCTTTAATGGAATAAACTTGCAAAATTAGCTAGGACATTCTGATTTCTCTTCCTTGACAGATTCTAAGAGAAAGTTGTAATGTCCCTAAATCCCTTTCCTCATTCCTGGATCTTAAGGCTCACAAAGAAGCATTTCTAAAACTGCCGTTTATGGGTCTTGTTGCTTGCCATAGTAACAAGATAAGCTGATACTGATCTTTCATTGAGCAATTTCTTCTAAAAGATGTTCCTCATATTTAAACAAACTTACCTGTTAACATAAAGTACTAGAGGAAAAAAAAATTCTAATTATCTATTATTTTCACAAAGACATTCCTCTTATAGGCACTCTGAAAAAATGTAACAAAAATGGCACTATTAAAAATCATTAAAAATTACTCTCCCTCCTAATCTCTTCAATGTTTATAACCCTTACTTTCAGATATGCATCAACTAAATGAACGTATTGTTTTGTATAACATCTTTATAAGGTATGCATTCTGTATGGCTGAATGGCAAATGAATTCCACAAAATATCTTAGTTGCAGTTAGTTAAGACTTATAAAGGAGGCCAATAGCAATTTTCATTCAAGAGTTTTCATCCCATTTATTTTACACAAGTGAATTTTTTAGATACATCTGAAACTAACCTGCAGCTTGCTAGTGTTGTCTGTCTGCAGCAATGCAGCATGATTTGCAATCTTCTGTAGGATTATTAGGTAACTGAAGCGCAATGACTTAATTGTTTCACCATGTGCATTTACCTACAAAAAAACCCAGTTTATGCAAACAAATACTACTGAAAATAAGTAATAATCTCAAACAAATGCTATTCTTACCAGGTTTCATGCATTAACAATTCTTAGTACTATAACTGATCCCCAAGAGACAAATACTGTATTTCTCATAAAAATGAACCAAGTTTTGTTTTTCCTGCAGCTTTGTGACCCTATTAAAAGAGACATCTTCTCAGTAAGGAAGAAACCCTACAGCAATGTTCATTGCTTGTTAAACATTTCAGATAGTAACTTCTACAGACATCACATGGAGATAACCAAGAATTCTTCAGTAAACAAGAAGATTGTAACTTTTTAAACTAATTAAATCAAGCAAGAGCCGTTTGAATGGCTTCTTACCTTTCAACTGCTAACTTTACTTTTCTCTCCAGCAAAAGCCTATATAGCTTTACAAACATCTCAAATAGCATAATTCAAGCTTCAGACATTCTACAGTGCAACAGCAACAACCTCATCAGCTATCTTCCTAGTTATGGTTGGCTGGCTTGATCAATATTTGTTTTCCTTTGCCTTCTCAAGTTACTGAATTTCACAGTAAACTTTAGAATAAGACAGTCCATAAGAGCATTCAGCTATCTGCACGCCTGTCTACTGCCCTTTTGTGAATCAAGTTCACCAGCTTTTTTCTACACAACATCACTAGAAACAAAAGCCTGCAAAGAGGGCTACTATCCATGGAATATTAAACAAAACAGATATGAACTGATGTTCATAAAGGAAGATGCAGGAGACTGAAGAAGCTACATCATTTGGAAAAAAACCCAAAACACTACACAAGAATCAGAGCAGGCCAGAGAGATAAAAGGGAGAAACAAGCATGTGACATATGCTTCTAAACGTTTAAAAGATGTGCTTAATCTGAGCCTACTGAGTGAGGTAGGCTCTCATCAGCCGAGAGTCTCTTGAGAAATTCAGAAGACTACGCTGTAAAATCCAAACAGTGCCAAGTTCTTACTTTGTAACAACAGTTCTTCCTTTTGCGGCCACTGTTGCAGCTACAGGGCTCTCCTGCTCTTAACACCAAGGTTATATCATCTGTCTCTAGCACAGCCTGGTACACTGCTTTCTGGAATTCAGTTAGGGAACAAAACACCATCTGCCAAAGAGAAAACACAAGAAACACTATCATGTGCAGCATACAATGAAAGGCAAAAGCCACTGCGTCAAAAAGCACAAATCACAGATCATTGAAAATAAAGTAGAAATAAATACTACACTTGCTCAAATAGTTAGAGAAAATTATTATTAATCACAGAAATTATTTTACCACCAAATGAAATGTGGATCTTGACATCAAAAGAGAATGAAACTGTAGCAAAAATGTATGCATACTTATTTTATTCCACCCCAAAATTCTACAAAGAATATCAATATCATTCTACAAGAACCTGCTGTTAAAGGCTCGAAACCTTTAAATATGGCTTATGTGAAGGAATAGAAGAAGGAAGGAAAAGTGAGAGAAATAAATGCATAATGTAATTACAGATTTCTCTCTGTTTTGCAACAGAGAGTCTTTCCCCTTTTTAGGCATTAGCTGTTGTAGAGCACTACCACAAGCAGGACAAACAAAATAAACAATGAGAAGGCAAGGATCTACACAGTACTGTGGCCAAAACTCTGATCCCTCTTCTTAAAGACCATGGGTGGCATCTCCATGACATCTTTAGTCTTAAGCAGCAGGAGACAGAAATCCCAAGATCATTCCTTAACCTATGCTATCCACATAGTAGCAGCACCATGCTGAGCTATAATAATACAGCAGTAACTTGAACATATACTCACATTAACAAGATAATGAAAAGAATAAAACCTGCTAGAATCAGAAGAGAGACTGACTGATGTTTGTGTTAATCTTTCCTTCAGAAGACAGCCTAGATGACATTATTATAAACTAAGGATAAAGAAAAAATACCAAATTTTGAAAATAAAACCAGCTGCAAACTTACATATTGTCAACTCAAAAGAAAAGATTTAGTAGAACTTTAAGCTGCATCAATAAAGTATTATCACTTCATATAATATTTACAATTGCATCAGATGAACAGGATTACAGATCTATCACAGAATCAGCTTGTCTGAGATATTTCTTTTATTTCACAATTGAAAATGAGGGAGTAAAAAGTATACTGTTACATACACAAAATGTCAAGATGGAAATTCAGAAGTTCTGCATAGAATTTCAAGAAATTTACATACATTTCTTTGGGATTGCAGAGATAAGGACAAAAACATACATAAAATAGATCTGTAAATCACTAGTCAGAAGACTAGCTGAGCATTTTCATGCTTGATTAACTCCATTTCAATGTGCAATCTTAGTAATTATGTGAACAAAGCACACTACTTCAAGTGCACTTTTTCCAAGGCTATGGATTCTTCCCAAGTTAATAAGATGAAGAGAAAACCATGAACTACAGACATGATGCAAGAGAGAAAATACAACAAGAAAGCAAAAAAGAAGAGATACATTCATTAGCATTGTATATGAAATGTGAAGGCACTCTTACTCTGTCTTCCTTTTTTGGCAACTGATCACTGATAAGCGCTTTGGTACGTCTCAGAAACCAGCCAGACATTATTCTTGCTAGCTTCACCATGGCCTTACGACCTGTTGCTAGCTCTCTTTTAGTTGCAGTGTGCCTCTGGCCATGCTCCACTGGATCAGAAAATTTCTTCTTGAAATGCACTCTGCTACCTAAAAGTCCTGGTACAGCCCTGTTAAAAAATGAAAGGGGATGGGGGATTGATTCACTGATTTAAAGCATACCATAATTTTTTATTTTCTGACTAACAGCAAGCTATCTTAAAGTAGCAGTCATTAGGGAAACGACTAAAAAATTTAAGTACAAATAGAAACATATGGTATTTTAAGACATGCCATTTTTAGTTTGTTTTCAGTGATTCTCAAACGCTAAGACATACCCCTTAGGAAATGGGTTGCAATCTCAAGAAAAGAAAAGTTTAGCAGAACAGAAATCACAAGTATATAGAACCTCTAAACTACAAGGCTGGTAGTGTTGAGGAGCCTAAACTGGAAGCTAAGCAGTCATGTTTTCAATATCTACTAGTTTTATGAAATCAGAATATGCAGATATTACAATTAACTAAATAAAATCTGAAGAAACCCAATAGTAAAAAGAATTTAGTAATTGTTGGCAGCATTACACATTGGAACAATTTACTAACAACATCAACATAGTTTTAATGAACCAGATGCAACACCAAGCTTAAAATATTCATCCTGCTATTTCTACTCTGTATGTCCTTATATTTAAAGTATGTTTGCTTTGTTCTTCCTCTACAAAGCACTCCCAGGAGGTTTAGATTTGCACCTACGGTCAGTTGCACCTCTCCTTGACCATTAAAAGTTTTTCTGGAGAAGACTGTTACTTTCAAATATGTGCACTTGTGCATTTTGAAAAAAAAAAAAAGGCAAAATATTATTACTTTCATCGTCCAAGTAGGTCAGAATGACCTGCCCATACTGGACAGAGCAAAGGTACTATGTTGGTCAAGGCCATCTAATGATTCCCTATATACTGGGTGAAGGACAGAAGAAAAAAAGAGTGTCCTTAGGGAAAAAAAAAAGAAACAAAAAAAAGGTCATATGGGAGGTGGAGGAAGAATAATTTTAACTACTTCCAAATTCCCCAAAGAAGCCAGCTGGGATGAACTCCAAATATATTAAGTAACTGTAAAATACCAGGAGCTTACCTCTCCCGTAAGTTATATTCTCAGGTGTTTTGAGATTGAGGGTTGTGTTCTGTTGTTGGTTTTTTGTAACACAGATTGGTCCCTACCATCCAGTCCTGCCCCAACCCCTCTGCACCATTAACACACAGAGGTGTTTACACATAAAAGAAAATATTTTATTTACCAGTCCATAACACACCAAAGTTCCTTCATATTGTTTTGAAGAATGGTTCCAGTAAGACCTATGCGAACACTGCATTTTAATGACTTCATGGTTTGAGTTATTTGAGCCTTTGGATTCTTGATTCTGTGTGCTTCATCCACTATCACAGCAGACCACTCTATACTGAAGATCAATACAAGGTTTTATTAATTGACATTACTTGTCCCATCACCCCATATACTTACAAAAAGTGAAGTCAGCCACACAAATAGCTGTGATTGTACTATAACACATTATTACTTTGTTATTTCCTGGTTTTTTGTGTTGTATCATTCAATTTCCTTATATTGTTTAGTAAATTCAATTAGCATAGTTGAATATAATGGCTAAACTATATCACCAAATAAGTGAGCTACCATTACCTGTATCGAATGCTTTCTGTGAAGAAAGCAGCTTTCAATCTGTGGACCAATGAATCCAGCACATCTTACTAAAATTAACTCCACTCATAATTAAGATTTACAAAAATAAAGTAAATCCCTGAAGGTAAACTACTGAAATACACTTAACATAGGTATGCTTCATTTTACCAACAAAAATTATCCAAGGCAAATACCAGTGAACTGACAACATTTCCATCCACATGGTTTTCTACAAGGAAGTATCACTCAAGAATATATATACAATACCAATATAGCAGAGGAGTTTTAATATTTTGGGATTGTGATAAAAAGGAACATAGCTATAAGCAGTGATCAAAAGATATTTTGCAGCCAGTTCAAGAATAAAACTTAGGGGTAGAACGACCTCCATACTGAGATAATAATAAAGAAAGAGATTTACTAACTTTATGAGTTCACTTTATATGTATGAATACTTCAGAACACAACCATATCCAGATTGATATGCAAAAAGTTGAAACAGACATGTTTAGAGATGTTTAGTAAAAAGCCTGTCCCCTGAGCAAGCTGCATTCAGTTCACTTGTGGCATTTTTGCTACCCACTAAATACATTCATTCATATTCAAGTTCCTACATTCCCAAAATATGCTACAAAATTGAGGTTTCTGAAACGTCTAACAAATGTTCATATCCTAACTCCTTCCACTTAAATCTCTCATACTGATTTACATGCATAACTGAGCATACATATTCTTATTCCTGGTAGCTAATTATTTAAGAGCAGCTTTTGAGGCCAATCCTTCACCGTAGTGAAGCAAGACACAAAGCTCCTTCTGGTGTTGAGATCACAGGCCCATCCAGTCACATCCTCTGCAGAAACAGTTTGGTAAATCTGCATGCTGAAAAAATGTATTTGCAGGCAGTCACACATCAGGTATGCTCCACACATGCATCTATTTCCTCACCACAGTCTACGCTATGATCAAGCATAAAGAGTTCCTCAGAAAGAGCACAAGTAGTTTGAACACAAAAAGAACACAAACACTTTACTCCTCTATCTGTACTTCTCTACTCTCTGTACTTCAGACCTGAGCACAGAGATGAAGATCTGATTGTTTGGATGATGGACCTCCAGACAACTAAGGTGCTCTCTGGGGCCTGCACCTTTCCCAACACCTGAAATGCCAAGATCTGCAGATCCATTTATATCAGCTGCTGAGGGCAGGCTGCTACCACCAGCCACTGACACAACTTGTACCCTACTTCCAAGGCGACATAGGGGAAAAGGACCTCTAGGATTGGATAAGAAATGTGTGGGTTTAAATCTCAAAGCTTTTAGGGCTCAATAATTTCATCAAGCTGGTGAAAAGAGCAAATAACAAGGAAAATACCTTTTCGAACATTTGCTAAAATTCCAGGTGATTGTTCTCCTTACACTGTACTAAAAGACAGAAATAACTTCTATGTATCTTTTAGCAGTCATCAGTTTTCAGGCAGGCAATTCCTGTATCTTTCAGAGAACATTTCATAACTATGTTACCAGTAAAGACTGGTTTTATGGGAACTATTCAAACACTTACTGCTACCAAGTGTCCCATTACAAAGACAGTTGTATTGAGTCTGGCTGAGATGGAGCTCATTTTCCCACAGCAGCTCTCACTGGTCTGTGGGTAGCTGGAAAGGTGTTGTTAACACACCAGTGCTTTGGTCACTGCTAAGCAGCGCTGGCAGAGCATCAGGAATGTCTCTCAACATTCCCCCACAACAGGAGACTGGGAACGGGTAAGATCCTGGGAGGGGACAAAACTTGGCCAGCTGACCCAAACTGACCAAAGGGATAACTCATCCCATATGGTATCAGCTCAGATATAAAAGCTAAGGAAAGGAGGAGGAATGAGGCATTTGTTATCTACAATGTTTGCCTTTCAGAGCAACTGCTATGTGTGCAGAAGTCCTGCTTCCCGTGAAGTGGCTCAACACTGCTAGCTCATGGGAAGCAGAAAATAAATCTTTTTTTCCCCCTCTTTCTTTGTGCATGCCTAAACATTTGCTTTTGCTTTAGTAAATTGCCTTACCTTAACTAAAGAGCTGGTTTTTATGTTAATTTCTCTTCCCTGTCCAGCTGGGAAGGGGACTGATAGAGTGGCTTGGTGGGCACCTGGAGTCCAGCCAAGGCCAACCCACCAGAACTGTACAGGTTAAATTCAGTAGAACAGGATAAATTCAGTAATTGAGTACAGGGATTCTTCTCTGCAGCACAGTGAGTCAATGGATTTAACAGAATACATAGTACAGAAAAAAGTCCTTGAACAATGCACAGTTAGACAGCTAAAATTCAGTGTGTACAAAAACACGTTAAAACTGTTACCTGTTAAATTCATCCAAATACAGGCGAAGCATCTCATACGTTGTAAGAGCAACTTCACATTTCCCTTGTTTGATGCGACTCATGTCATCATCTTTTTTACTGCCATGTAAGACAGAGACTTTAAAGTATCCCCATGTGTCTAACTCATCTTTCCAGTTGTACAGCACTGAAAGAGGGGCCACTATGAGGAAAGTCTGAAAACAAATATATATTACAGTATGACTTGAAAAGCTACAACACAGCAATTTCTCAATTAGAGAAGTCAAGATCTTGACTGTTTTACTGCTCTGAGTAGTCTGGCTGTTTAATTCTGTCATTTCAAAGACTGTATGGAAAATACCTGAAGTTAATATAAATTCTAAAGTAATCAATTTACCCTGAGTATGTATATAATACAGCAGAAAAATACTGTCATACTAAAATTAAATACTAAAAAGCACTACTTACTCAAATTATATTCTTAACAACTGCAGTAAGATGTGAAACACTACCATTCTGCTTTGTTATAGCATCTGTATAACATAAAATGTTGCACAAATGAAGAAAATAAAATCATGAAGAGGGTAAGCAGCTTCCTCAAATCTACAAGTCTAGTCATTATGTGACTTGAAAACAGACAGTCCTGAAAACAATTTCAAAAACTAGGACAGCTCATAAAATTCACTCAGTATCACAGGATATAAAATCAATGAGGTAGGAAGTGACTTTGGGACATTTTCAGTCCAACTTTATAGTCAAAGCAGTGGCAACACTGACTTCAAATCCAGGCTTAGCCAACTGACGTCTGCAAAACCCCATAAGGATGGATGGGGTCTACAAACTCTCTGTGACCTGTTTCAACATTAAATGTCCTCAAAGTGATATTCTTCTCTTATTCTTAGTCAGAACCACTCCTGTTTCTTTGCACATGAAGCACTATCACTTTACCCCTTCCTCTCAGCCTGTATTTCCTGAGGAGCATGTATCCATTATTCACAGAACTACAGTCATATGACACATTATGCCAAATTCTGTAACTATTCCAGCAAAATAAAAATAACAATGGAAAATAGAAATCATGTGGTTTCTGTAATGGGTAAAATTAAAATGATCTTCAGATTTATATATTTGCACATACCTTTTACATGTATCTTTTATTTGCTGTCACTGTATTTGATTACCTAGATTATCAGCCAGACTTACTTCTGATATTACAACAGCCAATCAAGAATACACAGGACATCACAAGGCTATTAGCAATACATTTTCCAAACATATGGACTTGTCTTAATTAAATACCCTGTTATTATAGATATACATGCTTTTTTTTAACTTTAGAAGTATCATCACACAACACTAATTTTCTACTCACTGATATGAGCTTTTCAATGTACTCTAGCCACAAATCTAACCCAGACACCTCAAAATGTTTTCCATTAGTGCAGATGAACAGATTAGACAATAACAAGTAGAGAGAGAAGGCATTATGGCAGTCTGGAAAACTGAAGGCTTCCCAAACACTACGACGAAAGGCATGAAATCCTACTTCAGCAGCTGAATTTTAAAAATCAATGCACATAAACTCCTAGAACAAACAAACAAACACACAAATCCAGGTATTGCCTTTCATTAAAATCCTTAGGCTAATATCAATAAAAGTTGTACCTTCTTGGGGCTACAATCTGAGACCTTTTTCATTGTCCTCAGTAAAAACTCCGGCATATTATTTTCAATATCCTCACGTGTTCCCTTTTTGTGCAACACTGCAGCCAAAAATGAAATGACCTTGAGAGAGAAAACAATTCTCAGTGATTATGTACAATAAGAAATGGAATGAATTCCACAAAAAATAAACATTTAAGACAAAATCCTGGATAGGACTTCAGAAGATGGTTTGGGTTGGGGGGGGGGGAAGATTTTTTAATGGAGGTGCAGACAGGGAGTGTTCGTTGGTTTTAAATAAATCTGGTTTTAAAATGGGACCCTTCCCTCCTTTGGATTCCCAAGAATTCTTGAATTAATGATAAGAGCAATTAATGGCTCTATCTCACTCTTTTATTCTTTAAGTGGAAATGTCACAAAAATACACAAGAGACAGAGTATGAATGAGCCAGGAAAAAATAGATATGAGACTTGTCTTCCAAGTCTACTCCTTTTCAGGGTACTTGAATTTCAGATGAGAAAACAGAAGGAACAGATATCCTCTAATCTCTCAACATTATTTCTGCAAAAGGAAGAAGCAGCTTATCCTAGAGGTTTGTTTTTTACTAATACGCCTTTATTCCTTCAAATTCCTGCTGTTGACATCAAAACCATTTTTTTTCTTTTGTGCTATATTCTCCCATCTGCCTCAAACCACTCAAGGTGATTATGAGAACACATTTATTACAATACACCACAGCAAGGACAAACATTCCAGCACAGGCCATTCCAAACTGCTCCTATCATAATCCAAAACAGGAAGAAGGCAGAGAAAGATCTGGCCAGAACATGCAAATCCAAAATCCACTTGGGATAAATGGTATCCATAGACTGACAAGCAGCAAGGACCAGATGCATCATCAGAGAAGTGCCCTTCTTTCGAAAACTCAACAGGCTCCTTTGATTCAGAGCACGCAGCTCCAGCCACTTTCTTTTTGCAGCTGCTACACAGCTGCTCATAGCAGGACAGAGGTAAAGCCACCAAGTGTTGATTTCCAAAAAAAGAAATTTCTCCCTCTAACGATGGGGAGAAAGAGTTAATCAGGAGAGCAGAGTGCAGAAAAAAATACCTGCCTGAAAAGAGTAGTTAGATGGACAGGAAAGAGAAGAAATCCATCATATGGATGGCCACAGAGTGAAAGAAAAGTATGTAGAATAAAAGCAACCCAAACATTTTTATACATAGTATCTCATAAATTGAGGTTGAGATGAACTGCCAGTTTGCAAATGTTGTTTAACTAATCACTTTAACTTTTTTTTTTAAATCCTTTGAGAATTAGAATCCAATCCAACTGAACAATAAATCTCCATGTCTATTCCACATTCTCATTCTTGGAAGAATTTGCATCTGAAATTTCTAAGGGTAGCAAAGGCAGTGAAATAGCAACTCATTATCAGAAATCTTTGGCTCTTCTACATAAAGCAAGAAGCAACCTAAATGTGTTGATAGCAAACTAGTTTACTGTAATCACACTAAGAAACAACATTATACTATTTGCTTTCACCTAAACTTCAGCTTGATATGAATGAACCATATGGTCAGGCCATTTAAAACAAAAATCAGCTCAGAAATACAAAGAACATTAAAATTCAAAGTATTTCTAGAAAAGTCTTCATCCCATATATCATCCTGTAATTCAGAAACAGTAAGCTGCAGCCAACTGACAAGCTTAAGACAACTTTTTTCTAAGACTATATCAGTTATTCAATGAAGTTTAGGTTTATTTTTTCATATGTACTAACAGTTTATAAACAAGCAAATTCTACCATTTTACTTCATATCTACTGAACTGCCCTTCCCACGCTGAACTTGAACATAAACACTGGATTTTATAAAAAATACAGAGAATCATAAAATGGCAAGAGTTGGAAGGAAACTTAAAGATCACCTAGTTCCAATCCCTGCAATGGGCAAGGATGCCATTCACTAGACCAGATCGCTCAGGCCCCCATCAGACTGGCCTTATGAAAGGTTACTGGAAAGCTGCAATGAGGTCCCCCAAGAGCCTTCTCTTCTCTAGGCTGAACTGCCCCAAATCTCTCCACCTGTCTTCATAGGAGAGGTACTCAATCCCTCGGAACACCTCATGACTTCCTCTGGACCTACTCTAACAGATCTGCATCCCTCCTGTGCTGGGGACCCCAGAGTTGGATGCAGTATTCCAGGTGGGGCCTCGGAAGAATGGAGCGGAGGGGCAGAATAACCTCCCTTGCCCTGCTGGACATACTGCTTCGGATGCATCCCTAGGCTGCAAGCACACACTGTTGGCTCATGCCCAGCTCTTCACCCACAACAATCTCCTAGTCCCTCTTCTCAGGGCTGCTTTCTACAACTTCTCCCAGTTTGTGTTCATGTCTGGGAGTGTCCCAGCCCAGATGCAGCACCTTGCAGTTGGACTTGCTGAACTTCATAAGGTTCTCATGTGTCCAATTCTCAAGCTTATCCAGGTTTGGATGGCATCCCATCCTTCTGTTGTGTCAACTGCACGGCCCAGATTTGTGNAATGGAGCGGAGGGGCAGAATAACCTCCCTTGCCCTGCTGGACATACTGCTTCGGATGCATCCCTAGGCTGCAAGCACACACTGTTGGCTCATGCCCAGCTCTTCACCCACAACAATCTCCTAGTCCCTCTTCTCAGGGCTGCTTTCTACAACTTCTCCCAGTTTGTGTTCATGTCTGGGAGTGTCCCAGCCCAGATGCAGCACCTTGCAGTTGGACTTGCTGAACTTCATAAGGTTCTCATGTGTCCAATTCTCAAGCTTATCCAGGTTTGGATGGCATCCCATCCTTCTGTTGTGTCAACTGCACGGCCCAGATTTGTGTCATTTGCAAACCTGCTGAGGCTGCACTCGATCCCACTGTCTGTGTCATTGAGGTAAACATTGCAGAGCAGTGGTCCCAAAACAGAGCCTGAGGGACATCGTTCATCACCAGCCTCCACCTCAACACGGAGGCATCAACCACAACTCTCTGCCTGCATCCAGCCAGCCAACTCTTTATCCATTCAACTGTCCATCCATCAAATCCATCCACCTCCAGTTTGGAGTTAAGGATGTCATGTGGAACTATACCAAAGGCCCTACAGAAGCAGAGACATCTGTCCATCTTCCCATATTGACTATTACCATCATTTCATCATGTAAGGTCACCAGGCACGAGTTTGCCACTGCCTCAGATCAGTCTCTTCAACCTTTTCTTTCTGACCTAGGTACTTACAGAATCCCCTCCTGTTATTCTTCACCTATGATACTCCTCACATAAGATAGTCTTTGAGATCTCTACCTTTCTTCTGAAAGCTTGACACAGATTAAAAGAAATAGCCATCAGATGTGAATTCCACATAGGAACACACTGTCACTGATAAATGTGCCTAAAGAATCAGCTCTGAGATTCAAAAATGCAAGATGCAATCAAGACAACTAAATTTAGTTCCCCCCCCACCAAGTTTACTATTATTTTTCACATATATAGGTATATAGATATTTCTTACTATATGAGATCAGATTATTTGCAGTTCTGAGTAGAAATAGTCTTCTGTAACTATTGAGCTCTTCAACTACAATGGACAAAGAAACATGGCCATGCTTAAAATGAATGCAGTTTAGTTTTAATAAGCAGCTGTTAACAGAGCATCGTCAGCTATTTATACAAATCCATTATACAGCACTAAATGCTCTATGCAGTTTTGACAGTTTTGTTTACCCACTCCTCTTGTTAAATTTGCTATAAGAATACACTTTTTTGTGCTGAAAGGCTCTGTCAACATTCTTCTAAATGGAAGGGCAATAGATACCACAGCCAACACCTGTCAGTGAAGGAATGAGCTTACATTGGACACATGGAGCAAGAGAAAAGAGAGTAGGACAGCGACTATCTTCCACAGAACTCAAACTGATAACTTTAAATCAGACAGACTATAGAGAATTTCCACAGATAACAACATCTTAATTATAGTAAAATGTAAGCAAAAAGAAAGCAAAAAGAAAGCAATTTAGATCACACAGATTCAAAGCATAATGAAAAAATCCAGCTACACTTTGGCCTCTCATCAATCAATCTGCATTACCAAAAGAGTGATAAAAGTAGCATGGAATACCAAAGCACTATTTCCAAAGACGGGAGTAAAAATGTCAGTTCTTTTGCATTCCCAGAACAGTGAAAATATTTTTTTTCAGGAAAAAAGGGAAAAGGTATTTTAAAAGTAAGAGTCAAGTAAGAGCCTCAAGCTCTTTTAGTGTACTCCAGTGCAAACTGATGGGCAGGTAGCAATCCTCAAAGTAAATTCAACACATTAACATTTTAACTACCGCAAATACTCATGCTTATACTAGAAGGAGTCACATCCCAGTTTTATGGCCTGTAAGGAGTGAGTCTTAAAGAAGAAACGGGCTTCCGGCTCCGAGTGCTGTCCTGGTCATCATGTCCTGCCTCATCTATCTCTGCAACAGCAGAGGGAGGTCTAAACTTCATAAATACAAAGCTTTTTAAAAAAGATTTACAGATCCCAGAAAATACTATATTCTCCCACTGTAGCAAACAAAAACAATACCTGTATTGTCTTTCCAAGGCCCATATCGTCTCCAAGAATACACCCTCTTTTATTAGCATAGTGTCTGTATAGAAACTGGGCTCCTTCCCTTTGATAATCACGCAGGTATCTGTTAATTGTATACGGGATAAAATCGCCATTGTCAGATAATTTAAAAGCAACTGCAGGAGATGGAAGACTTTGGTTAGGAAAATATGGCTTTTCCAGATCACCCTCATCAAATATTAAGCTCTTCCAGGGTCCTCTACTGTCTTTGACTTTACAAAGTTTTGTTACTAGTATTTTCCTCTCTTCAGATTCCAAGAATGATACAACAGCAAATGATTTTCCATTCTTGTCCTTTTCAAGAGAAGTTATTGTTCCTTCATGAAGTTTTCCATTTTCAAAACAAGGGGCAAGGCATTTCTCCCCAATACGCCAATGATCTATTAAAAAAACCAAACACACATAGTGATAAACTGGCCAGATGTACAAAGTATTTAATTTCTTCACTATTAAAACAATGGATGTAAATTTAGTTGACAAAATGCATACAACTTCATATAAACACTTTATTGAAGGTAGCACTAGGATCAAAATAGCAGTTACAGTTTACAACCAAAGCCTGAGCTAGAGACAAAATTATAGTTTGCTCTAACACCACTATTTCAGAAAAAAACAGGTGTATAGGAAAAAAAAGCAAAATCCAGATTCCGATGCATTAAATTTACACAGTGGCCTCACACAGGCAAACACGGCACTATGTATCAAAGTGGAAAGACCCCACATCATACTGACAATGGAAAACAATACAAAATACCTCTACTAGAAAAAACATGGTCTTCACTCTTCACAGTAAAAAGACCTCACAAATAATGGCTGCGCACAAAGTTTTCCAAATCTGAACTGAGACAAAAAGGGATCTTCTTCTGAGTTTGCAGGAACAATTTCTAATCTCCCCCCGCCCAAGTCATCCCAAAACAAAGGGACACATAATTCATTTCAGAACCTTTATTGTTTCTTATGTATTTGCTGGAATAAGTTTTGATACTTTTGAGAAAGTCATTATCAATTACCATGAGATGCACCTTTCTTACAGGAAGGAGTGAGCCAGAGAGAATCTTGCACCACAGCAAGTATTCATCATTCTACGACCAGTGATGGTATATGTTCCCAGACACATCAACCCAGACACTCTTCAGAGGTAAGGAAAAAAATTCTGAAGGCAAGAAACTCCACCTTCACCCATTTTAATGGATCTCTGTGTAAAAACTGCAAGAAGACTGATTCTCCTCACCAAGTTCTGAGCACCTGGAAGCGTACGCTTACAGGACTACTGTCCACAATGTATTAGTTAAATCAATGATAACTATAATTCCTTTACTAAATAGATTTAATTATATACACTTACAGCAAACAAAAACATCCATGTAGCCAAAACCACTATTCTGCAGCCAGCATTGGCCCTAATCTGACATGTAGGTAACAACAAAAATAG
The DNA here is from genome assembly GCA_013396995.1 of Dicaeum eximium. Classification (NCBI taxonomy): domain Eukaryota; kingdom Metazoa; phylum Chordata; class Aves; order Passeriformes; family Dicaeidae; genus Dicaeum; species Dicaeum eximium. The sequence continues at coordinate 297,287 of VWZP01008546.1, forward strand.
TAAAAGCCTACAGAACACCCTTATAACAAAATTCTTTGGCCTCTAAGGTATTCTTTTAGTTACAGAGATTTCACGGGCCACAGGTGGTTTGTCTGTTTAGCAAATCCCAGCAGATTGCTCTCTTTCAAGTAGCTCCACTCCCCTCTCAACACATGCAGATTCCTAGAATTTGGTGACTTCTGACTAAAAATATTGTGGGTCTGCTCGGGATACATGTCACACTTCTGCCTGACACGAACTTTGATCTGAAGACCTGAACTGATGACCCACTAGTTCTTACATTAACAAGGTCATAAACCACCGCCTCCCCATTCACCATTTCGAATCTTTAATAATGCCCCCATCATCCTTATTTGGAGTTCAGCCCCATACCTTGTGACCTGCTACTTAAGCTGCTCCAAGACCCTCAGCCACTCCCTCAGATCTTCTCAAAGACTTGAAGCTCAAATGTAACTTTCTGAGGCAGAGTGAAGTACAGGCTGTACATTCAACAGATCATACATAACTAATCCTTAAAGTTCATGGCATTTGTACATGTCTCTCATCTCAATGCAAAGATGAGTACACTAAAGTCTTCCAGTAGCATCTAATTCTTTCTGCAATTTCATGAGAACAGGAACCAAAACTGAAAAACTGAAACCAGCTATGTACAGCACACTGCTAAATATGCAAATCAAAGTTTAAACAGCAGACCACTTCTGTAATTTTATGTTTTTACAGTAATGAAGGGACATGCAACATGTTCAGAGACTCTCAAGTTAAAACCATGATTTAAGACGACAGACTTTTTGTTTTTAACCAAGCTTTTACTTGAAGCAAAGGAGTTGCATATGATTCATAACAACTAGACTTCAGGTGCAAAGTGGAATAAATTACACTGGGCAATAGTACTATTGTTACCAAAATCCCAACCTAGTGAGAAGCTGGGAACAGAATCAGAAAAAGGCTAACACATAAAATGGTAATAAGGCCACCATTGCTACAAAAGGCCAGAAAATAATGCTGTTAAAGCCAAAGCATTAACTGCTTACTTTAACTAGTCTGATTCACCAAGTTCTTGGCTTTTGAATTAGAATCATAATTAATGTGGTTCTGTGGACTATCTTTAAAAACAAAGAAAATTATCTCATATGGCTTCCTAGCATGGGTATAGTATATGTGCCAACAATTAAAAAAGCTGGTATTTAAGATGCTTACCTGTACTTACCCCTTTTACTACAGGTGAAAAAAAAAGTGCCACTGTCAACATTAACTGTACTAAACCATGGTGGTAATGGCCTCCTGTCACACACTAGTTCCTTTCAACCACTACTCCTCTTTCAAATTCCGTCGAATGCTTTCTAACTAGTGAGGGTTGACCACTTAATATAAAGTGTAAGGTTTTGTTTTCCTTTCGGTTTTTTATACTTTACACTCTAATAAATGAATGTAAAAACAAAATTCGAGGATATTGTAGAGCAAGCTTACCTGGGGCACCATCATCACACATTTTAACTTTTGGCCGTGCAAAGCCCGACGGGGCCCGCGGGCGGAGGCACCGGGGGCAGACGGGCACCGGCGCGCTGGGGACCCACCGCCGCCCCTCCGCCGGGCGGGTCACGGCGGGGCGGGCACCGCGGGAGCCCTGGGGGCGCCTCAGGGAAAGGCCCCGTGGCTGTCCCCGCTCCCCGCACCCAGCCGGCCCCGGAGCGGCGCAGCCCGGGAGACCCGAGCCCGCGGCCCGGGCCGCACGTCGGCCTCGCCCCGCCCCGCCCGGCCAGCGGCCGCGGGTATCGCGAGAAGTGCGTTGCCATGGTGCTCCGCGCTCACAGGCGCCGGCCGGCAGGTGGGAAATATCGCGAGGTGTCCTGGCGGAGCGGTGAGACGTTGGGCCTGTCCTGCCCGGCAATGTCGTGTCCAGTTCTGGCCTCCTCGGGAGAAGAAAGGCTTGGAGCTCTTGCAGTGCGTCCAGGGCTAGGAGGATAATTAGGGGCCTTGGGAGCATTTATCTTTTGAGGACAGGCTGAGGGAGCTGGGCCGGTTCAATGTCGGGTAGAGCGGGTTAGAGGGGACCATGTCAATGTGTACAAATATCTGAAGGGGGGTGTCAGAGGGTGATGAGAGCCAGGCTCTTCTCAGTGGTGCCGAGCAATAGGACAAGAGGTAATGAGCACAAACTGATGCACAGAAATTCCACCTTTACATAAGGAAGAACTTCTTTACTGTGGGCGGGTGACCTTGCACTGGAACAGGTTATCCAGAGGGGTTGTGGGGTCTCCTTCACTGGAGATACACAAGAGCTGACTGGACACAGTCCTGTGGAATGCGCTCAAGGATGACCCTGCTTGAGCAGGGAAGTTAGACCAGATGGCCCCCTGTGCTGTCATCTCACCTTACCTGTTCTGTGCTTCCAGGCAGCAGGGGGAAAGAGATCATTCTCTGTGAAAAATTTGGAGAGGCGAGGAAACAGGGCAAAGAGCTGATGCAATGGAAGGCACAGTACAGAGCAGCCAGCTGCACGGAGGTGATGGGTGCTGAGAGCCAAAGATCTGACATTTGGGAAGAGGAGAAATCAAGAGAGACCCATTTGTTTACAGCCATTCCACCTCCATCCGTGAAAACCCCTCTGCTTACAAGAGAGCTGAATTGGACACAGTTACATTTTGCAGATAACAAAGGCAGTCAGTAGCAATTACCCTGTTTTTGCTGAAAAAATAAATTGGGCCCCACCAAGAAATCTATCCAGATTGACTCGTATCTCGGTAGCAATGCAATGGAGTATTACATGAAGGGTATGGCTTCCCAGATCCCTGCTATTACTCTGACAAAATGCCTTCACATGCCTTTAATTGTGCTGTACTGATTTCACTTCTGAAAGTTAAACGCATATGTGTAAGGAGCATGCAAGGTCTGTTTTTAAATCAGCTTTGATTTTTAATGCAGAAGACAACACGTTTGCAATGATTTCTCCATTCCTTTTAATTATATTTCAACTTATATAGTTTCAGTGAATTTTTAGAAGGGATTGAGCATTACCAGTAAAAAACCTGGATTCTTTTAGCATATGCCACAAAATTCTATACAATGAAGATGAATAGTTAGACCAGCTAATCAAAATTCTGCATCCTATAGTATTTTCAGAAGCAAGGCAAGGCAGTAGATACGGGTCTCCATGTGGTTTCTGCTTGCAACAAACATGCAAAAGGCTGCCTGTCTGCTCTAAGAGTAATACAGACTTGTGCAAGCTAGAGAAGCATTAAGTTGCTTCTTTAAGTTGTCTGCTTTTAGCCAGAATTTGTTCTAAAAAAGGTTAGTGAAAGATGCATGGTGGTTGCCCAGCCAATTAAATTAGACTAATAGTAGAATAGCAAGCATGAAAGCACTAACACAGTTGCTTCAACTATGAACTACATGAATATTGAGCACCACATACATTGCAGGAGGTTGTTCAGCAATAAAACGTAATATAGTACCAATGTTACATGATTTTTAAAACATGCATGTAGTCATGCATTCATTCCAAAGGAACATGAAAAGAACTATGCCACAAAAAATGTCCCAAAACTGAAAGGAGTGGCATGCCAGATTTTAAAATTCTCACTGAACAAACATGTAAACTGTACAAGACCTCAGGTACCTAATAGACCTTGATCCTGGGAGCACCTTTGGAAAAGGAGCAAGAATATAGGTTCTCATTCTAAGGAAGCTTTTAAAATGTATAATGTTTGAAGATAAATACATATTTATTCTACAAGGTTGCATTTGATTCTTATAAAAGTTTGTGCTTAATAAGGACCCTGATGTGGGGTTGAGCTGCTATTTTACAGTGACAAATTTGATATGACTTCACAATATAAAAAATAAGGCACAATAAATTCTTTCTTAAGCACTTCAATTTCTCTGATTAAAAAAGGGCAGAAAAATTCTGCATACAGTTCAAGGATCCATTGTGCTTTTAGTCAGTGATAAGAACTGAGTGGCTTAGCTGGAAGCAGAATTTCACCTGAAAGTCCTGATGAAGTCATTAGGGTGAGCCTCCATTAGAGTTAGGGACACTCTTGAAGCTTTTCCATTCAGGAGGGAGAACAAAGGGAGGAAAGCACCCTTAACAGGAGCACTTGCTTGGCTATGTGTCAACTGGTAGTTTTCTTTTTACGTTTAAAGTTTCTCTTGCCAACTACAAGCAGTTTCTGTATCTTTATTTCACTTTGAAGAAGTTAGAATACAAGCTGTCCCACTGAGATTAGGACTTCTTTCATGCAATACCATCTTTGGGCTGGGCCCTCTCCCAAGGCCAGAGAATATTTACCTCTGTCATGTATCTTTAAAAGTTTTTGGAATACGTAAGTCCTTTCAGGAATCTTTCTAGCACAAGTTAGAAGTTATTTTCTGGGATGTCAAAAATATCTCATATTGTGTTTCTTCAGGAAAAGATTTGTAAAATATTTCATTTTGAAAAGCTGTTGCCGTTACCGAAAAGTTTAATATATCGAAACTCCAAATTAAAATTTGAACTCTGCTCATATCTGACTTAGTTTAGATTTCATAAGAGAGCTGTTAGGCTCAGATAACAGCCAAAGCGAATACCCGTAGTGGGGATAAACACTTTTTAAATATGTGCTATATCCCTGAAAGCATTTCACATGTAACATTGTGGCCTTCCTGTTCACTCTTCTTTGACAGAGAGGGGAGACAAATTAACTGATGTGCATCTAAAAAGGGCAGCTTAGTTACATTTGCAGCATGGTCCACATCAAAATGTCTGAAAACAAAGCAAGACTGATTCTCAGATACACTCAGCATTTGAAAGCCTAACCAAAACCCACAGAAAATACAGGCACCTAGAATTCTTGTTGTTTGTTTAATTCTGTATTAGGAGAAAGAAGAGGTGGTTCAATTAAGTGGCATTAATTAAGCACAACAGCATTAAAAGTGCCACAAAGAGGAACTTAACAATGTGATATTCACCAAATTAATTGGAAATCATTTTGCATCTTCAACAGTTTATTTGCCACAGTGTTTTAAACATTACCTATCGACAGTATTCAAGAAGCTCTCAGAGTTCTTCATGGAAATGAGCCTGACTGGGTGCTCTGAGCCACACCCGTACAGAACAAAGAAAAGGCACTAGAGGCCTGGTGTGAGCTGCAGGACCGCAACCTCCATGGGATCACAGAGATGTGGAAGGATAGCTCACACAGCTGAATGCCACAGTGGGCAGATTGGGCAGGATTTAGAAAGGACAGGTCAGGACAGTAGGGAGCAGATTTGGCCTTTTTTGTCAGACAGCAGCAAGGATATATGGAGCTCTGTCTGGTCTGTAGAGACCATGAGATGTTGGAGTCCAGCATCTTGAGAGAGGGGGACAAGGCAAATCAAGTAGCAGGATCATGACCCTGAACTTCAGGAGTTCGCTGGCTTAGGGGTTAGGTGAAAGCAGTATACGTTGTTTATCTTGGTTTCAGCAATGCCTTCACTGTTTTCTCCTGTATCATCCTCAGTATACAAGCTGATGAAAATGGACTAGGTAAATGAGCAGCGAACTGTTTGAAAACAGGTTGATCTTCTGGACTTAAGTGTTACCAGCAGCACAAAGTCCAGCTGCAGTCCCATTATTAGTGGAGTATATTCTGGAGTATAATGCTGAAGCTAGTACTGGCCATTAATGACCCGGATGGTGGGACAGAGTGCATCCTCAGCAAGCTTGCAGATGATACTCAGTCAGGAGGAGTGGTTGACAAACCAAATACGGTGACGTGCAAGAAAGGGGGTGGTGACATGCTGAAAAATGGGTAGGTAATAATCTCACGAAGTTCAACAAAGTCCCACACCAGCAGTCAAATAACCCTGTGCAGCACTAGAGACTGGAGGTCGACTAGTTGGAAACAAGCTTTGCAGAAAAGGGCTTAAGGGTCCTGGTGGACATCAAATTGCCCATGAACCAGGGGTGCATCCAGCAGCATGAAAGACCAACAGTGTCTTGGGCTATGTGAGGAAGAGCATTGCTCAGCAGCCCAAGGGAGGTGAGCCTTCAACTCTCTTCAGCCCAGGTTAGACCACATCTGAAGGGCTGTGTACAGTTCATGCCTCCCCTCAACAAGAAAGACAGGAAGATAGTGGAGAAAATCCAAGGCCAGGGAGTTTAAGAGATTGTAGTTGTAACTGAGTGGCCTTGAGAAGAGTCTTGAGAGATCTTGTCTGTGCACAGTCACTTGAAGAGAGGGCATTAAAAGGATACTTTTCTTAATGGTCCCCAGGACAAGAGGCAACAGGTAAAAACTGAAACAGGAAATTCCTTTTTAAAGAAAGGAAAAGTGTTTTAGCTGTGGGAATGGCCAAACACTGCCATGGTTTGCTGAGAGAGGTAGAATCCACGTCCTTGAAGAGAGTCAAAACTCATCTGGACACAGGCCTGAGCAACCTGCTTAAGGTGACCCTACTTGGAGTCGACATAGTTGGGCTAGATGTTCTCTAGGGCCTTACAGCCTTGGTCATTCTGTGAGTGAGGAATTGCGCAGGTCAAACTGAGTTCTGGCTAACTGCTTGTGCTATTATTTGAAAATCAAGAGCTGTAGATACCAGGCAGATTGCTTAGACAGAATCCAGCTTGTCCTGTTGCCCAGTGCTGTAAGATATGGCACCATTTCTAACCTACCTGTATGCATACTTCTCATCTTATATTGTGGTTATTCTTAATAACTTTAAGATGTTCAAGTCATTCCTCTCTTTTGTAGCCTCAATTGTAAAATAAAAGCCTGAAAATGCCAACTAAGGATGTTTGCAAATCCTGCATGCTTAAACATGGGTGCAACCCATAAAATAGATAACAGCTTGGGAGTTTAACTCAGTGAGTCAGATATTCCATGTATTGTCAACTCATTCTCCCTCAAAAATACTCTGGCTAGTCCTAAATCTTACTAACTCTTAGAAGCTCGGGTAGTATAATTCTTATAACTGCTGCAAAGTTGTCCTTTAAAGTTTGTCTGCCAGATGATGTGTTACTCAGCTTGAATAAACCTGAGAGACTGCTTCCACAAGTGTTACGAAGTATTGATTCATTTCCTTTGAGTGTCTGGCTAAAGGGTGACTTGAGGAAAATGTCAAGTTTTGTTCTTAAATAAATATTGTATATAAATGGATCATGTCAGCAACACTCAGATTTCATGATTGCCTGGAGTGGGAACTGGGTAATGAGACTCGTCAGCTCCACTGGATTTGTAGCAGGTATTTGTATAGAGCAGTTCTGAATGTTTCAGAAAAATCTGAACATTTGAAAGGCTCGTGGACCAGTCTCAGTTACGCTCTGAGTCTGGTTAAATGAAATCAGCATAATTGTTCTTTAGAGGATATTTTAGTACGTTACACATTTCACTTTACAAATAAAAATTATTTTAGAAAGGGAACAGATCTTTCCATTAGGACTAGTAGTTATAGAAATACTTTATGCTTAATTAGAATTGAGTTTGGTTCCCGTAATCTCTTTTTTCCTTGAGGAAAAAATAAAAAGTACTTGCTTCCTCAGGTTTAATTTCACTATTTTTTGAGGTCTGATTGACAGCAAAGCATGAAAGGAAAGATTTAAAAGCAATCACACAGAAAGAAAGCAAAAGACTAAATGAGAGGGGTCAGGTAGGGTGACATGGCAAATTATCCTCAAGAGATAAGAAAATCTTCATTTAAAGCCTCCTAAGCAGATGAGATGAAAATGTGATCTGGTGTGGGCAACTTGAACATGCATCTTGCATAAATAAAATCATAAAACCTGTAATACACAGCCCTTGTAAACAGCTATCTGACTCAATCATAAGGTCAAACCTAGCCAAAATATCTCTAACCAAATGAAAATATAGGAAATGTGAATGGCAGCTGTAAATTGCTAGGCTGCTGTGATGATCCAAAATTAAAGAAAAACTGTGATTTTCTTAAAGGTAAAACTTGCTTTCCTTTCTGATCTGTTTTAAGCAGCTTACCTCATTCATTGTGTGAACCATAACCTGATGTGTTACACTTTTGAGGAAACAAGCAGAGACATACAATACACACAAAATGCACATATTAGGAAGCAACTCTGGAGCTCCATTAAGTATAGGACTCCTGTTTAAAAACAAAATATTATATACCAATACTGCGAGTAGAATCCAGTGCTTTCACAAGTTATTTCCTGTGTTTTATCTTTGTGCTGTGTATACGTCTAGCAAAGTAGAGTAGCTTGATGAAGTGTCAGTTTTTAGGGGAATATTGTAGCTGTGTACAAATATGCTAGAGATGTAAACTAGAGACAGGCTAAACTAGGGTCTTGTCAAACAATTCACTAGTCAGCTCCCCTAAAGCATGTAAGAATGCTGGGGTTTTGTGTGGAAGGCAGAGATATTTTTGCTGTATTCCTGAGGGTATTTTTCTCTAACTCTGAAGCCAGTTAACCTCTTTTACTGGGGGAATCAGACTGCTGGTGGTGCCAGAAACCACAAACGTCTGGGACCAGTATGTCAGAGATTATTTCTGCTGAATCAGCTCTCAATATATATAACAACTGTATTAAGTCAGTAACCTAAGCACATTTCATAATACGGAGGTAACTACACTGCAAAGTACATCTTTGATGTAGACAAATTTTCAGCCCCTGTCCAATGATTTACAAAAGTAAATGTGTTACAAAAGTATGAAACCTTTTCTGACACTGGCAATAGATTATAATACAAGTAAAATTCTGGTAGATTTTTTTCAAGTGTTTGCTTATAAATAAAATGGAAGATAAAATAGGAGAAAATAGGAAAATTATATGATTTCTAAAGCATCAAAGGACTTACCAAGCCAGTTACCTTAAAAGTTACTTTAATTGAAATTAATCATGAGAAATATGTTCTATATTAAAAATTAAGTTGCTATGCATACTTTTAATGTATAGATGCAAATTAAAATTGTTGCTAGGTATCTGATCACTCTTAATAGGTAATATCTCTGATGGGATTAGTCAAAGCAATCTGTTGGCCTGTACATATATGTGCACATGTATATTGTGTGTTCCTGGCCCAAAACCAGACTGAAACCCTTTCCTAGTTTGTAATTAAGGCTGTTCAAATGCACATATCAGTAATTAAAACATAATAAAACCACAAAATAGCAAACTTTACCCCTATGCCATAATAGTGAAGTCATAGTGACCAAAGAAATTGAGCCAGAAAAAAAATATTAAAATATACAGCATTGTATTGCTTCTTCTTTCTGTATGGGCCCACCAGGGACTTCTCACAACATTCACAACATTCTGACAGTCCAGACCTTACCAGCCTTTCTTCAAATTCAGCTGTCTGTTGTGATTGAACCTAGGGGCTGGTTCTCTCCATATGGCTCTTTAGGTAAAATGGACTACCTAGTCATTGACTGCCTAGGCTAAATGTAAGAGCTCCATTGACCTGCAGTCATAGGTTTAATTAACTGGAAAAAAAATAGCAGAACAAAATATTTCCAAGAACCAGTCACTCACTGCATGTCTTTTTCTTCAAGAAGATATTAATCTAGCTTTGTATGTGTAGGTGTAAGGGAATGATTCTGGTCTAAGACAAATTTGTTGTTATTATGACTTCTTTGATATTTATCACCTAACTACTACAACTGTGGGCGCATAAAAATAAATGGAGTAGCAATTGTCATCATAGATACTGAGGCAAAGAAGTCACCTTCTAAGCCAGATAATTGAGATTGCATTTCATCTACATGGTATGAAAAATATTTGAATTCAGTTGCATTCATGTAAATGTTTTCTTAGAATATTTTAGGAAAATGTAGGAAGATTAAAATATCTCAATTAGTATGTGGCTGTATTCTTTACACTTGTGTGCATATTAGGTTTATGTAACTAGTAAAAATTGTCACAATCAAGGAAGTTTTCTACAGAACCTGGGGTGTTCATGTACAGCACAAAATTTGTATAAATATACCGAAGGAAAAAAGTGCTTAAGCTTTTGCTTAATGCAAATTTTTGGACCACTACCATCGTTTCACAACAAAAACAGAACATCAGATTCTTTTAGCTAGGTGCTCAAAATATTTTCTAAACAGAATGAGATGAGTCAGTATGTAGTTGTAGAAGAAATGAGACCCTCAGTTATTATGTCATCTTGGAAAGAAAGCAGAATCCAGAAAGAATTTCACCTTGTTTCTAAGAAGCCGTGTAATCTTGATTGCTTAAAAAAAAAATAAAAGAAGGCAAGCTACTATTAACTCTTGTGGGGTAATAGGTTGTTTTGACAATGATGTCATTATGCAGATTTATGGATGTATCTTTCAGCTTCACTCAAGATCTAATTTCCCTCAATGACTCCCAAGGCTTGTGAATTCAAAGGCTGCTGGAGCCCTTCATGAATTGCCCCTGATCCTCCAGGACATTACAGCAATTGCAAAGTAACTTCCAAACACATTTATTTAAACTGTGTATCCCACCTTGGAAAGAATAATCTACAACATTTACACATTTACATATACACAGAACCTTTAAATATGCAACAGATGTTTCATTTTTCGAAAAGCTCTTGAATTCATTGACAGGCCTTTGGCTAAACTGATGAATTAATTTGTTCAGGGCAGATTTCATAAGTCCTCTAATAATTCATACCCTTACACATCTTGACTTGATTTCTGAGGTCTATAGCATGTGTTTTAAATGTTTTAACCTTTACTACTTTAATCAGGTAACATTTATTTCAGGGCTGGATGATGATCGGTCATTGAAAGATACAGTTGACTAGGAAATAAAATTCAATTTGTCAGTTAAACAAACCTCCGTATCTGGAATAAGAAATAATCAGTCTCTATTACTGGATCTCTGAAATGCTTAGTGGTTTTGATGTCATTCTCCCTTTCAAGAATATATACTGCTGGATTGCTAAGTATAGCTGGATGCAGTGCTTGTATGCAGAAACCACAGCTGCCATGCTTATGTATAACCAATTTCTCAGGGTGATTTTAATGTAAGCCTTTAGCTCTAAACTGAGATTTATTTGTATAATTTTAAGCTATTTTTCTTTAATACTTAGAGGCTAGATACCAATTTAAACAACAACAAAATCAGTCTGGAAAACAAATTATGCCTGAGTGGTTTGCTTTGCAGATATTTTCAACTTTGTTAGTGCCTCTGATGTAATGTACAATATTATATAAAATAATTTAAGAGGGTTTTTGTTGTTGTGTCTGATCAAGTGCAATAAAATATTCAAGTAAAACTGCATAAAAAAGGCTTTTGTCTTCCATTGCTAGAACTACTGACATGACAGCTACCCAACCAATAAAATACACCTTTTCTTACTACACTGGGTCATTAAAAGGTCCATAAGTCTAAAATCACTCAGTTATTAGAAGAATATATTATATTTAGAATGTTTTTATTTCAGATGAAGACCGTAAACAGTATAAATGGCCATTTTTTGGCATTCTTCTTCCATGATGTTGACTCATAAATTGAGGTTTTGAATATTGAAGTTTGAGTACATTAGTGTTCACTGTATATTTCTAGTCCCTATCTGTAGGAATGTGCAGAATTATGAGTGTTACAATCTTATTTGAGACACTGATATTCATTCTGTAATGTTTGATACTTTTATACTTTTACGCATTTCTAAAAAACCTATGTTACATCAAGTATATTCTCGGACTTATGAAAGAATCTCAGGATTAGACAGTGCAAAGCAGACCTGCCAATCTGATTTCAGCCTTCCAAAACTGAATTCTACTTAAAATGCATCTAAGTGGTTTACATTTATTTGAAACAGGTCTGCAAATAAGAGTTCTTCATCTGGGCTAGTTATGTGTATCTGCTTTTTAAAGCTCTAATGTAAAATGCTGTTCAGGAAGTGGAACTATGTCACATAGATGAAAAAATAGTTGAAAAATTAAAATTCTGCTTAGCATCATGTGTTTATTAGTTTTCCAATATATTCTGGAAACAGGCGAGTTAGCAAAGTTTATTTTTTATCCTTGATGTGTTCACTAGTTTCCTTCTTGCCAGTTTTTCTGTGTGCTATAAAAATCTCAGCCATGAGCTAAGTAGCTAACTAGAGAAAGTCAAGCAAAATGTGTATTGCCTTCAATGTGCCTTTTCTTTGACATGACACTTTTATTGACCTCTCTACCCAGAAGACAGGTTTTATTAAATTTTAGAAATGTAATTATAACAGGAGATTTTTGAGGACATGGATAATCACTTTTTTAGATATTTTTAAAACTTGACTGGACAAAATGCCAAGCTTCTAACCTGAAATTAGGCTTCTAGCTTGAAATTAGGTTTCAAGCTTGAAATTAGGTTTTGAGCTTGAAATTGTTCAAGCTTCTCTGTTGAAATTATAATGTGAAATTGGTCCTGTTTTTAGCAAGAGGATGAATGCATAATCACCCAAAATTTCTTCTGACAAGACTTGTTGAAGAGTCTCCTCCTTGTAGTTGAAATTGGCTCAAAAATTTAAGAATTACAAGAGGAGACTAGTAGATAATATAATCACACCTGCTCTGCCAAATTACTAGGAAGATTGCAATATGTATGATCCAATATCCAATAATAGAGCCAAATAACAGTGCTCTGTTAATATAACAGCTGAATAACAATTCAGCCTGCGAACCATGATGCAGATCTCATTGGATCTTTCAGAATTCATTGTTATCAGAAGTCTTTAAATTATACATTCTGTAGAAGACTGTCAAAACCTCCTGATTTATAATTTGTTAAATGTCACATTTGACAATCTGATCACAGTTCATAGATTGTGAGAAATTATTATATCTGAGAAATTATTTGATTTAATCTTGTTTACTGGATGGGGTTTTCTGCAGGATAAATGTAGATTACCATATTCTCTGGTATCATGATTGATGATAATAATGTGCAATTCAGATTGCAGTCAAAAAGCAAACAGATCTTATGCCTTTGAGTTGCTCACTAGAAACAAACCAAGCCACTGGGGAAAATGCTAGAAGCATTTTCAAATTGTTGTCAGACACTGTAGGTTGCAAATGCAAAACAAACTACAGTATGTTATAGAAACAACTGTGTGATAACATACTAGTGGAAAAGAGGTGACAGGATAAACCTGTATCTGAAGAACAAATATACAATATACCGTAAACTGTGTGAGGTTGTTGCTAATTAATTTTGTTCAAATATTTTACTTAACAGTAACAATACCTTCTGTCACAGCATCTCTGCTACCTAATCAGTAACATATTGCAGCATATACAGAGGACAGCAAAGTATTTCACAGCTAAGCAATCAAATATGAGGAGCTTGACTGAAAGACTTGCCACAGAGAAAAAAGAATTCTTAGAGTATTCAGGGGAAAAGTGCCCTTTGATTTTTGGTTTCTCATTTCTAATCTATAGATCTGCGCTGCTGAACTCAAATTCTGAGGTCAACTTTTACTCGTAGTATGTTGTTTTCTACTTTGAAAAAAGCAGTAAACTCGCCTCAAGATTTAGCTGCAAAAATACTAAATATACAAATCTGTGGTGAAACAGCATTGTTCATGCCAAGAAAACAGTCTTATATAAAATACAGAAGTCATTCTTGTACATCAGCTAAGGTGGCTATGGCCATTCTCTCAGGGTAGCCAGAAAATACTACATTGCTCCATGCTTGACTTCACACTCTTTACTGAAGTCCAAGCAGACAACCCCAAAACCCCTTCTCATCCACCAAGTGGGCCATCTTGTCATAGAAGGAGATCACAGTGGTCAAGCAGGACCTGCCTCTCATAAACCTGCTCGCTAAGCCTGGTACCCTTGCTGTCCTGCAAGTGCCATGTGATGGTACTCCAGAAAATCTGCTCCATGACCTTCCCCAGCACTGAGATCCAGCTGACAGGCATGCAGTGCCCCGAGTGCTTCTCCTAACACTTCTTGAAGTTGGGCTAACTTCAAAGAAAGTTCAAATGCTTAAGGTGCAAGAACTAAACTTTGAAAAGTGGTTTCCAATCACATTGCAAAACCTGTATCTTACAAAAAGGGTTTTCTAACCTCTGAGTAATATAAACCATTTCAGTGAATTTGGATGGAGAGAGGTTGTGATCTTACTTTAGAGTTTGTTTGGGTTTTTTTTACCTCACCTTCCCTTTCTCCTGTTTTTCTTCTGAAACAAGAAACACAAGAAATCACTTTCAGGTACAAGGAACCACAAGGCTGACGGATATATACCTATGTATATTTAATAACTCACAAAATTATTTATGTCCAAATTTCCTACAGATGGAGCTATAATGCAGTTTGTAAGGGCCTGATTACTCTTACAGAAAAGAAAGGGATGGCGTCTTCACAAATCAGCTTCTTGTTTAGACACCTTACATTGTATTTCCAATTTACTTGTCTTTTTTAGAGTATTTTTCAGAAAAGGTTAATTTAAAAGGTACTGATTTGCTAGGTTGAGTTTTATACAAAAAAAACCCCAAACTTCTGAGATTAAAGAGCTTAATTTTCTAACTATTTAATGCTAATATGTTTAGCTTATGCCTTCTTTAAATCCTTTCTTCAACATGGTGCTTAATATAGAAGTAAAAAATCATGAAGAGGATATTTGAAGAAAACAATGTTTTCTTGCTGTATCATTCTACTTTTGTTGCATGCTTTTTGGCATTTTGCCTTTGCTGTTATTTACTGTAGTGTAGACTTTTGGTACCAAAGCCACTTCCTCCATATGTGGGGTTACAGGGATAACATTCTTCAGCCTTTGTTTTAGAAGACGGATGAATTGCTGCTATTGGACTTTTCACGGGATCATCCAGCGAGTTAGAAAAACATCTTAAACTCTGTCTTTCAGACTCTTCAGACACTTTTTCCCAAAATATTCTTGTTTTCTGATCTTCTATTGTGCCACTTTACATAGCAGATAGAGAGTAAGAATGAGCCTGGTCTGGCACCATGGACAGAGGCCCCCTGTGAAATGGCTGGAGGAGTGGACAGTACATTCATGACAAATATTTGTCATGTGTGTAACTAAAATATTTAAAATATTTAATTAGACTAACCAAATTAAGTGCATTAGCAGATTTTCAGTGTGGATAATTCTTCACTCAGAATTGGACAGAACCAGAAATACCTTTTCTCTGAACTATCTGCAGTTTGAGGGAGTTTGGAACTGACTGGATATGGAAAGATTTGACAGTTGGATTCCATTCCACATGGTCTGACAGTAATAGCAAAGGCCATGATGAATCAATGGTCTAATCTGACAGCATACACTGACAGGCTGATCTTTAGTAGTGGTCTTTTGCCCTCCAAGATGTATTTTTTGCTCCTTGCAGTATTTTCCTTTGCTTGTATCTATCAAATACCTAAAGCTGTAGCCATAGGAGAATACAATCCAGCCATAAGAACTGTGGCATGCAGGGACTTCCATTTCTATTTTCATAACAAATAGATTGAAGATGGAAGACATCTTCTGTCTGCAAAGGGTATTATACTTCAAATATAGCTTTTGGAATTTCAGCACTGCATTCTGTTAGCCATTCTGACTAATCAGAAAAACATGAAAATCAAGAATGAGGAGGCTGTGTGGTGTGTGCATCCTAAAATTATTTTGTAATTTATTTAATGTTCAAGAGGTTGTCACGTATTTATAGCTCCAGGCTCCTTGCTGATACACTGGGACTTCTTGGTCATGTACAGTCCTACATCAGCCACACCTGCAAGACTTAGCAAGTGGATTCTCAAGACTAGGTTGAGATGAGGTGCTCCTCAGGCCTGAAACAAAGCATTGCATCCTGACACAGTGCTGCAAGCCAAACCTTTTTGCCTAAGAAGGTAGGCTCCTTTTGCTTAGTGTTGGCTTTTATTAGCAAGTAGCCAGTTTTGGTTTATTCATCATATGCAAAATACAATCAGAAAAATCCTCTGCCAGAGGCCCGTTTTGGAGGACTGATAATTTTGCCTAAAATGTAAGGGCTGAGAACAGATATGGGCTTGGAGAGGAGATTTTTACTGGTTAAGAATATAGGCAAGGAGACTCCAGAATACCAGGGAGAATAATTTCTACTGGAATTTATCGTCCATAGTGGTGGTAACATTAGGCTACAGTCCCTATATTTTGTTTTATGGTAAATGCTTGTCTTACTGCAGAAGATGATCTATTTGTGACTCATATCTGTTCATCTGACACCTTTCAAAAAGTGGAAATGCACCTTGTCTGGTGAGGTAGGCCCCCAAAGTGTCTAAAGTGACTAAAAGTAACACAAATGATTCTCAACGGGTCATATATGAACTAATTAGGTGTATTGGCCTATTAGTTTTGTGCTCATGGAGCTAAACTCAGAAATATTATGGAATATGGAAACTATTTTCTTTGCAAAAAGAAAGCTCTTCAAGAAGTGAATCATAAAAATCTGAATCCCAAGTGGTCATTGATTGAGAGATTTGTCTCATAGATATTACTTCGTATAATAATCACTTCGGAAAATTTCTAGTACTGAGAAGAAAAGCCTTGTTTCATATATTCCATTCTATTCATCCTGAATAAGCCAGTTTTTCTTTTGACAATACACTTGTGGCCAGCACCAATGTGATTTCTCTGACAGACATTATCAAAATTATGAATGAAAGTTTAATGATAACAAGAAAATGGAATTTTGCTTCTTGAAAGGCAGATTGTGTCAATAATGCAGCCTTTTCTGTTTAAATGATACTAAAATTTTATCCTCCAGTGACATCCTCCTAATGTAAAACTGAGGGCACTTTCAAAAATTGATGTCCCAGCTAAACTGAAAGCTACCCTGAAAAGAAGGTTTATGATGCAACTGGGATGCTGTCTTTAGAGTTCCACATATTTTGATTAAGGAATACTCTTTTTTTTCTGTTACAGAAATGATTGAGTATGATGAAGGAAACACTGTCTACCTTTCCTTCCCCTGGCTGCCTGAGGCATTGTCATTTATCATTTCAGAGTTGTACCTTTCAAGCTCATAGGAAGGCCCCATAATACCTGCAGGAAATGCATTAATAACTGCAAGCAGTCATTAGCAGCAGGTTGCATGTGGCATCTGTGTATTTTGTACACTTCTTGCTTTGTTTGGGGACAAGGGCTACAGCCTTCATCGGCATCCAGACAGTGCCGTGTGAGTAGTCTCCTATGGGCACTACTTGTAAAGTCTATGCTATGTATAAACTAATGGAAAAGTGAGTGCTCTGTAAAAGCACACTGCCACAAAAGCAAAGTCAGAATACGGGGCAGGATGTGCTATGCCATATTCAGCTCCAAAGATGAATTAGTTCCCTACTTGCTGACCCTTCCAAAACCTAGCACATCCTTGTACCAGCAATCTACTGAAGAATTTGTTCCCTCTTTAGCTAGACAGAATTAAAATTATTTCGATAATAATTTGTCCAATTTACCACAGTCTAACTATTACTTTAAGTCAAATCTAATTGCTGTAGTTTTTCATGTCTCAGCTTGTGTCTTGTTCCCTAAAGTATTTTGGTCTAACAACCTCATCTCTATGCATATGGGTCCTAGACTAGAAGGCTTGAAGCTGGTCTGTGGTTAAAATTAAAATACAAAATTAAAAGCAGTCTGAGAAGGTCTGGTAATTGATAACATTTGTTATCAGCATTGTTCCTCAGTAACTGAGGAGGATTTTTGTCTGAAGTTTATTGGAAGTTCTAAGGCCATGTCCTACTGATCTCAGTTAAGCATGTTTCCTTGTCAGGCCCTAGACCTGAAATTTATACACAGTACTGCCTTGGCTGTAGAAATTTATTAAGGTATGCATTCAAGAATTACAAAGCAAGATTTGTTTTCAGATTTAAAGTTCAGTCATACAGTTTATTTCTGAATCAAATAACCTATCTTTCATATTGAGTGCCACATAGCCTGCAGAAGAATCCAACTCAGCAGCCAAAAGAAATCACTCTACACTTGCTTGATATTCAACACCAACATCTGGGAGGGCAGCCTAGGTGTCGAGTGAGAGGAAATGGCAACACCCCATTTAGCTAGACTTCACCATCTGATCTTATGTCTCTTTTCTGCTTCTTGTCAAGCAAGCTCTCAGTTTTGGTTTGAAATATGCGCTCCTTTTCCTTAATAAACAACTCTCACTTGTAAGGTGAAGTGCTGAAGCACAAGCCTAGGTTCAATAAGAAAGGCTTCCTATCCTCAATGCATTAACATGGAGAGCATCCAAGTACAGGAAGATAAGGAGAAAAGGCTGGAAAGCAATCTCTCAATGGGTCCATACTATATTAGTCTTGTAAAATATACTCAATGGTAAACAAAACGTGAGAATGGGCAGAAAGGAAAAGTGGGAGCTAAAAAAGCTTTATCTAGAACAGAAGGTACCTACAGTGAAAGATGGGCAGTTTGCTCAGACATGAATGTTCCATCAATCTCACTCTGCTTTAAAGTCTGATAAAGAAATAAAAGAAAGATGTTTTTGTATTAACCATATTTTAAACCAGCAACCAGCAAATGCAGGGGCAAAAAAAGGTTGATACTTGCATAACTCAAGTCTGGTTTCCTTTTTTAATTTTTTTAGGTAAAACTCGTGCTCTTGGCAGGGCTATAATTTTTATTTCAGCATGTTCTTCTGATATTTTCTTCAGGAAAATATTGCACATTTAAAATATTTACTGATTTCAGACTGTCACCAGAAACTTTGGTGATTTTTATAATAGGAACTGAACATGAAGAAATAGTCTTCTTGAAAACATGTGGAGTTTTTTACTCTGAAAAAATGACACAAATCTTTAATAATGATGGAATACAATCACTGGATTAATTTTAAGTAAACATTTTGTGAAAACATTTATTGTCTGTAGAAACAAAATTTGCATTGATTTTATACAAAGTATGTTAAACATACAAACTTACCTACACTTTAATATATACTTACGAATGATGCTCTTAAATACAGGATAACATTGTCAAAAGCACTGCTGTGGACTCCAAGGACTACAACTTAAATGCCATTTATATTATTTAACTCCAGTTCCTATCATTTAAAAATGTAATTTTTTATCCATACTTACCCATTAATTCTGGAGAAGAGTTTGATTCAGTTACATTATATTCATTTGTGGTATAATCCTATCACATATATGCTGCAAAGATGGCACTGTTAGCCACAGAAAGCTTAGGAGACTGAAGACAAGATCTGCTTCCAGGAAGGATATGTAAGTGATAAAAAGAAAGGATAAACCTGGGTTATTTTGGCATACCAGTTTTCAGGACCTCTCTTTGAAACACAGAAAATAGAAACTTCTTCTGAGAATTCTATTCAATACAATGTATGAACATCAGATCATGGAAAGCAGATTTCATATTTCCTTGGTTATGCTTAGAACTTTATTGCTGTAACTGTGTAGGTCAGGAAGTTCGTATTGCGTCCAGCTAATTAAATTGAGTAAAATATTCAGAAATTATGAGATAACTAGATCCTCTTGACTGGATTTTGGGCAGAAAATCAGAGCAGCCATGACAACTCCTGCAAAAATAAAAATAAAAGATGATAGGTCCTTTAATTATTGTAGCTGGTCTTAGTGCACTGTGTCAGTCTCTTTTGAAAAGTGGTGTCTGCAATGGCACAATACTTCCAGTATAGGCACAGGATGTTGTCAATATGAATTATAATAGGGAATGGTCCAAGTACTGGTGAGGAGCTGCTTTAATCTGTACAAAACCATTCTTTGGCTAAGAATACCCCAATTAATTTTAAAAATCTGTTTGGATTTTTTTTTAATATGGATTCACAGAATGCTTAAAAGAAGCTGTTCTGTAATCAGATCTGAGCAACTTTGTGATATACTGTTATTCACAATTACATCACATATACGAAGCAGCCAACCAGAGCTAGAGGGTCATTATTTAAACCTCTGTCCATGTTCTGTATTATTTGAAAGATGTGTGTGTGGTGCGGAAGTAGGATAACTTGGCAAAAATGTCAGACAGTAAGGTTTCTGACTTCTCAGATCTTGCTGTTACAATTTCAGTACTTCTTGCTGCTGTACCTGTCATCACTGAGTTGTCCACCAATCAGAGCAAGCATATGAGGCATTCAGCTGCATTTAAGAACCAACAGTGACATAATCATATGATCTGCAATGGAGCCAGCACAGCCAATATATAATAAGTCTCTGATTGAGCAGAAAAATAAACAAACAAAATATCTATACTATGGAGTGAGTTTTTATTTTCTTTTGTTTTTGTCCCAACATACATATTAAATTGTATGTTGAGTACTGACAACCTAAAGCACTGATTTAAGCAATAAATACTGATAAGTAAAACTTGAGCATTTAGGGCACATCAGCACAGTGGTGTCGACAAATGCCAACAAATGGATCTTACTGGGCAGTGGAACTGATTATGAAATTGTATTCTGCCAGAGTCTGGCATATATATACAATTTCCTAGACCACTTTTTTGTGTTCTAATTTATGGTAGGATTGGAACAGTAATCACAGTGTCAGAAAAATCTTACCAGACTGTTGCCTTGGAACCCATCCTTGGAACCTCACCTGTCAGAGCATTCCTGTCTGTATCCTAGCTAATGCCAGGATGACAGCTGTTTGGTCTAATTACTGCCATAGATGTATCCTTGTCATTTCCTTGGCAAAATGAAACATTTGGAATGCCTATACCTCTATCCTTTTCTTGCACATTCCTGCAATGTATTTGTATATATGATAGATGCAATCTAGACACTTAAAAGTGCTTTTAGAAATTATTTGCCTCAAAATGTGTGGAGCAGATCACATAGGATTACATGGTCTTCATTTTAATCTCTGGTAGAAATGTCTTTCTCTTGTAGAAAAAAAGGGTATCTGATCTTTATTTTTCTTGAGTTGGGCATTCCAAGTTTCAGACAAGTCTAGCAGGATTTGTCAGAATTACATGAGAGACATATGGTCATAATTGACATTGGAGCAGCTTAAACCAATACTGAGCTTCTTCAGATATTCAAAGGGAGAAGCCTAGCACTGGTTTTGCTTGGTTTCAGGTTTTTTTGCTTTGAGAATGGGAGGAAAAAGTGGGGGTTTTAATCTGTTACTGTGGTTGTAAAAGTATTGGCTGAGTGCCAGAAACTAAGCAAGATTTCTTCAAGTGCACAGGTGCATAGGAGATGATTACTTGTTTAGCTGCCAAAAAACAACTTAGGCTTGCCTAAACCTGGGCAGGATAGACACATTCATAGAGTCTACCAGCAGTGAAGAGTGTAATGCAAGTCTACATCTAAAAGTGGTGGAAAAATGTGGGAGTTTTGGCCTATTTTGGATGCAGAGTACCCAAGAAGGGACATATAATTGTTGTGATCCTATAAGAGATACACAGGTCTGATGTATAAGCTGACAGGTCAAGAAGAAAAAGGTTTTCACAGTGACCTGCCAAGAGTTGAGAGTACAGAAAAAACATTTGCAATCTTCATAGACGCTTTAGAGTGCTGTGCATACTATCCCAGCTGTGGGTGAGTGACATTTAATGAGAAGACTCATCAAGATGATGATTTAATTTTTCTTTTCACTATATAGGTGTGATAAACATAGAAGACATCTTGGATAAAGAAATGTGCCATGTCTGTCCTGTATATGCATCCATATGCTCAAATATACATTCCCAAATTCATTATTCTTTAAAAATGATAGACTTTTTACTTATTTGATTATCCTACAAGATGTGCAAAATACACTTCTATGACTATTAGCACTAAAATCTTTCTCATCTTTTAAAAATGATAATAAATACAAAGATAATTTTTCAAAACTCCACGGAAGTAAAATTCTTCACTGTTAAGTGAATATACAGTGGAAATATTTACCCTTTATATTGATCAAGAGTGATGACTTGTCCTGAGCTTTCAGTTTCATTTTTAAGTGTTTAATAATTATTATGTGTAGTGTTTCAGTAATATTCCTAGTGGATAACGCTATAATAGATTGCCAACACTATCCCTATCCTCGTGGCAGATCTCCTGCCACTATGTGAATTCTATATTTCACCTACATTGGTGAGTAGTGTTACTGGATTGAATTTCCTACCATTACACTTGTTCTACCTTTCTCCAAGGCAGTGGTGCCTGTTCCCTGGTGTGGGGAAGTGGACAACTGTCCCTAAGTGCTCAATGCTTTAAGGTTATATTGCCTAAAAACCCCTCTGTATCCACAGTGGGAAAACTAAGGTTTGAGAACAAAGGCCATTTGAAAATAAGCTGCAGTTTCAAAAATGTTAAGGTGAGCCACTGGAAAATGTTGTGGATGCCCCATACTTGGAAGTGTTTAAGGCCAGGTCGAATGGAGCTCTGAGCAGCCTGGTCTAGTGGAAAGTGTCCCTGTCTGTGACTGGGGCTGGGACTATATGATCTTCTCTTTAAGGTTCCTTCCAACTCAAACCACTGTATGATTCTATGCTCTGTACCAGCCAAGGCCTGCAATTTGATTCATTTTGCATACAAAAGTGGCAGGGAAGTCAGTATTAGTCATGTAGTGAACATGGGAAGTAAAGCCAAAAGCATATCTAAAAAATGTAAATGCATGGGTAATGACATCTGAAAATAAGATACATGTTGGGTGGTAATTTAGACTCCCAGCATGATGTCTTATGATTATTTTTAGTGTTTATGCAAAAATTAGTTGGCCATCTTGAACAAGTTTTAATAATGTCAGAAACATAAACCATGCCTAATGAAAAATGAAGAAGATATGTGCTATAAAAATATTAAGATCTGGTAAGAAGCAAAGTGTGCCATGTACTGTATATAAAATCTAGTGTGTTTTTTAAACAGCAATGAAAATACAAGTCATATTTTTAAACTAAAGTTACTTATCTTTTTCTTTTTTTAGCTAAAGTTACTTATCCTTTTTCCTTCCCTTTTCTGACTAGTATTTACTTCATTCACAAGAGTGGATATGAAAGACAGAAGAAAGGAATATTATAATGACCATACATACATGAAATATGTGCATTTTAAAAGTTGAATCTTTAATTGTAAGAAGTATGATCTAGATTTTCAGCACGGAGAGGATAAAATGTTTTATATTTTTATTTTGCTGCTAAGCAGTGATAAGACTATAGTGAAATGAATGTTTATGTAAGTCCATTAGAAACAACATGAACTATTTAGTACTGCCAGGAATTTTGTAAACAGTCTTCTCAATCCTGGCTAAAAATTCTTGAGGAGTTCACAGGAATAACATGAATGGAGACTAAATTATTGTCTGAGATTCAAGTAATTCCATAAGATACTGATATAAATATCTGTTAACACAAAATGAGACACTCAAGCCTTCCTTTTCACATGAACAAAGGGTTCTTAGTTCCAAATTATATGCCTAAAATAAAATTATCTGGAAATATCTCTGAGAAAAGGTCATCTTTACTTCATTCAGTTTATCTGCCTCCAAAGGGAGGCAATTATACTGATCTGCATTATCACTGCGAAACTAAATTGTTACAAGTTGATTTTTTTTTTTTTGTACTTCTAAAGTGGGCTGAAGACTTGACATAAGATATTATTATTCTATTAAAATCATACTTAGTCATCTTCAGTTTATGTAACCAAAATTTTTAACCTGGAAATGAATACTTAACTCACTTTTATTAACATGAAAGGTTTTTATATGGTTCCAAACTACTGGGCTGTATTTCCCTATTGCTGATGACGTAGAGCTTATAACAGATGACAGTTCAAATTGCAAGGGCTTAAATTAAATCTGACATTGGTTTCTGCTATGGTGAGAGGTTTTTGTCCCACAGACAATGTAAAGGTCACATTAGGCTTTCTTTATTAGCACAATAGCACATTTTGTGTTAAACATTGTCCAAAAAGCCCAAAAGTCAACGTTAATTTCATACAAAGAAATTTAGCCGTGTTTGAAAATCTGTAACACTGAATATCCAATTATATTGTTGAATAGATTTCCCATGTTACAAGTTAAATGGGGCTGGCTAGACCTATTCTATCAAATATTCAACACATCACTAAAATATTGGAATGTTACTTGAGAAGTACAAACCTTTGGTTAATTGAGGCCTGAATAATTATTACAGGATGTGGTCTTGTCTACCACAGGTATGTAGATAGATACTTTTTAATCACTTCATTTTTGTATGATAAAAGATGAAAGGCGAAAGAAGCAATCTGTGATAAACACCATGAAAACATAAAGGCAGGTAATTCAAGAAATACATTTGAGATCATTCCAATTCCAAGTTTAATTACAGTCTTGAAAGACCTCTTCTTTCTTGTCCTCTTCTATGCAGACATGTATGGTTGAAAGGATTAATGCACGTGATTTTATCTTTGGGACACGAACTTATGTTTCTAATGCTGAGGATTTTTATCCTCTCCCCTTTTTGATGTGTGGAAAAGCTGCAAACTGCTGGTTCAATACAAATAATATTAGTATAAAGTCTTAGATACCCCAGGCTGCTGAATGAGCAGCCTAAGGAGTGGGTAGGGCTGTCCAGAAAAGGAGTGTGACTAGGATGTCTAACAGAGGTGTTGACTTGGAGTCTACTGCCAGCAGAGCTCTCAGGGAAAAGTCAACTCCTCCACAGTGATGAATTGCCCCCTCTGGCACAGGAGGAGTGGCTAATATCTGGAAGTGCAAATTACATCTCCCTGTGGTAGCTTGTCTAAATCTAAACCTTTAATTGTAATTAAATGATGAATACATTCCCTTTGTTTTTGTTTTGTTTTGCTGAATTCAACTCTGATAAAAGTGGCAGGTTACTTGCACTGGGGAATGAAGTCATTGAAGATCATAGAATCAGAATGGTTTGGGTTGGAAGAGACCCTAATGATCACCTGGTTCCAATCCTCCCTGCCACCGGACTCCTTTCACTGAACCAGTGAAAGATTGCTCAGAGCGCCATCCAACCTGGTCTTGAACACTTCCAGAGATCCAAAGAGCATTTATTTAACCTTTTTCATCCAAGTTTTATCCAAAAAAAAGTTTCAGCTAGCTCTAAAGAGCACAGTTTAATAACAGCAGAAGAGTCTTCCCCTTCTACCTGCATTCAGCTATCTGTGCCACACCTTGGAGGGCTGGTTATTTGTGTGATACAGCTGGACAGAAGCCACTTGGCTTGGTCTGTTCTCCACAGGACAAGCATTTCAGAACAGTCAGCCAGATGTTCTCATGAAAATCTCCGTAGAAGATTCACAGGACGTTCCTGTTCTTAAAAAGAGAGATAAAAATCTCAGATTTTATTTACAAAAGTGAATTGAAATTACTATTAAGTATTGTTGGCGACACAGGTAGCCAGGCTTGCCAGCCACAGAAGATGCAGATGTAAATGCAGATTGACCTCTTGGTAGTAGCCCAAACAAGAGGCCCGAGGTGAACTGCCAACATTTGGGATAACAAAGGGCACGAAGATGAGTGACACCAGCCAGGTGAGCCGACACTGAAAGACACAGCAGGAGCCTGGCATTGGCATCTCCTTTAGCATAACAAAGGAGATGAAGCCCGGTGACGCCAGACAGTGAAGTGGAGAGAGGGGGGGACAGGAGCCGATAAGGCAGAAGAGTGAGACTTGAGCTTGGTCGGACTATGAGAATACAAAGGCCCAGGGGTTCCTTTTCTGTGAATTGTCCTCAGAGGCACCAGCTCGAGCTGTTCCTGTTATTGCACTGTGAATAAATGGCTTTGTGGCATGAGACATCTGAGACTCTGCCATGGGAAACCTGGTCTGATTGCATGAGAGTGGGGTGTGCAGGGAGTCATGTGGGGCTCTTGTTGGGTCACTGGAGCTGCCTGCTCTGAAGGGGCTGCAATCTCAGCAGTGACAGTCTGTGGTGGTGGGACTGCGACTGCCAGAGTGGCTCCTGGATGGTCAGGAAATTTCTTCAGTATATACCCATGCTGGTAGGGCCTTACTTGTACCAATAGTTGTGAGTGGTATGGCAGAAAAACCATTTCTGCAGCCCCTGGTAGTTTAAGTTGCATTGCCCCAAAAGCTAGAGAAAAGTCTGGCAAAAACCTGGTGGCCTCCTCCAGGGCTCCCTCTGGAATAAGAATATTGCATGCAAGCCAGACACTTCTTCCATTTGCTCATTGAGGATCATTAAAGGAAACTGCCATGGTTTCATTGCTAGACTTTAACTTCTTATTGTACCTTTTGAGGGAAACTAAGTAGAGCAGGAGACTAAGGACATGCAAGTGGATAAATCATTATTTAGAAATTGTTGCAGAGCATCCTCTGGTCTACTAGTATTACTTTACAGAGATTGTCTTTAACAAGGAGAACACTTTTGCATGCTAGGATAAACAAGAGAACATCTAACAAATTGTACCAGGGCTGATAAATAAAGTGATAGTTATTTATATGTGTCCATTTTATTCCATGTGTGTAATATGAATAGGCAGCTTTCTGCAATGAGGTGGGGATCTTGGTCACAAAAATTAATGGTTGCTACCAAGTTAATGCTTTGTATACTACAGAGTTCTAGTTCACCACCCAAAGTTTACAGAAGTGACAAAGGATCAAATATTTTACAACCAGACATTTCTGCTGATGTGTATTTTCCATCTTATCTACTCCATTTTTTTAAGCAAGTTGTTTTTATTGGACTAGGAATAGCAAATTCCTACAATTTTATAGCCATGTGACATTGTTGTCATTGCTTTTAGCACAGGAAATGGTACATCTGTTAGTATAGAGACCAAAAGTACTCTCCCATGAGTCACTAAAAATCATCTGCCAAAACTAATTAAACTGATGCCAAATACGACAAGTCAGTTTAAGACCAGTAACAATTTATACTACACTGACTTTGCGGGAAAACGTAGAATGTGGGGATGAATTTCATGGGAGGTGAGGGTAAGGATCTGAAGTACAATATCACAGAAGAGGTAAAAGGCCCTTATCTGAGTATTTTTTTCAATAATTCACCTACTTATGTTGAACTAGTCCAAAACCTATTTTCAGATCCTTTGTTTTATTCATTCACCATGAAATTGCAGTAAACAAGAGAACTGTTCAGACTATTTGAACTCACATTTTAAATTTCTCAATAAAATTTTAAGTAGTATTAAGTATATTAAGTAGTATATAAGATGTATAAGTAGTATAAGAAGTATTAAGTATATTAAGTAGTGTATAAGATATATGTAAGTATATTAAGTAGTATATAAGATGAGAACTGGTTTAAAAGAAAATTTAATATAACCTTGTATGGAAAGTTTGCTAGAATGAGAATCTCCTAGACCGATGTTTTGATCTTGATTTTCTAAAGGAAATTCAAAATTAAATACAAGACCTTTTAAGTGTTAACCTAAAGAATAAATTAAGAAGAGCAATGTAAGTTTTGGTAATAAAGGCTGTAGAAATGGTCCTTATGCATTAGGCCTGTAAACCCACAATATTATATGTCTAGCTAAGACCTCTGGTCTGATTTTAACTTTAGAAGTGCGTATATACAATGCATCAAAAAAGCTGAACTATCAATAATTATCAACCTGATTTGCACAAGAAGCCATATATAATACTTAGAAGAATTACTTCTTTTGAACTAGTTGTTTGCTTATTGTATACATAGAGTTTCTGAATTTTTTTTTCATTTCTATAGGAAATATAATTATTAAAGTGCAGCTGTAAGACTACAGTAAAATTATTTCATCTAGGTGAACCATTGAATTTGTTTTTATTCTTAGATATATTATTGCATGGTTGCAGGGTTTGGACCATCATGCATTATGTATTATCACCCTTGATGTTTTTAATTGACAAAAGACCCTCCAATGAAACTAGCTTGCTTCAGCTGCTACCCTGCCTTGTATCAATGGAGTGTGGAGATTTGAGTCTCTGCTTTTGTCTTATAATGCATTTGTCTCCAATCTTTGTCTTACCTGCCAAAATTTCTGTTGGCAGTGCTATGAATGCTTTCCTCTCTCACTATCCTGTGACAAACATATTAATTTTAGTAATATTTTTATCTCAATTCAGCTCAATGGTCTACCACAAACAATCAGAAATCCCTTTACTACTAAGTCCATTGCTCCATTCTTGTGACACTTCAGTGATTCTTGATCTTTATTTCAGATTACCTGCATGTCCTCAGCTTTCTTGTTCACACTGACTTGTCTGCGAAGTTAACTTGAGTGGGTCCAAAAAGTTGCTATAAACTGGTTTCTTCCGTCTTTCCAGATTAAAACTGGTGTAGTGGGTCTTCCTGGTTTCATATCTTGTGAGCTTGTACTTCTCACTCAAACGAGGATTTTGTGATATCCAAAAAAACTATTTTCAGAAAAATTATTTCCTCTCATCACCGTTGCTATGAGCTGTTGAACCATCTTCAACGTTAATCATGATAAATTTCTGGCAGAAGTAGTTGGCATTTGCATGTGTGTCTCTAGCAGCTTGTTTAATACTGAGTTTTCTGTCACTTCTCACCCTGTTGCAGATCTGTCCTGCACACAGATTTCCTGTTTATAAAGTTAACATCTTCTGATAATTTAGCATATTTAGTGTTCCTAAATTAATATCTAATCCCACTATGTGGGAGGAAGTATGTCATACTACTTTCATTAACTAAATTGAAACATCTGTGGCCCAAAGTTCCCTGGCATGGACTTAATGATCAAAATCTCCATAA
Organism: Dicaeum eximium; assembly: GCA_013396995.1. NCBI lineage: Eukaryota > Metazoa > Chordata > Aves > Passeriformes > Dicaeidae > Dicaeum > Dicaeum eximium. Next base: position 325,828 of record VWZP01008546.1, read on the forward strand.
TCCTTTTGGTGGTTCATGATTTTTCTCTGATATAAGCCCCTGGCCCTAACATCTCCTGTATGGATTACTACAGTTGTTTTAACCAGGAATAAATTATGACATTCATTTAAGAGATACAGTGAGCTCAAAATATAGAACTTTTTCCATGACATGCAAGCTACTTAGAAACCCACAAGAATAATGCTGTAGACATAAGTGTTCACATTCACATTAGGTTTACCATATGAAGATTAGAAATTCTAACATTAGTTTCTAGCATTAGTTTCTGAAGTTATTCTTGTTCCTTTTTCTAATGTCATAACTTGGTGATGCATTATACCTTGTTCCTAAAGGTATTCTAATCACACTGATTTTTAGGACCATGGTATACAGATCATACCCCTGAATTTCTCCTGAAAGGGGTGATAAATAAGTTTGGCTTTTATAGCAATGGGAGTCTGTCTCATAAGGAAAGTATAATCTTGCCTACTCCGTTTTACCTTTAAATAAAAAAACCTAGAGGGAGAGAGAATATGGGACATAACTACAGATGCCAACTGTTGCAAAAATAGTATTTTTTGTTCAAGGATAAAAATCTACTGTAGCAAGAGAAAAGTTATTTGAGTAAGAAAATGCAATATTTTAAACATAAATAAAAGCTTTTGTACTCTAAGTGGAAATGGAGAATAAATATTATTCTAGTCTGACATTGACAACTCTTGATTTATGTTTTTCTTATAAATAGAAGAGAACCACAAGATTTTCTTAGAATTCTGTGTAAAATGTAGATAGCAGAGTAACTGTAGAAGACTGTCTTATCAATCACACCATATTTATAGCCTGTACAGAGTCAAAAGTCATGGCAGTCAGGCAAATTCCCAATGACTGAAAAAAATTTTTTTAAAAGATTGGAAACATCTTATTTATTTTTAGAAAAGGAAGAAAGGAAGACCCTGAGAACTATTGGCCAGTCATCCTTGCCTCTGTACCCAGTGGTACAGAAAATGAAACGGATCTTCCTGGAAATTTTGTCAAGGCATAGGGATGAAAGGTAAAGAGGTGAAAGAGGCAAGCAACATGGATTCACACAGAGAAGATCATGCCTGACTGATCCAGTGCCCTTTTAGGATGGAATGACTACATTGGTAGATAAGGGAAAAACCATGGATTTTATTTTGACTTCTCTGTAAAAACTACACAGTATTGTCACTGAGTTGGAAAGATCTAAGTTTGATGAAGGGACTATTTAATCTCTCAGGAACTGCTGGCCGTATCTGAAGAGTTGCAATCAATGGCTCAATGTCCAAATAGAGATCAGTAACAAGTAGTATCCCTCAGAGGTCATTATTTGGCTCCTCAATATCTTTATTTATGACATAGGCAATGGAATTAAGTGCACTCACAACAAGTTTACAAATGACAGCAAGTTTACAAATGACAGCAAGTTTACAAATGACAGCAAGCTGTGTGGTGCAGTTCTGCACATGAGTGAGGTGACACGGTCCAGAGGGACCTTGACAGGTTTGAAGGTTGTGCCAAAGTAAACCTTATAAAGTTCAACAAGGCAAAGTGCAAGGTCCTGCACCTGGGCCAAGGCAACCCCTGGTATTGATAAAGACTGAGGGATGAATGGATTGAGAGCAGACCCGCATAGAAGAATTTAGGGTATTGATAGATGAAAAATTGTATATGACCCAGCAATGTGTGCTTGTAGCCCAGAAAGCCAAACGTGTCCTGGGCTGCATCAAAAGCAG
>VWZP01008546.1:327658-392878 GCA_013396995.1 Dicaeum eximium
CTCTGCTCTGCTCTGCTCTGGTGGGACCCCATCTGGAGCACTGCAGTCAGTACTCAGGTCTCCAACCATGGAGTCTCCAGGTGAAGGAAGACATGGACAGGTTGGAGTGGGTCCAGAGGAAGCCTGTCAGAGGGATGGAGCATGTCTGATATGCAGACAGGCTGAGAGTTGGGGGTTGGTCAGCCTGGAGAAAAGAAGGCTCCAGGGAGACCTTACTGTGGCTTTTCAGTACATAAAGGGGGTTTATAAGAAAGATGAGGGACTTGTAGCGGTAGAACAAGGGGCAATGGGTTTACGCTGAAAGAGGATAGTTTTAGATAGGACATAAAAAAGAAATTCTGTACTGTAAGGGTGGGGAGGCAGATTGCTCTGAGAACCTGTGGATGCCCCATCCCTGGCAATGTTCAGCATCAGTTTGGATTGAACTCTGAGCAGCCTGGCCTGGTGGAAGGTGTCTCTGCCCATGGTAGGGGTGCTGGACTACATGCTCCTTGAAGGTCCTGTCCAACTCAAACTGTGTTTCTGAATAGAAGTATAGCATAATACAGCAAGCCTCAGGTAAGGCCTCAGTTAAGAAATTAAAGCTTTGCTACTGATTTTACAAAATACTAGGCAGAAATCAATTAGTAATCAAAAAACTGGAGTAGTATTAGACACATGGTAGTTTTTAGAAATGAGATTTTTATTAAGGAGGAAAACAGTGCCTTATAGAATGATGGACAGCCTAGATGATTTTGCAAATATATGAAAGGCCTTTTAAATAGTTTTGTTATAATCATAACCCTTTCAACACAATAATTATAAACTAATGACTCAAATATAAATCAGGACTAGAGTCAGAGGAAAAACAAACAGTTTCTTTGAAGAGCAAGACACTACTATTTGTAATTCTTCACTATCCATAAATTAAGATTTACTCATTATACCTAGAAAAAGCTTTATAGGGCTTATATACATTAATACTTCAAATGTATACTCCTTGTTATTAAACATAAACACACTTGGATATAGCTTAGCCTGTTATACCTGCAAAATCAGAGAAAGTTCACTGATTTCACTGAAGTTTTTTGGTACTATATCTTACATATGTAAATATAGGCTTTGACTGGTTTGAAAGTATTTTTCAAATTAAAAACTAATTCTATCTGTGTTAGAAGCCATGGAGGCTTGTGTATGATCCTTTTCTCTTTCTTTCAAATCAAAACCTGCTAAATAAAATACTATAAAAATACTTAGAATTAAAAGAATAATTTAAATTATTTTAAAAAGCAGAAGGTGTTTGTTTTCTTACAATCATCTTTCAAAAAAAAAATCCCCAAAGAGCTTGCTGAAGTGAATTAAATCTCCAGTGAATACTCTGCTTTGTTATAAGAAGAAAACAAAAAAAAAAAAAATACAAAGCACTTACCAACTTTCAAAATAAGGTTATAATTTAGCAGAACAAAACCAAAGCTTTTGGTATTGTATTTCTTTATTTGCTTTGGCACTAGCATAATTTTTCGACTGTGTGTCAAACACTCAGTTTTGCTCGATCTATATTTATTGCTTGTTTAGCTGTGTTTGTAAAACAATAAATACCTTGAAAACAGGCTTTGGGTGAAGTTTACTAATAAATACAACTGTCTGTGAAAACCAGCTATCAGACAGATATTAATCTGATCTATTTGCAGTTCCATGTCATGCTTGAAATAAACAAAAAAAAATGGAAGTTCAGGGCTTTTTTGCTCCAGTTGCTCTGTTTCCTCTCTTCCAGCAGAGTTTAAATATTTTGAAGTCCTCTATTATGAAATACACAACACTCAAAAAAAATAGAAAAAGTGAAGGGGCTTCTACAATGGTGGTGTTACTGTGTCCTGAAGAGAGAGGTCTAATCTACATCTTGTTCCATAAAGATATATTTAATTGACCAAATGAAAAGACTGAATTTCCTGAGACCCTTGTAAATAGACCTTTTGACTGACATTTTCCTTTAACTTTTTTTTTCAGTTATGCTTAACTGTTAAAATTCTTGTTCTTTCCTTGGCAGGAATAACGGAGGGGTGTAGATTCATAAATGGAAAAGACAGGCTTACTGGAGTTTTCTTTGCAGAACTGTGGGTTTAGAACAAACAGCTGTACATCTAACATGCTTGTTAAATTCTGCAGTGCATCTTGAGGAACTGTCCTTACAAATCTCTGAAATCCTTAAATGTTACCTTGTCTTCGTTGCTGTGATTATGGGGAGAGAATCTTCTATACTGCCAGAGACATTCAGACTCCCCATTCCACCCCAGGAAAAGCATTTTCAAGGTACAATCATGTAGGCTGTGTCACCAGCTAGAGAGGAGCAAAAGCCACACATATGTTCTTTTAAACGCTGTTTTCTCCTCACAGAATCTTTTTGTTTTTAACAATAGTCAAAGAAAATAAAATCTCAATTGAAAACAGAAGTCAGAAGCCTCCCTGCTTTGACCAGCCAGAGGAGGGAAGGGAGAAAAATACATCCATTCCCCAAAGCTCCCTAACTCCATTTTCAAATAAAAGCTCAGCTACAGAAGAGGCAGATTGCAGCCTTTTCCATGCCACGTTTTGTTCTCTGATGTGATGCCAGTTGATAAGGCATTACATAATTAGAAAAAGCTCTGGTGGGTTAGAAACCACCAGAAAAAGCAGAGATGAGGAACACGTAGATCTGATTGATTTTTGAGGCGTGAGCAGGGTTGAAGATTAGCCAGTTATTTACTTAAGGAATATTTTGCATTCTGCCTCATTTGGTGACACATTTCTGAGGTAGTCTCTTGTGAGAGGCTTGAAACCCTACCCTTGTGCCTGGGTTTAAGCTGTAGTACAAATGCAGGCCTGTGAGAAGAAAAATCTAATTCTAAAGAGACTGCAGTCATCAGACAGCAGGAACTTCCCACAAGACAGAGAAAGAGGTTTGGATAATCAAAGCCATGAGAAGATGCAGACATGTTCTGGAAGTCAAGGAAGAGAATAAATGAAAGCATGGAAAACACTAAGAACTGAAGGAGCTTGAGAGTAATACTGAAAGTTACTGGTGTTTCTATAATGAAATATTTTGCACAGTAACCTGGCTGTCCATATATTGCTATAAAGTACCTTGTTAATGTGCTGGTATGTTAGTGTTAGAATTTGCCAAGAAAATCCGTCTGTACGTTTCATTACTTAGGAACCCAATAGGGTATATTTTCCAAGTCCATTATTTCAGCAATGTAGTTGCAAAGGTCTAATTGATAGTAGGATTGTGACACCTGAAAATATTTTTTCCTTCTACTGCAAGCTTAGACCAATATCATTTAAAGCATTCAGTAAGCACTTCCAGGAGAAAAAAAAAACTCTGATGCTATTAGAGTGTGTAGAATATTTACTGCAACATTTAATCACTTGGTTTTTGTGCATCAACCTGTAAACTTGCTGAGCAAGGTATATACAGAGTCAAGAACACAAAAGAGCAAAAGCTCTGAGATGATCTCATCCCTGAGATGAACCAGGGAGCTGGGATTGTTCAAGGAAGAGAGATTTGCAAAAGATTTTGAGTTCAGATTTTCTAATGCAACAGACTCCTTTAAGCCCCATTGTGATGAAGAATTATTGAAATAAAGCTGAATACTTTTAAAATAGCTCTCCATTTTGCTTTGCCTGTAAATTTCAGTGAGATAGATGTAAACATACCCAGCTGAAAAAAAAGTTTTTTCTAGTTCACAGTATTAATTAGATGATTCATAGGAAGTCTTCTATAATCTTCAGTTCAGAAAAAAAAACAATTCCTGTATTCTGGGGTGTTTATTAAAGCAAATCTAATTTTGGAATCATAATGTTTAATTGTACTGTATGAAAATAGTACATTAGCACACCTAAGATGTAGTGTACAGCAACTCAAATCCTAAATTCCAACTCAGAAACTAGAAGAAATTCAGTGTTTTGAGAAAGCTTCAAGATTAAGATATAAAGTCTATATAGAAACTATCAGTGAAAACACACTATGTTATGAGCCTGCAGACCTGAAAGTTGACCCAGCATTCTGGAACAGGACTCTAATCATGTACCACAACTTGAAAAATCACCTTCTTATATAAGCACAAACCAACCAGCATATATTTTGTTGGGTTTGATATTTTTTTTTACACCTCAGATTTTACATACTTGCAAGCAAAGTAAGCAAACATTTGATAACCAAAACAGTATAATTTTGAAGGACAATCAAATCGGGATTCGTTCACATAATACTGAGTGTGCAGAAACGTGACAAAGCTCAAAGAAGAGATCACCAATTAAGATTAACGAGGGCCATGACAGGCATTTGACATCACAGCCAGTATCAAATGTATCAGGAAGCCTGCTTCCCATGAAACAGCGATGCTGAGACAACTGATGACAAAAATAATTTTTCTCCTCAAATGATGATGTTGGAAAGTGTTGGCCTGAATTGGGGCACTCCTCTTTGTTCTGCACTGGGATGGAAACATTGAAGATGTATTTAAAACTGAAGCATGGCTCATTATATGGTGACCTCATACAGAGACCTTTTGTTTAGCATCAGAGACCAAGTGAGCGTGCCAGCCAGGGAGGGTAACTGCCTGCATCTGCCTGTGTATGAGGACTGTTGAGTCTCCTCTGGCTACAGCTGAGATACAGTCACATGTGAGGTCGTTTGGAATACCACCAATGTGGGTGAATATGCCACACAAGATTCTGCTAGGCTCGGGCATGCTATGCTCAGTTTGTTCTTGAAGTCACACTGAAATAAAAATGCTCATGAAACATTTGTTTCAAAACATTCCTTCCGCTTTGTTCTCTCCCCTGTGTTCCCTTCTCTTATCCAGTTTTTTTCGCTCATGGGAAGCCCAGGAGAGAAGAACTGCAATGATTATGGTACCTGGGTTGTATTAATAAACACAGAAACATCTCATTAAAAAACAGTACTTTTCAAATTTTACTGCAGAACCGATACTAGACCTTCTGTTCTTCTGAAAGGCAACCTCTTGGGAGAGAGAAAATTCTTATTAACAGGTGTTAAGTGCATGACTTTACATTTTTCACTGTTGAGTTCCTGCCATGGCTCCCATCCTCAAACTTGCCTAATTCCCGTGTCATGTTTGGGTTCTCCTCTAGATGAGTGTCATCTTCCTCCACTCTCTAGGTCAACAGCAAATGCTTTTACCTGTACACATATTACTGATATTTTAATCAACTAAAACAAATAATGAATTTTATCCTCATAATGGATTTCCTGAAAAAATTACTTTTCACTGAATGGCTTTATTTTAGTCAAGAACTTTCCCTTAAGCATAACTCACTGTGTTTTCCTATTTAGCTAGTGTTTTCCACATCTTCCAGTTCTTCTGCTAATCATATATAACTTAATTTCTGATATACCAGCAAAAAAACCCAAAAGTCTTCTTCCATGAATCCATGAATCTGGAGTGATTAAATGTACTAGCTTTTGTACATTGGATATAGTGCTTTTCTCATTAAGAAAGAAGTACTGAGTTAATGGGGCATGGACTAAGTATAAACTAATGCTAGTTAAGCTGGATAGTTCTAAATGCAAAGAACTAAGTCTACTTGTTAGTTTGCAAAGCCCCTCTCTTCTGCAGCACTTACATGTAGACTGAACAACCCAAGTGGACTCACAGATGATGGGGTTGCTAAAGGGGAATACTTGTGGTGAAAATAAAGGATGCATAAAGGTTCTCACCAGTATCACAACCAAAATCATGTGGGTGAAACTTCAATATGTGGGCAGTGATCCTGACAAAANCTGCTAAATTAACAGAGACAACTCTGTTTAAATGGGAAGTGAGAACGTGAGAGGCCTATAGAACAATTCTAAGTGTTAAAAGTGAGACAGATCTAAGTTTGGCTTAGGCTTTTTAGGTTTTTAAAATACTTGGTTTTGCTGTGTAGTATGGTGAAAAGAATGCTCAGTATGGCCTCTCTCCCACTGACTCCCCTAAAAGCTGAAACAGAATGCTCACTTCAATTAGATTTAATGGCTTTAATTCATCAAACTTACTGGTTTAATGAATTTAGCTCACCTGTGGTAAATTTTTATGTCCCTTCTAGGTTCTGCTTCTGTCAATGTTCATAACTGAATTTGCAGTCTCTAATATTGCAATCTCTAAAAAATAGTGTGCTTTTCTGCTGAAAATTGGGCATATCTGGCATAGATCTATTACCAGCTTTTTCCAAAGAAATATGTTCCATGTTAGTAATTAGCAATTTCAATAATTAAATCTATCTAATCAAGTTTTAGAACATTTTAATAGATTTATTTGTGACAGATGAATAACATGTATATAGACCTAGTCTAAATGTTAATTTTTTTCTCAGGGGTACTGTTGTCCTGACTGCTAAGGGATACTAGTCCAGTTATTAGAACCTTGGCATTTACCTCCACTGTGCAGAAATGACACAAATCACCTAAAGGTGTAAGATGTCTTCCAGAAAGAGTCTTCAGAAAAGCTGGAAGGTAAAATGTTTTTCAGTTCACTGGCTTCTCTACCTACATGATTAGCCAGCAGTTACAACAAGCCTTCCGAGTACCCTGCTGTATTAGGAAACTCTTTCCCACGGCTGAGTTTTCTTGTCTTTTAGCAACATCTGACATCCATTTAAACAAAACAAGCCAATTTCCTATGTCACTTAAGTAGAAATTGCAGCAAGAAATACAACCTTTTGCTGAATTTCCTCCTGATTTCTTTGAAATTAACTGCTGTACGAGTTGGATCTTAATAAATGAGACAATTACTTCCCTTCTTTGATGCTGGTGCTGTTCCAAGCATACTCCAAGAGAACTCCTCTTGGGCTCTAACTAACATGTTATATGGGCATAAGATTTATGAAGAAAGGAGAGCATATTCATGTGCCATGAGTGTCTGTCTATTCTCAGAGAAAGCAAAGAAGGGTCCAAAGAAACAGAAGCTTTTCTTTCTGAAGATATTGCTCCTGGTAGTGGCAGTGCCTTTTTACTCTGGGAAATCAAAATATTAAGATTTCAATAAGCAAATGGAGGAATTAAATTCTCTTTTCAGATCTGTCCCTTTCTGCATATGTCTCTCTATACACTCTCAGCTGGAGGACCAGAGACAACAGAATTCTAAACCTGTTTTTTCCCCAGGTTTTGAAACTTACATTAATAATTCAGCAACAAGTGTTAGTTGGCTTCTTCTTAATTACCACACTACCAAATAGTTACTTGTTTTAGACTTTCTGCTAAAAATGGCTTGATATTTTTGAAGTTACAGTATGTCTTTGAAATGTTTTGCTAAATGCTAGTTTTGTAGTTTTAAAATCTGTCACCATTTTTGTTTTCAAATAGTGTGTTATATCGGTTAAGGCAGGCAAAAATTTATAGAACATTAACAGTAGGGAAGGAAAGTCAAAATACTTATTAAGAATTATTTTAAAGTTTTGGTGAGTGCTTTAGTTATTTAGAAAAACAACAGCTCTTCTGTCATTTTCTGATATCTAATGTGGCTGCTTTGAAGAAGACACATCAGATGAGCTGTCTGTGTTCATGCCTGTGGGAAATTGCATATGGAGAAGAAAAAAGCACTTTGAAAATGTTTCTAAGCTTTTCAGCTGAAAATAGAGAAGAAACTAGAGAAGTCTGGAGTATTAGTAGCAATAGCAATTAGATGAACTGTCAGAGTCCAAGTGTGATGGTTCTTTCCTTAACAAATCAGATCTGCAGTAATACTTGAAGTAAAAATCCCTTGGAATAGTAATCATTCTCTGAAAATTTTTGAGAACACAAGATCCATGTATAATGTGCTGATTCAAGACAAATTAGCATGACATGAGCTCTGGTAATTCAGAGTTCTCTAAAGTATGTTGCTGCTATCTGACACATTAAATGATACTTACATTTTTTAATGAAGTAGGTGCAGCAGTGCTTTTATCAATGACCAATTCCAGATTCACCAAAACCAGGACCTCCTATTACATGTCTCTTCTAGCTGGAAGAGTTAAATTTTTCATTTAAATAAATGCATTCTGGGGTCATTTGAACCCAGACAGCTGCTAAGGTAAACTAAACTAAGATAAAGCTAAGCTGAGCTAAACTAAACTAAGCTAAGCTAAGACAAGCTAACCTAAGGTTTGTTTAGTTTTGGTCAGCTCTCCAAATTCCACCCCATTTCCACTTCTTGCCCACCCTTGGCCTACTGCTGGGAGGAAGGACAGAGAAGGAAAAGAGAAAGCCTTGGTGCTGTTCTGGCATTGCCCACATTGCTCAATCAAAACACTGGTGATTTATTAAGGGTTTTAGCCACAAATCCCAAAGGTGGCACCTATGAAGGAAGTTAACTTCACCCTGGCCACAACAAGTACATGTTCTTAACCACAGAAGTTTACCTGTTCTGAGTAAGTGCAGTAGAAATAATAGCAGGTGGGCAAGGTGATAGCACAGGAAGAAACTTGTATTTCATTTTGCTCTGTGCTTTTCTGAACACCTGACCCACTTTCCCTTAGCTCCCTTAGGGAATTCAGTCTTTTCACCAAGCTTTTATCAAACTTTGGGTGTTGCTGTACTTCTCACACAACACCTTTTCCAAAATTCAGTTGAAGTTCCTTGGCCACATCTTAAAACCAAAATATCCTTGACTCCCTGCAGTTTGAAACAGTGTGTAATTCAACGTGAATTCCTGAGCTGCTTCGGAGCTGGGAGCTGCCTACAGTCCCATCACACATATTTGCAAGTCAATTACTTTCTCACTACTTCTTAAGCAAAAGCCTGTGCAATTATGGCATCCAGGCAGCAGAATCCTGTCTGTCATTAAAAAAAAAAGTGGCTGACTTTTGCTCCTGTTTTTTTGTAAACTGTCATTTTCAATGGAGAAATCACACTGATTTCTTCTTTCTTGCTTGTGCCATCCAACTACCATTAGAAAAGCAATCAATTAAGACTACTAGCACAAGGAACTTCTTCTTCTGTCTGTACTGAAAATAAACTAGATCAAGGATGGATTCATAGTTCATATAATTGCTCTCTACTTTTGCCACCTGTACGGGCTTTTTGAACTTATGAGGGAAAAAGGAAAAAAGCAAAATAATTTGAGAATTTATTTCAATTAGTTTTAATAAGAATATGCCCAATAACAGTCAGAGGCCTACCACTCATTCCTAGCTAGGGAATTCAGAGCTACTGATGTGCATGCTAGGTACCAGGCTCCTTGTGCTGTAGTGTAGGCTCAGAAAGTGGCACTTTCCTCTTAGCTGAAGTCATATGGATACACAGACATACTAAAGGAGCATGACAAGATGAAAGAAGGGGAAAAACTTAAATACAATAATGTTAATAGATATGATTCAGTGGCAGTTCTTGCCTACAAGATGTGGCCCTTATGTGTGCTTGATGCTGTTCACAAAATTCACTGAGTTCAGCAAGGAGGGGAAATGGACAGGTTAGGTCATTGGTTGAATCACTATCACCACAGGGTGGATCATCAACAATGAAATACAGGTCTTTGTAGGGTGGAGTGAAGCTGCTGTTTAACAGTACATGAAATGCTACACAACCTTGTGATAAGGGTGGGAGGAGTGCAGTAACAATTTGAAAGCAGAGGAAACAACAGACTATAATTACTCACTGAAAGCAGTGAAATGGGTCTACTGCCCCACCTCTTGCAGAAAGCAGTATGAATCCTCAACTAAAGCTTTTTTTTTTTTTTTTTGTCTTTTGAGCAAAGAGCTGAGCTGTATAACCTTGAGGTAATAGCTGAGTTCTACTCAGTGGTTGCAAATTGATGATCAGTGCATTCCCTTCCATTTCAGTTTGTCTGGTGATAACAAAAATAAAGAGTGTGCTGTAGGGAGAAATCTGCTGCCCACACTACACCATCAGTTGTAGCATATTGCTTGGCTTAAACAGCAAAGATTAGCTTGTATTATGACTATAAATCTGTAGTATGAATACAGGTGAGTTTTATCTGCTCAATCATCAGTACAACTTTTATGCACTATAAAGATTACAGGTTAATCTGAGAGATTATTCTATACCTTCATTTCCTTTGCACAAGATTACATTTTTCTATTCAAATACACAAATGGGGTTCTGAGAGATGTATTTACCTTGTCTTTTAAAAATGCTGAGTTAGTTTTTTCATGTACTTTCAGACATAAAAGGATGTAGAACTGAAGTTAAGTGCAATAAAATTTCAGATGACAACACCACTTTGTCAGCTAGATTTTCACTATTACATTGTTTACATCAGTGACTGGGAAGTAATTACCTGGGTTCATTTCCATCACAATTTCCCAAATAGTAAGTAACATTTGACTTGCCAAAGACAAGATTAAAAAAACATTCAGTCCCAGCCTGCTTCTTCATATGCCTTTGAGAAGTGTTCCTCTCACATGCATGCTTCACTGAATCTCTTGGTAAAATTTTCTAGATCTTTGTAAGTGGAAAACAATTGTCTGAAATAAAGGTGTCATGCATCTGAAGGTACACAGGCACAGACCAATTTAAATGTAGATTATTAAGTTAAAAAATAAAAAGGGGAAGTTTGGGATCGATTGAGGGATACAGTGAAAGGACTTTGGCTTCCACCAAAAGCACTGATGCAATTCCATCATCAGTTATTGTGGTCTCCTGTATATCTATATTGTATCTGCAGGTGAAAGTACTGGTGTTGGTTTCTTGGAGGGTTGTGCATCATCACTCTTTCAAACCCTTTTTCCCTCACTCACAAAAGATAAGTGCTGTGTGCAAAGCTTGACATAGTCATAAAATATGATGAGCACCCAGCTGTGGAAGGAGGAAGAACTTGTGGTTCCTGGCCATGTGCTTAATCATTTCAAAGTAGCTTTGAGGTGGGGAACATAAATACATTAAAAGAATCTGAGCAATCTGCCTTCCTAAAATGGAAGCAATATAAGCTAGCAGAAAGACATTAGACCAGCAAGATTCTCAAATCCTTGTGAAACTCATTTATCTTCCCTCTACCACAGTTTCTCTAACAGGAAAATGGGGATTAAACACTCCAAATTTTTTTCAATAATGAAATTAAAAGAAAGACAGTGTTTGAATATGAAGTATTGTGCTCTGCAGCAAACAGGAGTTAGTGTTTTGGACTACTCACAATAAAGCGAATAGCAATTATCTCAGAAAAATCTAATTTTCAGTACATTAGCAGTGAAGTGGAATCATTACTTCGCCAATGAACTTCATATGCAAGCAACATTTTTATTAAATTTTTTTAAATTATAGTATTTACCCAATGCTTTACAATGAGGTATAAAACTACTTGCACTGATAGTTAAATGGACTCCACAGATTCCTAGCAGCAAGCATGCATGAGAAAGAAAGTGACTGAACAAATCACTTCCAAAGTTTTATAGCAATCATGTCATGACGTCGGCTATTCATTTGTTATGGTTTCATTCCATGTCTTTCTTAGTTGTTTAGAAGAAACAGTTTAACAGGATAGAAAAATTCAGTGTTTTCATGGCCCTTGAAGCAGAGCTCCTATGTCACTCTCCAAGAAGTCCAAGCATGAAGCCTCTGAGAGGCTTAAATCAATTACAGTGCTGGGAAAGCATAGCACAAGTGTGGGAGATGAAGTAGATGGAGTAGCAACAAGAGTGCAGGAAGGAGGAACATGCATGGAAAAGCAGCTTTCTGTGAGTCTTGGTGCAGCAGGGAGGGAGTTTGAAGTAGTTACTCTCCAAGAGAAAGAGCAGTAATGAATGTGCTTTCAGTGCCCTGTTCCTCCCTTCTCAGCTCTGCCTTATCTGCATGATAACATGAGGGCACGTCCAGCTGCTGCTCAGACTGGGTGTACATAAAAGAAAAATGGGCAAATAACTATTTTAATTCTGCTTCGTTGCAGCAGGGAGGTGTTGTCTACACAGGCAGTGTAGGAAACAGGGCGGTTTAGAGAGCCTTAAGGGTAAATGGCACTTGTTATTCACACAGGCCACACACATGGATCGTGCACACATATGCACACAAACACTTGCAAAAACAAATCCTTTGCACAGGCTGTCTTGGCAAACATCCTAAAAATCTGCACTTCACCCACAGAGCCAGAAAAAGCTTTAGGATTAGGGCCTTTATGATTGTTGTTCAGGCAGCTCTGCAGACATCAAAAAGCCTGTCATGGAAAACTGAGGAAGAGATGTAACAAAATGGAAAGCACAAGCTTTACATTAGAAATAAACCTACAATATGCTTGCTGAATATGCAAAATGTTCCTGGGACATGTGGATTTCCAGGCTCAAGACAAAGGGGATGTATCTCTGCCTATTTCAGTTTTTCCACGCATATGTAATAATGAAGTGTGTCATCATTAACTGTGTCTTGCAGGCCTTAGGCTTGGCATGCCTTTGTCTGTGCATGTTTGTGTGTGTGTCTGTGTGCTGTAACTGAATAAACAAAGTAAAGAGAGCAGCCTACGGTTATGTCAGTGGTGTGTGAGGCAAGTAAAATTGACTGCAAGAGGGAAAGTCACACAGCATTTCAAGGGCTCTGTGAGAGCCCAAACACTTTTATTAATAAAATTATATTTTGCTTTTGGCTCTTGTGATCACATGCTTTACCAGAGTTATCTGAAATAAGAGACATATGAAAGCAGTAGTCTGTACTCATTCAATCTTGAAATCAGTACCAGTGAATAGACTGGGGAACAGTTTCTATGTGTCTTCTGCGTGTCTGTCTACCATTCTCTGTCTACCATTTCTTCACTCTCTTGTAGTTTTGAGCCTTTTACTGCATGCTCCAAAGTCAGCACTAAGAGAAAAACAGTAAGGAATTGGTCAAAAAATGCATCTTTTTGTTTTCCAGAGTGTTCTTCTGGAGAGACCACACGCAATTCCAGCATGTGAAGGATTCCATGCCTGAAGCAGAGAGCCCTTTCTGAGCTCAGCAGCATCACTGGAAACCACGTGTCAGAACACTTGGCACAGTGACATCAGCCTGAGTTTCCCCATCTTTCAAAGGTGGAAAAGCACTATCGGTTATTCAAGATGGGTTTGTTGCAACTAATGAGCAAGGGATATTAGTAACACCAGGATTTTTAATCTTGTTTCCATATCTCGGTTCAATGCCATGACTTTTTGAGGATGAGGTCTCGCACTAATTTACCCCTAATCATGATTTGATTTAGATCAAATGTATATCATACTTTAAACAAAGATTTTACTCTAGAAATTTTTCCAAGGTGAGAAATTTGAAGATACTACCATTTTATTTCAGTGATCTTTTGCTGATGATGCTACAGAATTAATTGAAAACCATATGGCTAGGTGGTCTCCAAGCTAGGGGTCACTGCCCAGCTCCCATGTTCGTGATCAGCTAGGGATTGATGTTTCCTGCCTCCAGAGGTTATGGAGCCTCCAGAGGTTATGGAGCACTTCTGGAAAGTGGTCAGAAGTTTAAAACAGAGCCTAGAAGAACAAAGAGTAAGTAATGCTGTACCCACTTAGGGAAATGGTTGAATTCGGAGTAAATCTCCAAGTCTGAGTGTCTCCTGATAAAAGAAAAAAACACCACAAACAATGGGCAAGACTATAGTTTAGGTGGATGGTTGCAATAAGTGGATAGGATTCTACTTCTGTTCAAGATGAAGAAACAGTAAATTGAACAATGTGGAACTCAAAACAATTCACAATCACTTCACAGCTGTATTCTGGCTATCAAAGGCAAAATATATCTTCTCTATCTCTGCCCTCTGCTGCAGGTAAAGGAAGAATCAGTCTTACAAAAAAGCATTCATCATATATTTTATGTGTAAAAAGATGTGCCATTGCTCAAATAATACACATCTAGAAAAGAAAAATAAAAATCACTCAAATTGAAATTCCTGAAGTAGTAATATAAGGGTATATACTCAGCATACATATCATATATGTATGGAATTTTTTTTGCCTCATGATAGAGACAAGCTCTTTAAAATTATTACCAATGCAGAATTAACATTAGAGACAAGATTAGACCACACAAGAAGATAGCACTAGGTAGCAAATGTCATTATTCCTCATGTGGAGCCAGTTATGTGCTTTTACAGCAGTGGCTTGTAATGCCCATTCTGAAAGGCCAGAGAACTGTCTGCTCAGCCCTAATGAGTAATGTATTAGCAGTAATAACCAGGGATCTGCCTGGTTAGATGATCAGAGAACTTTGGTCTTGACAATCATGTACTGTAGGTGGTTCCCAACCACCTAAAGAAAAGCAAGAAAACATATGAATAATTCATTTTCTTTAAAGCTTGTGATATTCTTTCCAAACAAAATTAATACCTTGATAATACATAAGGCAATGCTCCATTATTTGGTATTCCTTCTGACGGAATCCAGTGGAGTCTCCCCTTGAATGCAATCCACGTGAGAGTTAAGTAGTGGGATATGAGTAGGGTTGGATACACTGCCAATATAGTTTTCAAATTATATCTTTCTTTGAATTGGTAGATCTTGATATTCCCTTTGTTTTATAAGTGGTACACTTCAGGTAATGGCAGTGATAATCTTTCCACCTGGCTTTCACTTTGCTGAGATGCATCCTAGAAAGGACTGAGAGAGGAATTTTGTCATAGTATTCATCTTTCACAATAATGTCCACGTAGTTTTGCATCATGAAAAGCTTTCTGTACTCATTAACCCCTCTTTAACAAAATACACAGTTGTTCCCATGACATAATGAGCTTCAGTGATGGCTATCCTGAGGATATTCATCTGTCTATTTCCAATTCATAGAGATAAAGGTTCCGTTTGTTATCAATTCTTATTGCAGCTCCATGCTCAAGAACACAGATTTGCATCCAGGTTTGTGTATTAAAAAATTTGGGCATCCAAGATATATTTGTCCTGTTTTGGACTTGGGTTTGGCTTTTCCTCCTTGCTTTAGCTGTTACTGCACATTTGAATGAGAAATTAAGTTGTTTGAGAAGTAAGACTCTACCTGACTGCTTAACAAAAAAGTGCAAAACTTTTCTTTCAGTTCAGAAACTTCATTTGGTTTCCAAGCTCCCTTCCATGTGATTCTTGTCAGGTTATTATACTGAAATCTATGTGGGTTCAGCTCTTGCTGCTTAAGTGCTCTTGGAACAGAATTCCCAAGATTCATGAAAGCCTCAGAGGATATATTCACTTTAAATGTTTGATAGTGAATATCCAAAGTTATTGCAATAAATCAGGGGTAGTAAGAAGCAGGAGAAGCTCCTTTCCTAGCATTTGACAGGGAAGCAGATGACTAGGGTAGTATGATGGAAAAAGCTTCTTGTTTAATAAAATATATAATAAATACCAAATTTGTTGAATCTTTAGAAATGGCATAATGATGCATTGCATTCTGGAGATTATGGAATTCATGACAAAATTCCATAAATAGTTCAGAACACAGTCATCCATTAGAGAAAGTATAAAATATCCTTCTTAGTAAGTGCCCTAGTTTCAGCCAGAACAGAGTTAATTTTTTACAGTAGCTAGGGGGATGCATGACCAGACCCTACTGTTAGAATAGCAGCTCATGTGGGAGTAAGGGAATGTTAGTGGGAGAAAGGGACTTGGTGGTAGGTATCGTCTCCCTTTCCATGTACATAATTTCATTGTCTTATGCCTTTTGTTATTGTTACTAACATTGTTGCTGTTACTGTTGCTGTTTCTTATCTTATTGCTGCTTCCAGTAAATTGTTCTTATCTCAACCTGTAATTTTCACCTTTGTGCCTCCAAAGAAAGTGAGACAGGAAGAGATGGGGATTGAGCAAGGGTGTCTGGATTGGTAGAAGGAGACTAGGGACACCATGTTGGGAAGTATTATTCCTAAACCACGACAGAAAGGGTCATGAGATTGAGATCATGGGAAGAAGTGGAAAGAGGGGAGAGACAATGGATACAAGAAGATAGAATAACACTCCATGTTCAGGTAGGAGCCACCTTACAGTAAAAATAAAAACTTGACAAACCTTTATTTTTAAAATTCTCCCTTTAAGGTTCTGAAATTTTCAGGTCGTCTCCTCATAATGCATTGTCTGGTGCAACAGAATGTGTTCTGTTAGAAACACAGGAAATATTTGCAATAAAAGTAACAGTTTTCAGCAATTTTCACACTTCATTTCAAACTTGTAAATGAGCCTATCTTGCCAAAAACGTTGTTTTATTTTATCAGTGTTTTAAAAGGGGGTTTTGCTAATGGAAAAATACATCCTTTCCAGGAAAACTATAGTTCATCTGAACAGAAAGTACTGCTGAAATTAGAAAGGTTAGCATGGCACAAGAGCTTTAGCTGGGAGAATTAGTTAGAGCCTCCTGTAATCTCTGCAGGCACAAAGTCTCAAACTTTCATTCCTCAGCTAATTAGCACAGAAAAGAAACTTTCCATACTGAAAAGCAGTATTACCACCCTTGCAAAACAATCTAACTTACA
Organism: Dicaeum eximium; assembly: GCA_013396995.1. Taxonomy (NCBI): domain Eukaryota; kingdom Metazoa; phylum Chordata; class Aves; order Passeriformes; family Dicaeidae; genus Dicaeum; species Dicaeum eximium. The sequence goes on from VWZP01008546.1 coordinate 344,026, forward strand.
GAATTGCTGCAATGGATTTGATCCATGTCTACCTAGCCCTACAGAGAGTCTAGAAAAGCATCTGGTGTATTTATGGTGAGAATAGCATGACTTCCTGTCATGCATTACCCAGCCTCCAGTACCCAGTGTTTGAGACATTTATATCTCAAGCATCTAAGTTCCAGAACCTGGAGATGTGGAGGAAGTCAATACTTCTTCTTACTAGGTCTGTGTATGATAATTTTGTGCATGTCCCCATTACTCATGTCATTAAATTCTTCTTCACATCTCTTCACCATGGTAAGAATGAAATCAACATCTGTGATTCTTTTCCCCTATTGTCAGGCTGCCCCATTCCTCGCTTTGCAAACTGAAGAATAATTTTTACTCATCTCTTTCTGTATGACCTTTATTTCCTGATTCTTTTATAGTGTTCTCTCTTTGTCACCATTCTTTGATTTTTTTCCTTTTTTCTGCAATAGTTTTTTTAAATGAGTAGTACCAAAACTGCCTAAAATATTCAAATCTAGATACAGAATATTCCAAACCACAGCATTTCTTACATCATGTGAATAACAATCTGAGAGCAAAACTTGGGTATTGAATTTAATTATATTTTCAAGCAATCATCCCAAATAAGTGCACTGTTCAAAGACTGCAGTGCTCTACCAGTAAGTGACTCTTTGGTAAAAATTAATACTAATACTCATGCTCTGACTAGTGAATGAAAAATAAGTTATCTTAACTGATAACCCAGAACAGTAAGGAACACTTTCAGTGCTAATTTAAGCTGACTCTGGATGTCCACAGAACGATGCAGCTGCAAATTAATGATTTTACAAGATTTTAATGTAAGAATAGTTTTATCACATGTAGGAATATGACTTTGGAGGGGGTAAAATTCCAGAAACAGTGCAGCAAGTAATTAGGAAAAAATTTTGAACAATTCTTTTACCAGTTGTAATTGTAAGGCTTTATATATATATAATATTAGACTTTCTGTATTTTTTAAAATATACACTTAATAATAGTAATGAAAGTCCATTACCGGCAAGGATTCACAACCCTGATAATTTACACCCAAACCAATAAGTAGCCAACACATGAATACAATTTCAAGAATAAGGTCACTGAGAACAAACTAAAATTCTGTCAAATTTTTCTTGAATGCGACATGCAAAATTAACTGGGTCAACTTAAAACTGGGTATGAAAATATTTCATTTCTCTTCTCTCTTGGAAATCAGTCAGTTCTGACCTTTGGGCTTAAGTAAGAAGTAGGAATGGATTTAAGTCAGGGGAAATAAGGCTGAAATTCAGGACATATTCAACATATTCCCAATGAAGGCTTTATTTACATCATATATCTTACCGAATATCTAGTTATAGAAGGCAATTTTCATACAAGTCAGCAGTGACAGAGGACCTTAAAATAATATGACAGAGGACCTAAAAATAAAAAGCACCTCTTAAAATAATTTCTATATCAAGTGCCTTTAAAGAACAATGTAGGAAATGTATAGCTGTACTTAGATCGGGATATAGCTTCCTCTTAATAATCACATATGACATAAAAGATGTTTTCCACTCAGATTTAGTCTGTTTGAACTAAGAGTGTGGCAAAGGTTACTCTTTTTTTTTTTTTTTTTTAGATTAATTTTATTGACCTCCATAGGGATAGAGATATCAGTATTTCCATACTAACTAAACACCTCTGAAGGCTGTGAAATGACTGAACATGGTAGGCACTCTTCTTTTTTTTCGAAATGAAACCAAGCTTTCACACTTAAGCAGCAGAGAGGGGTAAAGATAAAGCAGAAAGGCAAAGGAAAGATAACCTTATCTTTGACATGATCTGCTAAACAAGAAATATCACCTCTTTGATCGTCCCAACACACATACCTCCTACCTCAAAACAGCAACTGTGACATCCTGTAACTTGAAACCGATACTTTAAAGCAGTTTAGTGCCATTTAAATTATAGTCTGCTACACAAATAACTTGCAGTGAAATGTTTATCAGCTCTCTGACGTAGCTGCTTCCATTTATGGCTTATAAACTGTTTTTTACTGGTTCCTTCACATCTGATAACATGGCTTGAGAACAGGTGGTGAAAATGTTAGGCAATTATGAGAGCCTCTGTTTGTGTGTGTGTGGTCTCTTGCAAAGCCACTGACCACATACGAAGTCATTGTAAAAGTCCCAAAGTTACATTATCGGGCTCTGTAGCCGAGCACCGCCCTAGCCAGGCTCCTTTTGTGGCTGGGATCTTTCTGGACTGTAAATAGTTTTGCTGAAGGGTTAAAAGTTCAGAATTATCAAAATCTACGTTTAAGAACAAATTTCACTGAAAGCAACTCACAAAGTAGTTTTAAATCTCACATGTGTAACCAGTGTGGTTGATAATGAGCCTCATAAAGTCAACCCAGGACACTGAGTAATTGTCCAGTGATACAGTATAAAGCTGTTTTCTTATCAAAGCTCAGAAAGTGATAAGTTGGCCAAGGCAGGAATTGCATCTTACCATTATACCTTTAGAGGTGTTGCAACAACTCCTGCTGGGATAAGTTGGCTTTTCAGAGATGTATCAGAATGAGTTATTTCATTTTCTTTACAAGGAGGGATAAAACCCTTCTGTAGTTTTATTGTAGAAATATTCTTCAGAAGATTCTTTGCAAGTTCTTATTACTCAGTTAAAAATATCCACCTTTAGAGACATAGTACTATCTGACTCTGGATTTAGGTTTTTACTTTAGCAAAACAAGAATAAAGTGTTATGATTAGTAATCCAAACAAGAAAGAATTAAACTAATGGTAAAACCTTGCAAATTATTTCTGACATAAAGCTTTTTAGTCAAAGTAAAGGGGTTTTCTAATTTGAAATAATTTCAAAGTTCAGTGCTGTTGTTGATAAGGACTTGTTTGCCTTGGACAGTGTAAGTGCTGTGAGACTGTTTCTCTGTAGTGGGGATAGTCCAGCTCAGAGTGTTTTCTGCTTTTTTCCTGCATGTGGATGTGACAGATGCCATTCACCATAATACAGAAACAAAAATTACTTCAAACATTTGCCATGGAGCTACAATAGGAATGCACATCTTTGATTTCAGCAGCCATTAAAGTAACCTTTGTAGAATTGAAAGGCAAAGCAATAGAGAGGATATTCTACAGATGGTGCAGTCTTGTATTACCCCTTCCATCACTATACTCCCTCTCAACACAGCTGTATTTATCCAGGTCCCCTTCCCAATTACTGTTCAAAAAAAGAATGTGCACTGTAGTAAAAGATTTTAAGTACCATGTGCTGTCTTCCCTCTGCAATGCATATACTGCCAAGAGGAGTTCAACAACAGATCTATGCATTTTATTTTATAAAAATATTTTCAGTATTATTAACTGAGCTGGGAAAAGAATAGTAAATCTGTACAGAAAAGTGAATTTTGAAAGAGGCATGTGTCAGAAAGGTTGGCTATACAACCTTCACAGAATTTGTTTGTGCTTCAGTAAAATACCTTCAGTATACCTTGAGGTCATTGTACTCAAATTCCTGAAGACCAGTTTTCCTTTTGGCATTTGTCTTTCTTGCAATTTTTGTTTCAAATAGTCATGAAAGTTAGTCAGTGTTGGACAATAAATATAATTTTGTGTTTCTGTTAATAATTTCTAAAATTCCAGGCAAGAAGTGATGCCTGTTGCTCACACCTAAATATTATAGAATTACTGCCAATATCAGTTTCTTGCTGTTTGGCCATGAAATAATTTTTGATAAGCTAACTCTTTCTGCAAAATAATTTTTTGCTACATCTGTATGTCAGTATTAACTTACCATGTTCTTCTATTTGTCAGTTTACAAAAACATGTGTCCAAATAAAGGTTTTAAATGGACTACGGTTGTATAGTGCACAAAAAGTTTTACCATTTACAATTTATACTGTTCTGACACTTTCAGTATGAGACTATATTAGAGCTCATACTGAAAAAAGCAAGCTCTACCTTGCCCTTTCAAAATAAATTGAAAATAAAGCATCCTTTGATTTTCATAGTGTTACTGACATAAATGGATTTTTTCATGGGCATGTCAAAAAAGCCTATCAACAATACTTTGAAATTGTAAAATCACATGTGCAGAAATTAGTAAGTGGCAGAATTAAAGCAGTCTGTCAAGTTTATTCACTTTGGGACTCTTTTGAAAAGTTTCTATGAAAATATTCATTTATTTTTCCACTAGATCCTCAACTTTGGTAGTGCACACAACAGCTATTATTCAGGGACTGCAACACCTAGCTATTTCAGATTTGTACTTTTCATTTCTAATTTCCCTTATTTGCATGCTGGAAAAGTGTTGTTGTTTTAAGTTTTTTAATTAAAGCTTTTGTTAAGAAATTCAATCTGCAGTGAATACCAGAATGAGAAAACTGAGTCCACATGATTAGTTTAGCAATGTCAGGAAATTACTGAATATAAAGAATTATAACAGAAGTGCTAGGCTACTTCCACTCTGCTGTTATTACAGCAGGAATAGTGTGTTCATAAAGGATCAAATTCATTAACACAATTTAAGATAACTGACACAATGGACTATGGTGACTTTGCAGTGCAGGTTGTACTTGTGGAGCATCCCCACAACAATTGACACTGCGAAGTTGTACTTGTTCGGGAAAGAGGAAGAAAATAGAGACAAATGTGGTCTAACTCAAGGCCCTTTTCCTCCGTGCTGCTGGGGATTATGTGTGCTGTAGGCTCCAGATACTTGCAGAAAACAAGGAAGGGAAAATAGATTTTCAAAAGCTTGATTTGTAAATGAGTGTGCCTACCTAAGGGTTCCTGGCAGTAGGACTGAAGGTGATACATGCAAACACTGCCACTGGTCCTCCCAATAACCTTCCTCATGGATTTCCTATTTACTTTGATACCCAGCTCAGGAGAAGTTGAAATATAAAACAAGAGTGTTTATATTGAAATATACTCCTATCTACTCGAATTATTTAATCTTTAAAATTTTCACTACTGTTGTTCTACAGAACCTGTGAAGTCAATGGTATAAATTAGTTATTAACCTCTTACTAAACATGTATTTTCTGCAGACATCTTAGCTAATGCTGAAGCATAGCTGAGTAAGATGGGCCCTAAATACAAATTTAAAAAATGAGAGACAGTACTTTCAGAAAGTTGCAGCATTAGCATAGGAAGAAACTTATTGAGATATTTTCCTTGCTTTTTACCTTTCAGGCATTGGGCTATATTTAGGCTAAGTTTTCAAGCTTTCATTGAAATTATGTGCAGTAGAATTTATAAATGAAGCAGAGGATCACCACATATTTGTAAGGGATTTGTGACAAAAAAAAAAGCCATCCATTGTAGTGAATCTTGCAGTGCAGTGCAAATGTTCTTTAAGCTCAGCTGTTACTCCTCACATTGTCGCTGTGTGGTTGTAAAAATTGCTTCAAAATCTCCATGAGTGTGCATGTGTTCAGGAACTGAGAACTGCAGAAGAACATATGGAAAACAAACAAATGGAGATGTGTTTGATATAGACAGGTTTTAGAGTACCAAGTGAGCGCATTATAGTTTTAAATTTCCTAAAAGGGACTTCTTTTGTGAGAGAAACAAGACTAAACCAACGAACTGAAAAACACTTACTCACAGTAAAGAAGCTGAACTTTGTTTTTCTTTTCCATCTAAAGGGCCTCAGCCATGGGATGAGTAGTAGGGTGTTTGATGTATCATAGTGCATAACTGGTCAGGCTTGTCCTAAACTCTGTATTGGTATTAGTTGCCCTCTGTAGAAAATGGTGGTGTGGATCTAGTTCCTATGGAGATTCCCACTTGCATCAGAAGATTAGTATAAAAATTATGTATGGTGTTCAGAAAACAGTGTTCTGTAAGAGGGAGGAGGAGGTTGTTGGGTATTTGAGAGGTTTTTTCCCCTTTTTTTTCTTTTTGTGTTAATTCTGATGTCTGCTTCAGAACTTGCTTGGGAAACAAAGTCTAGCCATAGTTTACATAGCTCTATAAATAATGCCAGCTGTCGAAGCATTCACACAGCATTGACAGCAATGGATAAAAATACATAAAAACTCAATTTCTCAAACATTGCCTTTTAAGTACAGTAAATCAATGAGCACAAGTCCTCTGAAACACCAACAGAGTTGAAATATAAATGTTTATAAAATATGAGGCTTCCAAGCAGATGGGTTAAGGGCTGCTTGGTAGTTTGCATGTAAAAGCAAAAATTTCTCAAGTGGTCACTGTTTGAAATCCTTTTACATTTAAGCTGTAAACTGGCAATAGAACAAGTAGGGTTCATAGAACTACTAACCTATCACTGCTTCACAAGAGCTTAGTGGGAATTTCAAGGCTTCACCATTATGAAAACCAAAATCAATGCCATGCATTAAATTGCCCAGAAATACTAAAGTGTTCAATTTCTTTTGCCTTACTGTTGTAGTTATCACTGATAATCAATTTTGTTAAACTTCATTTTCTATTCTATTAACATTGAGGGAAAAAATACAGCAGTCCTTTTGAAATTTGAACTGCTTGTACACTGACAGCAAACAATGACTGGAGAACGTTTGCTTTCCTGATTATTTACGTGTAGTTTAAAATCATATGCTATTATGAAAAATTACACATGTAAAGTGCTTTTTCATTGTTTGGTGGATTTCTCCCCCAGCACAGTCCACTGTCTTCTAAGGATTGTAAGGTGTATTTCAAGCTACTTTAGAAAATTAGAGGAAAATCCATGTGTTCAGCTAATTGGTGGTCTTGTCTGCTCTGCTATTTCTTTACAGTGGAACAGAGTTTGCCAGTACGGCAATGGTGATTCTATTGCTCTCCAGGAAAATTCTTTGGAGTCAATCAGCAATGAAAAAATAGAAATTACTCAACAAGATGCATTTAGGAAATTTACACATAATCAGGCTCAAAAAACCAGAATTTGCTTTTGTATAGCAGCTTGGGGTTCTGTCAGACTTTACAAGAGGACAGGCATACACTAAAGGATCAAGGCTGCAATGCCTCCTTGTCTCACATGTCATTAAAGACCAAAAATCAGCAACAGAATTCAGTTTGAGGGTACATTTACATCAAAGTAAATATTTTATGCCCAGTTTTGCAATGCATTCCTTCAGCCTTACTAGGGTCTTCTATTCATAACATACTTTCATAACAGATAGATAAAATTAAACCTAATTCTTGTCGATTTTTAACCTTTATTTAAGATTTTTTTTTCAAAAAGCAAAGAAAATGGTAAGTAGGCGACACACATAGCTTCAGTCTTCAACTAAGTACCTCTCATTGCATAGGTTGTGATACAGGTTAAATACTTGCCTTCTAATTTGGCATCTTATTTACATGAGACTGCTTTTCTCAAATAATTATCCTTTGCTGATATAACTGATTATTACAAATGGGATGCCATGATGGAAGGCAGTGTATCACAGTGCAAGGAGTTTAAGATGTAGTTTCTGCACTCTTATGAAATAATACCTATATGGTTATCCTCATTCTCTGTATTACTTCAGTCCTGCCTTCCTGGCCACCTAAATACTCAGCAGAAATTCAAGTGAAACAGTTCTTGTTTCCAATGAATGACAATTTCATTTACATGAATTTGCAGAAATTTTATGTTTAGCCTGCCAATGGATAGGATTATGGAGCTCTTTTATAATTCTTGGTCATGCCAAAAGATTACATATATGGACAGTTTTTTCTGGTTTTTACCAATCCAATATACTTCACACCTGTATAAGGTTCATTTTTTCATGTAGAGATAGTTACAAAACATGTAGTTTACAACTTTATCAAAAGAGAATGGAATTGTTGAGAATTTTGAATAAAGAGGCTCTACAGACATATTCCCTAATGAAAGGAACATGTCTTGCCCAATGTTCAGTTTTATGTTTATTTGTTTACAGTTCAGTGTACTGATGAATTTCAAAGTAAGAAATTACTATTTTTCTCCCTTTGTTCTACCCTGCAGCTATTACAGGACAGAGCATATTTTTCACATTTTATCAAGACCCAGACTCACAACTTCTTCTTTATGTAATAGGAGCTGAACAAACTGAAAAACATGCGGGAAGCCTGTAGACTTTATTGGAAATTAATTTTGGCTAAAACTGAAGTGCTGTCAGTAGATTTGATCCTCTGCACCAAACTTGAATTTCAAGAACAGGCACCATGCAAAGGTGCAAAGATTAAAAGGTTTAGGGAATTATTGGGGATGCAAAAGTATTCATAGTTGAATTCTGATTGCATGAAGAGTGATGAATATTTTTACCACCAACTGTATAAGCAGAGAATTGGCAGATTCCATCTCAGCTCAAGAAGAAGTTACAAAAAAGTCCAAGTAGCAACTTCCCCAAGTTTTAGTAGAGAAACTGGCAGGTGTCTGGCAAAATACTTCCCCAGTTTTTATATGATCTACACCAAAAAGCGGTTTGAATGTTTTGGCTGGACTGTTTGACTTGACTTTTTGTTTGCTCTGGAGGTAATCAAGGTATCATGATATAAGACATTCTGTTTCTTACACTGTAGGGATCAAATTTATGTAAAAATTAAATGAAAAAGAAATTAAGAGCTGTAAGTACCTCACAGAACTTGCATTAACAAAACAAATAAACATAAAGCCCCAACAAATCAAACCAAAATAAACAGCAACTAAAATCTTGCTTAAATTAAAGGTCTGTTTCCTCTCATTTTTATGATTTGGGACTCTAGAGTTTATGGGAAACTGAATGCTAAGTCATTCCTACACACTAAGCAAGTCTCATGACCAATAGTTCAGCAGGGGGTAATATCACAGTTGGATGAGAAGCTGTGTTCTCCCTTTTTCAAAATTTAAAAAAAGAAAAATGTTCATATCTCAGTCGGACAAGAAGATTATGTATGTTTTCACAGGAATTTTAGGTGTTTTCCAAAAAAATTGAGTGAATCAGAGGAGAGGTTTTTACACAACATTTGTTTAGCCCAGGAGACATAGATAGAGCCAAGGTTTAATTTCTCCATCTGAATCAGGCAGGTTTCCTGCACTGCAGATGAATGTCCTGAACGTTTTCCTCCAGTAATATGATGTATTACTCTGTGAGACTTTAAATTCTTTTTTTTGCCATAACTGACACACATTTGAAAGTTTCATGTTCTGTAGATTTTTAAGATTAAACAGCCCACCTGAAAACATCTGACTAGTTCTAATGAATGCATTTTTCTTTGAAGTTTTCAATCTATTGATTTATGTCCAGTAATCTCAATGTTGTTAATGTCCTTTCACTAGGTATCATGTTCATGTTAAAGGATCCTGTAGATAAGTTACAAAACTTTTACCCCTGTACTCCAGTCATTTCAATTGGCTTTTAGTCAAATTGAAAGCATAGTTTTAGTCAGCATTAAAATTGCTGTATCTAATTTGGCTTAAGGCTGCATGTGACCAAGTCCTCTCATAGTAAGCACAAAGGTACCATTTCACCAATCTATTTTATCCTAAAATCAGTTTTAACACACTTACTTTTCAGAACTGTGGAAGTACTATAAGGTCATTAGGCATTTGAATGAAGGGGTCTTATCATTCAGTTAATTAACTTCTGGAGAGGGAGGCTGTATCTTCTGTTTATATTCAAGGAAATGAATGTCAAAGATTGCCATGTGTGTGGTGTAAATAAGAAAGGCCACCAGTGTAGAGCTTCCATTTTTGTGATGAGAACATAAAAGTCAGTTGCTTCTTTTCCAGAGGTGATATTTTACTTAGACATCTGCTCTGTTTGCAGAAAGAAGGCAAAACATCTTTTGTTACTGATTTGCAGACTGAGAGGGTTTGGACATCAATTAAATGTAAGCCTTTTGAAAGTCCTTCTATAAACCTTCATGTTTTACTGATAGACTGAGCAGTTCTCTGTTAAAGTAAAATTTACATGAGAGACAAAGGAAGTAAAGCAAATAGAGGGTGTGAGTTATCATGAAAATAATTGCACTACATCCCTGGAGCACTTTGCTACTCATCATTAATTTTCTTATGCTGTAATTTTACTGTGAAAACTTTGCCATGGGGAATTATAACATACCCTCTAAAGTATTAACCATAGGAAAAAGCAATTTTTGTATATGTTCACTGAGGGAAAAAATATTATGAGTCTGGCTGTTCAGAGTAGCCAAGGGTGACATCATTTTATAGGAAATAATTTAGGGGATTTTGCATGATCCATTCTTCTTGACATCTTCAAAACAAGGTCCTTATTCTTTGCAACAACTTTTGAATTAATAAAAGCAAGGCAAGAGTTGAATATTGGGATTTTTATTATAATTATGTGGCTCAAATAACTGGCAATAAAGACAAAATTGTAATATTTTGTTATTATATATTTACCCACACCACCATCATGCAAATAATCTGCAGAGTAAAGATTCTTTATGTAAAAATTATTTTAATATCTGAACTTATATTTAGTGGCTAAATTGTTATGATTTACAAGGAAGCAGTAGATGCTTGTGTTCATTTGAACACAGACTTTTGTAAAAGTCCAAAAATGAGCAGTCATTCAATACATAAAAGAAACAGTTCATAAGAATACTTGAATTTCAGCTCTTTGCTGCACCAGTCATCATGAGAATAAAAGCAACAGTTCAGATTTTTTTTTTCTTTGCTGCAAGAATACTCTCTGCAGCTGTACTTAACTTCATTGTTGGTATCAGGACCACAAGTAACTTTATTAGCAATTGTTTAACCAGTATGTTCTCGGTGTCACTGTCACTAATTCTGTTTGTAACACTGAGATCAGCCTGGCTCTTTCATTCCTTGAATCTTTGAACAATGACCCTAAGGTACTATGAAAATAAAATTTTTATTCTAGTATCACCATTATAATTGAAAGGATGCAACATAATCTAGACTCAAGCTCTTTAAAATTTTCCTCTTTGCATTTGATGCAATTCTTTTTGTTGTTACAATACACCAAAAAAATCCATTACAATACAGAAAATACAGATAGACAAAACTATTTGTAAAAGATTATTTAAGTCGTGGATATTTTAGTCTACTCATATCTCCTAATTTAAACAATTCAGTTGAGGAAGGAAATACTAAATACAGAGAGAAGCCCCCCCCCTGCCCCCCAAAAGGAAAAAAAAAAACCCACCACATTTGACTTTGCAAAAGGAGAATGTGCTAGAATAAAAAAAGTAAAATGAAGGCTCTGGGACAGTGACTTCTGATGCCTTAATGTGTGCTCCATTTTGTATTTTTTATGCAACTCAATAAAAAATTGAAACATATATACTTTTATGCTGTGATGAACACCTACCGCAATACAATTGTGAGAGGTAATTAGTAATGCTTTCTGGTAAACTATCTGAACTAAACAAAGACAGCTATAAATGGCCTGCTGCAGTAAACTCACAACTGTCTGTTTAAAATAGATGATGTGTTTGATATCTTTAAAAGTGATGAATATTGCTTAATAAAAACAAAAAAGCTCAGCATGTCATGTTCAACAAGCATATAGAAAACACTGGCATTGTCCTTTTGAGGCATTTCATTTTGTAAATGTTTTTCAAAAAGGAGAGCAGCAGAAAAATATTTTTTTTTCTTTAAAGAGTAAAACTAATTTTGTTTTCTAATGGGACTAGATAGAAACAATAAATAATTATTACATGGATAAAATCAATATTCTTCTGTTCATAAAGCTATCATACACACTGCCCCTTGAGAAATTCTCCTTTATGGAAAAACAAATTAACCTGAATTTCCTCTGCAAAACAACAAGCAAACTGAAGTGTTTGCATTGCCCATAAAATAGGTGGTAGATTTAGGTGGATTTTCAGAAATTCTCAAGAATTTTACCACAGATTAAACAGGTCTGCTCTACAGTCCTATACAATATATGTAAGTGGATAAATAGCCCTTTTTTCCCTATGCAACAATACTTAATACATGTTACTTAAGTTCTAAGTACAGAATGCATTATTATTAATGACAGTGCAAGTGGCAGAATATTCCACTGTGAAGTTGTTTTTCAATGTTGCAAGTAAGGATAAATAGTTTAATTTGTGATCTAAGTTTAATATGGAAATAACTGAGAAAGAATTGGCAAATAATGCTTTAAGACATTTTGCATATTTTCCTATTTTTTCCTTTTCCACTCAAAAGTGTTCAACTGAGTCTGAATTTGAACTTTAAATGTCAAAGTGGTTTCAGAGTGGATGGTGCAATGAATGGACAGTTCGTGAGCTAGTTTTGTAATGCTTTAACACTGGCTCTTAATTTCTTGAACCAAACCAAAGGAGATTAAATGTTGCGTTTCTATTTCCAGCTTTTTTAAGTGGACTAGGGGCCTTCTCATCTGGTGCCGTTTCTAGTTACACTCTGTTATTACTGCAACACGAATACTGTAGAGGATTGGGTTCAACTGGCATTCAAGTTCACAGTCTGCCTTGTGGTTGCTTGAAACTCTTTTTTTCCTTCAAGGATTATTTTTATTTAATTGCTGAAAGCCCACAAACTAACCATTTCAAAGGAAGAGATCTTTCTAATATAGAACAGTAAATTCCCCCATAAAAATGGAGTAAAAACAGCCTTATGTGTCCATAAGAACCTGAGAACAGTTTAGGACCAAAGTAACTCACAGTCTTCACACTGCAGTGTTTTGCTTTCTTCATGCAAAGGAAAGGAAAAAAGGTGCTATGGAAAAGAATTACAGAGTTACTGTGTCTCTGTACACTTACAAAGTCGAGGGAAAGGCAATTTACCTAGAAAGACCCAGAAATGTCTAGAATTAAAGCACAACAGATCCTGGACACACCTAATACAGTACAACTTTATTTTATGTTTTACTCAAGAGTGAACTGTGTCTTACTCTGTCAGCTAGAGAAAATTAAATTAGTTAGTACCTGGTGGAAAAAAAACATTAAAGACTGTCTTTCAGACTCAGCAGTGTCTACAGAGAGGGCAAAGTTCCCCCATCTGAATTATTTTGAAACCAGACAGCGAAGTGCTGTTTTGCCAGCAAGACAGGTTTGCTGTGAACACAAGGACCAGCATGCTACCTGGTCCAGCTGCAAAATTACCAGCAGTTTGTTTCTGTATTTAAAAGGTTTGGGGAAGCTTTCAAAAAACTATGAGTCCTGCCTTCCTCATCTGGCCTCAGGGAGTCTAGTGGCACAATCTGCCTACTTTACAGAAGCCATCCATAAATGTAAAATGACTAAGTCCTGTGTTGACATACATAGGCTAAAATAAACATAACTGTGGCACTTAATATTTTCATTTAAATTTAAGTGAATGCTTTTGTTATGATGCTCATTTCCAAAACAATAAACCAGAAACTATTGGAATATATGGAAAGTTGATTCTGAAATTAGTGTTTACACAGGTAAAAAATTGTATGTGCATTCCATAAGAAAAGTTGTTATAGCTCATCATTACCTTTCATTGGGCAGCACGCCTCAGTCTTTTGAAACTTTTGAGTGGGACCACCATTTTTTTTTAGTTTTCATTATTAATAACTTGTGCTTAGCCAGGCAGAGCATTTTAAGCACTCCAGTTCCCAAACCATCCATGAAATATCATGAAGAAGAGGAGAAAATTAAAAGCACGAGCTGCAGGATAGGAGTTTCCATATATTGTCTTTGTGAATGTACATTGATCTCAAATATTGATGTCTGAGATGTTCCTTTCATGTCTAATGCAGAAACTATGAGTCCTGTGAACCGAAAAGTAAGGGTTCAGAGGAAAATGTTAAACAGCTCTCAACAGACCTGGACGCCTGCTTTTAATTCCATGGAGGCAGGAGAGAATATTAATGTTGTCTATATTGAAATAATTAAGAATAAAAGATGTTATTATAGTTGGTCTTACATGCAGCAATTCTAGCTTGAGTCTGCATTATTTCTGCAAGGCGCTGTAGTTGGAGCCCTGCCACTGGGAAATCTCCCAGCAGTTCGTATGGCTACTGTTTTACTTTGCTTGGCTCAAAAGAAAGGAAAAAAAGCTGTGTGGAAAAATCATGGGTCGTAGGAGGAATTGCAGTGCCTCTGCAAACTCATGAAGTGCAGGGCTAGGTAATTACCTATAAAGGCTGAGAAACACCAGCCAGTAAAGCAGAGCAGCTGCTGGACATGCAGTGTAGGAGCTGTGCTGTACACACCGCCAAGACGTGCAGTGAGTGACTGTCACTTGGGGGAATAGGACACTCAGTCTCATGTCTACAGAGTGGTACAAGAGCCTTTGATTATGGGTGGTTGCCACCTGCAACGTCACAAAGAAGTCACTTGCTTTGTGCAAGGTTTTCCAGGCACTCCAGATCTATAGTGTAACACACATCTGAGTGTGTGAGTGACTTTGTATGGGCTTGTGTGTGTTTGGTTTAACAGCTCCCCAACCAGAAGACCTGTGGTAGCTACCTGTCACAAAGTGGATGGATTCTTATAACAAAACTGAAAGGGAGGGAGGTAGACATTTGAAACCAAAGCTTCAAAGCAGTTTAATTGTTACAGTCACATTTTTCTCAGACTTTAAGACCATGCTGGTTACAGGTCCTATTCAGATAAACATCCCTACATTATAGTCAAGATTAATTGCCTTCAGACTTAATGTTCTTTGCATAGGAAAATTATTAAAATTACTTAATAGTCAGTTAATTTCAATAGTTTCAGTTTGAACTGGTTATCGAAGGCCATGCTTAGGTTTATGTCTCTGTGGTATCTAAAGGTTTTAGAACCTTTCTTTGTTGTAATCTGTAGCTACTACTAAGTATTTCAGGTTTCTTAAAGGGTAATTTCAGTGTGCATTTGTAAGGTGTATGGCCAGAGGTTACAGACATAGTTATGGATCTCATATGCATATACAAGGAGCCTGCAATGCCAATGTATATGATTTAGTTTTTGAAACAAGATTAAGCTTTTGTATAAATACAGGAGTAGACGGAGGAATATAAATGAGACTTTTCCCATATGCCTTTCAGTGACCCTCTATAGGGAACACCACATGTTACGTATCAAGTGTTTGGTATCTGGTTTTAGCAGAATGTGTTGAAAACCTGCCTCATCGTTGTTAGAAAAAATAGATTATTCCAGGAAAAATATACTTATAAACTGTCACTCTCTAGCAGAGATGTCAGTGATGTCAGACATCACCCACAAGCTCAAATCAACCTACTTCCCAAAAACATGTCAGCAGAAGATGGGAAGTTTTGTTTTCCACATTAGCACCATATAACACCTGCTGGCCCGATCAGCTTTCCAAAATGGGAAATGCTTATTGGTCAGCAGCAGCTAAAAGTGATTAAGAGCTGATGAACAGGGTTGTAGCATATGTAGGAAGTAGTGTCAGCAAAAGCCTGCACTATTGGTGTGATGCTCCTTTAATTTTAAGAAGACTATTACAGAAGGATTATGTGTTTACAAGACACATAATGTCGTGTATCAGAAGACAAGTAAGGGAATTTTTTTTCTTTCTACTCTTTTCTTTTTCTTTGCCCAAATAGACTTTGTTTCTACAGAGATGAGATTAAGTAGTATATTTTCTTCCATTTTTGTTTCTTATTGTTTTACTATTTTCAAAGACTATGAAACATACTACTCGTACATATTCAAATCCTCAAAAAAACAAAAAAAATCCAGATGAATTTTCATAGCAAAAAACTTCTGAGACACCAACTTTTTTTCCCCCTTTAAAAATTTTTACACGACAAAAACAAAGCAAAACCAACCCACAAATGGCTCAGCACTCTTACAAATCTTATTACTACAGCAAATCTCCCAGCAGATTCAATGGGATGTCACTGTGTGGTTTGCTTTGGATTAATTTAAAAGGGATAGTTCAGGCAAATCATTAACCAAAGTAGATTTCCAAAGAACATCTTGCTTGATGTAGTCAAAATTTGTCATAGTTGTGCATGCAACAGAATACACAACAGTTTTGCCAGCCTGTGGGAAGAGTAAACACCTTCTCACACTGAGGTTTGTAGCAGTGACAGTACTTAGGAACGTAGCACATTAACCATCAGTGCCCAGTTTTTAAAGTACCTTAGGCACCTGCTCTGGAACACACTGTCCTAGCTTTGGGTGTCTGGGTTTCCTAAAGCCACACGTAAAATAAGAGAGAAGTATTCCTAATCATTGAACCAGCAACAGCCATCATGCTGCACAGAGAATGGGACCTTCCCTTGTACTCTGCTAAAGGTGCTCCAGTGTCAGGCAGAACAATTAAACAAGACTTGAAGCCAAGGATGGAGCAAACAGAATTTCTGTCTTCGTGTAGCATAGAAGATGTATTATTATGCCCTTCCAAAGTGCAAAGTTTCTCTAACCCAGGGATAGAGGGTGATGGAAATAAATGCAGGAAAACATCAAGAGGTATAACACAAGCACACCAGTCCTCTGTAAAAGAGGGTATATCATACAAACTGTTCACTTCAGCTTAGTCTTAACAGAAATGAAACTGTCACATAAACGGAAGAAAAAGTTATAAGGGAAAAATCTCTGTAAAGTAATAAAGATAGCTGTGACTTCATGCAACATAAAATCTTGTTTTGCCTCTAGATTTTCCAAATCTTAAGTGAAGGAAGAGGTAGTGAAATTGATACAGATACTGAAGGAGAACTAAAGTTCTAGGATGTACTAAAGTACTAGGATGCTCTTTTTCTAAGAAGTCCATGAGAAATTGATTGGAAAACAACCTGTTGACTTGCACAAAGCCAACTCAAAAAATATTAAATTCTTGACTTACTAATGCTGATTCCTGCAATGATATCTAATTGCATATGAAGAGCAAGAATTTGACACACTACCTCTTGATTTGGGAGGGAAGAGAGGTCTCTTTAGGACTCAATAATACCATGAGTATAGTCTCACGTGTACCCAGAATCTACAACAGAACTTTGCCACTATTAATGACCAAAATTCTGAGCATCTCAGGTGGTTTTTAGTGTAAGGGAACTCATTTCTCAGAAAGCTTAAGCATAACCAGTGAAAACTTTAAAATCCCATCCAATAGGATAGAATTTGTATAGAAATTAAAGTAATGGGTAAGATCTGTGTACAGGTAGTAAAGAGAAGTTAGTTTGTGCTTGACGGCAGCTGCTAGATTGTGTTTTCAGTGATCAGTGCTTTCAACTCTAGATAAGACGTGCTGTAATAACTCATTTAGCTCTCCTTCTACTAGCTGGCATTTATAAGCCTCAGTCATCACAGGCTTGAAAAGAGCTTTTTCCCTCTTTGGGTTTTCTTCCTTCCTGTCAGCTGTAGAAAGTCTTGACTCATTTGCTGGTTCCTTTCTTTAGTGTTGGCTAGTGTTGTTTCTGTGTTTTCCATACCCACGGGGAACAGCTGGTGTGGTCTGCATTATGAGATATTGAGAAAAACTATAATGTCTTTTCCAAGAGAAAATTGGCATGAATTTTTTCAAAAATGTTGGTGATTTTGTAACTGTGGATTTGTTTTCTTAGAATTATCAAAATAAGGTTTTCTTCTCTCAGATCCTCAGCAGAGGATCTTTCTTTTGAAGACTTTACTTTGTTAGTCTCAGCCATGTTGTAGAACAAAGTTTGCTAGATAGTCAAGGCATGCAGTTGGTTCATGTCAATTAAGACCAAGGGACCTGAAAAAACCTTGAGTTAAGAGGACTGTTGCACTTGAGTTGAAGGATTATCAAAGTTGAGTGTGTTTGAATAGAATCTCAGTTTCAGTGGTGATATTTAGAATATTGTTAATGAGATTATGCAAAAGCTTATCAATAAAAGGATAATGTTTGTCATGCATATTTAGATCATGCTGTTATACCTCTGAACACATGCAGGTCATGCATATTCAGATGAAAAATTCTGAGTAAATTGTTAGGTTTTGCTTGTATATGACTCCTTGTGTAACTCACAGCTATTTGTGCATTCTTGAAGATTTTCATACATTTCAAATAATTTTTGCTTCATTCCATGAAACTGTTCATGCAAAATAAACTAGATTTCTAAACTATTCCTTTCTAAGCTGATGTTTCCTAAGTAATCACTTGACCCCAAAGCCAGAGCCTTGAAAAAATGTAAATAAAAGATCTGGAAGTGGTGACTTGAAGTCTGGAAATCAACCTATAAAGAGCATAATTCTTACTGGCAGCAACCTTTGCTGTCTTGTGGCTGTTGGTGGCTACCTCAGCATGCATTCAGTCTGCCCATAAAGGGATATGTTGTCTTTTTCCTGTAATACTCCTTGCTGCCCAGCACCTCCTATGCCTCCTCCTGATGAAGTTGCTTGAATATGTTTTCTGAATATAATTTCTCTGCTGAAAACATCACATTTTGGTGTCACCTATGCACAGCTCCCAAAGACTGAAACAAGTTTGTTCACACTAGTATATTTCCATGGAGGCTGAACATTTGTCAATTTACTATAGTTATGCAGACTTTTAAATGTTGTCAGATGTTTTTCCTGTACTAACAATACTAAAAGCTCTGTTGCTCTGTTCACAAATTTAAGGAGGGAAAAAAAGTGGTTTAACATTGCCTAATGATTTCAGCCTTCACTTCTTAGTCTGTATTGTCCAGTTTGCTACCAACCTCTGCTGTCCAATTATCTTGCCAAAAATTTTTCAACTGATTTTTAAGAAGGCGGCTATGGCAAGATGTACAAAATGGTATTCTACCACATAATAGAAAGACAAATCCATCTTCCCTTCCCTTCCCTTCCCTTCCCTTCCCTTCCCTTCCCTTCCCTCTCTCCTTCCTTCTCTCCTTCCTTCCCTTATTTTTTTTCTTAGTCTACTCCCTTTTTGTCCAGTTCCCTCGGTCTCTCATTATGTGCATCATATTATGCTAGAAAAAGCTCTCCATAAAAGTAATATACCAACATCCTCAGTCAGCTCTTGAAGTGTCCACTTTCATGATGATAAGAACCAGGAGAGCCAGAGAAGCCCTGATCTTTTATAGTCTGCTGTTTAAAGTACAGAATGTCTTCATGTCTCTATCGTGTGACAAACATAAAACAGTAATAGGCCTCACTTCTGAAAGCAATGTTAATTAAAAAAATATTTGTACCATTATTTTATTTGCTAATAAAAAGCTATATGGAAAACTTGAGCCATTTGAAACACTTATGTGTAAAAATAAACCTTGAGAGTAGATCTAATCCTTCTCACTAATATAAGCATTTAATTGATTGCCTTCAAACATTTTTAACAAGGATCTTCATGATAATCTGAGAAAAAAAACAAACAAACCTATGACACCAGGATTTCTCTGAAATAACTAAGTGGTCAAAAAAGTAATCTTTAACTTGAAATGTTCTTCTGTCATGTGGGGTTTTTTCTCATAAATATTATAAATCTTGTTCTTTGAAAATAAAGACTCATGTACCACAAGTAAAAGATAGTCAGAGATGGGTTTGAATAGCAAATAGTGAAGTTGTAAATCTGAAGGAAGGTAAAGTAAAAAGCCAAAAAACACATAGGATGTATCTACTCAGAAATTATACTCAAGAAATTTCATTTTTCAGAAAAGCAATGTTTTCATGAGGGCTAAGAAAGGTGTATATGCAAATAGTATTCTAATACCACAGCTCTTTATAGTAGTAAGAGGCAACTTTACAGTACAGATAAAATTTCTCTGACTTCATGGCTTAAACTTTCTTTTGAGTTTAACTTCTTCATTATTTGTGCTAAAATAAACCAAATTAAAATTTTAAAAAATAAATTAGAATCTTGGAACAGTTTTTTTTTTTTAGAAAGGACTTTTAAGATGATCTAGCTCCAACACCTCTCCAACACATCTGGGCAGATACACCTTATACCAGGTTACTCAGAGCCACATTCAGTCTAGTCTTGAACATATCCAGGAATTGTGACTCCACAACCTCTCTGGATGACCTGTTCCAGTGACTTACCATGCTCACTAGGATTTCTTCCTAATATCTAATCTAAACTTGCCATCTTTCAGTGTGAAGCCATTACTCCTTGTTCTATCACTACATGTCTTTGTGGAAATCCCTCCCTAGCCTTCTTGCAGACCACTCTTTGGTACTGAAAGGCCAAAATAAGGTTGTTCTCTGTGTTGAATAACCCAGTCTTATGACTTCATAAGAGGGGTGTTCCAGCCCTCTGACCACCCTTTTGTCCTTCCTATGGAATTGGTCCCACAGGTCAAAAGCCTTTGTGTTCTGGGGACCCTGGCGCTGGATACAGTACTCCAAATAGAATAGAGAATAGAGAGGGAGAATAGAGGGGGAGAATCACTTCACCTGCTGGCCACTCCTTCTGATGCAGTTCAGGATGCAGTTGTCCTTTTGGGCTGCAAGTGTACATTGCTGGGTCATGTCAGCATTCTTGTAAACCAGCACCCTTAAGCCTTTCTCTGCATAGCTGCTCTCAATTCATTTGCTGCCCAGCCTGTATTTGTGCTTGGGATTGCCCTGACACAGGTGCAGGACCCTGCCCTTGGCTTTGTTGAACTTCAGGAGATTTACACAGGCCCACATCTTGAGCCTACCAAGGTCCCTCTGGATGGGACTGGTTCCCTGCAGTGTGACTGTATCACTCAGCTTGGTGTTGTCAGAGAACTTTCCAAGGGTGCACCCAATCCCACTGCCTGTGTCACTGACAAAGACGCTAAACAGCTCCAGTCCCAAAACCAACCCTTGAGGACACCACTCATCACTGCTCTCCACTCTCTAGTCTTGGAATAAGACCATCTAATCCTTATCTGTCAAGTGGTACATCCATCAATTCCATGTCTTTCCATTTTAGAGATGAGGATGTCATGTGGGACAGTGCCCAGTGCTTTGCTCAAGGCCAGACAGATTATATTTGTTTCTTTTCCCAACTCACTTAGTCTGTAGCACCATCACAGGCAGCCACCAAATTTGTCAGGCATGATTTGCCCTTAGTGCAGCCATGTTGGTTGTCACTGTCAATCAGTTCTTTATTTCACAAGTGTCTTCACAGGGTTTCCAGGAGGATCTGCTCCACAATCTTGCTGGACCTTGAGGTGAAACTGCCCAGCCTGTAGCTCCACATGTCTTCTGTCCTTCCTTTTTAAAAATGGGTCTTAGGTTTCCTCTTTTTCAGTCAGTGAGATTCACTACACTGTCATGAGTTCTCAAATATGATGGATAGTGGCTTAGCCACTTCTTTGGCCAGCTCCCTCAGGACCTCAGAAATATCTCATTAGGTCCTGTCAACCTGTGAAACTTCAGGTTCCTTAGATGTTTTTAAACCTGATCTTCTCCTGAAGCAGACAGTTCTTTATTGTCCCAGTCCCCGGCTTTTCTTGCTGAGACTTGAGCAATGTGACTGGTTTATTTGCCAGTGAATATTGAGGCAAAACTGTCATTGAGTACATCAGCCTTCTCAATGTCATGAGTAATCAGGTCTCCTGTTTCTTTCTGGAGAGAGCACACATTTTCCCTGGTCTACATTTTATCACCAATGTGCCTAAAGGAGCTTTACTTGTTCCCCTTGACATCCCTGAACACATTTACTTCTATCAGGGTTTAAGCTTTCCTAATTGGATTCTTGTCTGGAATTATTCTGGACAGTTTCTGTGCATTCCTCACACAATGCTCCCACTGCCTGTAGGCTTCCTTTTTGTATTTGACTTTGTCCAGGAGCTCTTTATTCATCCACACAGGCCTTTTAGCATTTTTACCTGACTTCATCTTTGTTGGAATACTTGGAGGAAATGATCATTAAATACCATCCAGCTCTCTTGGGCTCCTCTTCCCTCCAAGGCTCAATCCCAGCGGCACTCTACCAAGGAGGTCCTCCAAGAGGCCAACGTCAGCTCTACTGAAATCCAGCACACTGAGCTCCCTGTCTGCTCTCCTCATTTCCCTAAGGATCTCGAACTCCACTGTTTCACAGTCACAGCAGCCCAGCCTGCCCTTAGGCACCACATTCCAAACCAGGCCCTCCTTTTTGGTGAGAATAAGGTCCAGCTTAGCGCCTCTCCTCCTTGGCTCCTCTGTCACTTGAAGAAGGAAATTGCCATCAGTGCATTCCAAGAACCTCCTGGATTGGTTATGCTCTGCTGTGTTCTCCCTCCAACAGGGGTTTGAAGGCTCCTGAAGATGCCCATGAGGATCAGGACTTGTGAGCACGAGGCTGCTCATACACATCTGTGGTGGGCCTCATCAGCTCTGTCTCCGTGGTCAGACAGCCTATAGTAGACCCCCACAATAAAATCCCCTGTCCCTGCCCCCCTCTTTAGCACTAATACAGAAGCTCTCAGTCACCTCATCACCCATTCCCAGATGGACCTGCAGGCACTCCAGATATTCATTGACAGTGGGTGACACCTCCTACTCACCTCCCCAGACAAGCCTACCCAGAGCAGACAGTCTGTCAGGCAGCAGCAGGACTGCACCAATCCCTGCGGGAAGGTAAACCCAGAACTCAGAGCTACAGCAAGGCAGGCAGAGTGGCAGTTTTCAGCTAAGGGGCAGAACAAAGACAGCAAAGCAAGTCTGATTCTGGAACCCACATCAGCAATTAGTCCAATGATCCCCGAGCAAGTTCACAGCAACAAGGCGTGTCTGAAGTCAAGCCCTCAGTAAAGTCTGGGCAGGGTCAGAAGCAGCAAAGTACCTGGCTGAGCACTGGCACAGCTGCAGTGGAGTTCAATTAACAGCTGCCTGAACTTATCTGCAGCTCCAAAGCAAAGCAAGGATCAGCTGCCGCAGTGAGAAGGGAATTTACTTCTGGAGTCATCACATGGACATGAAAAAGGAAAGGTTTCTTTTCTTGCACTTACAAGGTTTACTTCTTTCTGCTTTTTGGCAAAACCCCATTAGGTAGGAAGAAGGAAAATTGTCACAGAAAAAAGCCTGTGTCAGGTTGCCCCGAGGTAGGACAGCAATCCTCACGTCTGGAGAAAAAGAACCTATGTCATATTTTCATAAGAGAGAAATCCTCAGGCTTATCTCTTCTCTCAGGAGGCCCAACTTAGATTTCCCCCTGCCATTTTCTGAAGCTGCAGCATAGGTACATAAAGGTGAGATAAGCCACACAGAGTTCTGTCCCTCACAACAGTGTTTAAGACACCTAATTTTCAACCTTGCAACTAGGCCAATATAAAACATGTGAGCTGGACATTCTTTGCAAAGTGATAAGGAGCAAGTTCCGAGAATGTGTAACATTTCTCAGGATTGTTGTTTTGCAAGTGTGTAGAGAAATTCAGTGATGAAGAAGCCTGAAGTCTCTCAAAATTGCATTCAATCTCAAGTATTCTAAATTTTTTTCTTGAATAATAGCATTTTGAATTGCTGAAAATGTTAAAAAGCTTATTCAGTATATTATATGTCATCAGAGACAAAGAAAACAAGATAGATACGAGTCTCAGGGTAACAGTACTTCAGTAGTTCTACTGCCACGATGTGGGCTACCTTTATGCAAATATAAACTACTCTGCAGTGTGTAATTCTCTCCTTTGAAATGTCATTTATTTAAATCTTTATTTCTCTGTGGTGTATGAACATACAGTTCTTTCAGATAAGATGAGGCAGCTAGATGATCTGCAATTGATAGAAGCACAAATTAGAAGTATTGCTTGGCTTTAATGTAAAAGTTGAGTTAATCTGTCCCAACACTTTGATGACAAAAAGATTTTTAATATCTTACAAGCATGGATAAGTAGCTAGCAGACTGTCCTCCTGTCCCTCTCAATTTCTATCATATAATGACCCTACACTAACACTTTGCTGAGAAAAATTCAAATAGCCAGTTCAGCAAACCAGGTGCAGTCACAGGATGTGACTATTCTTTGTTAGACACATTTCAATAATAGTTTTTAAACCAGCCAATGAGACTGGAAACAGACCTGGATGCATAAAATGAGAAATTCAGAGCTGAGCCCATAAACAGCTCTGTGTTTTTTATTTAGCTAATTTAATTACACGAACTTAAAACAGACTAAACAGCAACATTCTTCTATAACTTGATGTATTTTAGATGCTGTGAGTGTTTTCTTGTGGGAGAGAGAAGAGAGGCACACAGACCTCTCTCTGAAAGCAATTAAATACTAATAACAGAGAGTGACATCATGCTGCATGACTTCTTCAATTAGAACACCAAGCCATTTCTAACTTAATCATTCCCACTTGTTAATTTGTTCTCTAGAAGTCTTAGCAGACCTGCTTCTTGTCCCAATTTATAATAGGATTTTTGATTCTGTCACCTTTTAAACGGAATTTCAGTTAGATGCAGCCTTCTATCAAAGCAGAATCCTGTATTTTTTTCCTACAGCAGAACAGGACATTGATACCTCACATGAAAAATTAATAAAAAGTAAATAAATTTCCATAAGTGCTTTAATTTGCTATTTAGCAAGAGTAGGGACTGAATCCTCCTTTAACTGAGACTAATAACTTTAGTTATTAGTTATTTAGTTATTAGTTTAGACTAATAGTTTTGCCATTGACTGCAGCAGAAAACAAATTAAGCCCAGTTTATGTAAATTACTGTACACCTTCCCAAGATCTCACCATACAGAAAGTTTCTTTTTGTTAGAAAATTGTGATTTTATGTCTAATCATGTATTTTAAGTACTTGGGGAAAATAAGGAGAATTTGTTACACTAAACATTTAAAGAATATTACCAGAGTAGGAATAATCAGGGATATTCCTATTAATTATAAGACAGTAAGTATATGATTTGGGTCTTGCTATGCATAATTATTTTTGGTTCTCTAAACTGAAGATATTTTCTATTCTGTGTTCATATTTATGAATATCAACACGTTGTTGAAGCCTTCTGTTTTTCAATCTTTTGTGCTCTAAATCTCAATTACTGACATTTCAACTACCTATTTCAAAGTAGTACAGCAACAAGTTACTGCCTGCTTCTTTAAAAGTCATTAATAACTTCAGAAAGATACATTTGAGAACAAACTCAGAGCAGGTTTGAGTCATAGGAAGTAATTTTCCATTGCAGTCATTGTACACTATTGATTCCAAAATGCTTTCTAATAATCAAACAGCCTCTCTAATAGTTATTACAGCTCCTAATCTTGCATATGATTTTGACTGAATTGACAATGTTTGTCAGGGTAATTGTTTACAAGGCTGTCAGAGCTATAACTGGGCCTGTGAGGTGTACTGAGGCTTGTCTGGGCTGAACATGTCCTGGACAGTGTAACTGGAGACAGCCCCACACTGACATATGTCAAAACTTATAAATATTATGACTTTTTGCAAAAAATGTATAAGGAGAAGAGGGAAAGAAGAAAGAAGGAAAAATATAGGTTGTGAATAAACAACAAACATCAACAAGAGAAAAAAAACAAAATCTGCAACAGTTTTGGAGGAAATAAAATACATCATTGCATGGGAAAGGGATAATATGATTTTTAAATAATGAAATTATTTAAATAAATTTTTTTTCATGCAATTTGCAAGCTCAGTATCTTTGAAATGAAATTCAGATAAATGCAGATAAAATACTAGAATTTCAAGACCTCATCTGAACTGAGGCTTCTATCTATGTTTTTAAGGACATATTAATTTCTTTTCTTTGTGAAATACTTCAGAAACTTAAACCAATAAGCCCTCCATATAGCCCTGCAAAATAAATAGTATCCCTGTTTTACATGTGAAGAAGGACCAAGTAACTTGGATTAGGCCACAAGAAAATGATGCTTCAGAGCCAAATTGGAGATTTATAGTTTCTAGTTCTGTGCTCTGGCCATTAAATCACATCTCTCCATCCAGCCATGACTATTAACAAACTGACTTTCAAATTAACAGTGAAACATGATCTTGTAGTCCTTGTATTCCTCTTCTTGCTTCGTCCTTTTTCAACAGAGTGCTCACAGACTTTATTTCCTAGTGAAAGCTGAAATACTGGGACCTGCTTGGGGTATGATACTAATGTGGAAAAGTCCCTGTGTGACAAAAGGGATCCAGAGCTTTCTGCAGTGCAGAAGGTCGTGCATCTGGCATCTGCACCTGGTGAAAAGCTATTCAAAAGAAAACAGTGGAGCCATTTTCCAACAGCTACATGTGTGCCTCCCACAGAGAGCTGCAGCTTCTGGCTCAGGATATGGACAGGACCTCCTTTACCACTCCAGACTTTTCCAACAAGATAAACTTATAAACATATAAGAATTTAAGTACCTCTTCATCACTAAGTATATTCGTCTGTTAGCCTGCTGTATGTCACCTTTTGTGCCAGTAAACAACGGGCAAAAATCTCTAGTAATCATCTTCATTTATTGCCTTTCATTTCACAACAGAATAGGAATCATGTTGAATGAATATTTCCAGTTAGATCAATAAGTGCCATATTTTTCAGATTACTAAAACCTAATAATTCAATTAACAGCTTCTAAAGATTTCACTAGATATTTGTTTCTTTCTTCTATTTTTCTCCATCTTATCACTTATTTTTGTGTAGCCATTTTATTTCCATTTGACCAATGTGGGAGAAATCCTCATCCTTTTGCTGTCAAAGGCAACAGTGAATATCTCCCTTTGCATCAAGGTTTTACCACATGCATGTGATACATGTGCAATGCACAGTATTGCTTGCTATTTTAGAATATTCCAAATATACTGTCTTTCTATCTGAGAGACATATATCTGCTATATTCTTCACAGCAGCAAATTTTCCAGGACAGATGAGGAAATCAGTTGTTGCATAATTCCAGTGGAGTAATTAGGGTGACACCAGGACACAGCATCTGTTTCAGGAGCCACCTTGCTAGGATGTGAAGATACAAAGGTTTTACCACAGGTAGAAAACTAATATATTTGACTCCTTTTCTAGGCTTGCCATATCCTACAAGGAATATCATTGGTGGGTCACAACTAAATGTTACCATTTCAAAGAAAGTACAGTCTCACTGAGCAGAGATATATAAGGTACTGTAATGTGAAGAAGATACAAATCCTGACTTAGAAAAACTCAGAATACAGGGGAGAGGAGAAGGGAAGGAGGGAGGTGTATAGACAGAATGATAGGCAGATAGATTGGTTGTAACAACAAATTACATTAGGGCCACTGTTTTGAAAGACTTTCTGTGAACCAAGAGATGTTCTGACAAGTAGATGTCCTTGCAGAACATGGAGAAAATTTTTCTGAACTAATACCACTGTCTGTTGGGCAGACTGAGGTGAAGTCAGGTCATAGCCTACCTCCAAGCCTTGAGGTATGGATTCTCTCCCACTCACCACAGCTGCCGCTGGACTGAGGAGAAAGCCAGGTCCAGATATTTAATTCCTGTTAATATAGCACATTAGAAAAATTGCATCCAGCTTTACTGCCAAGGCAGAACCACAAGAAGTTTGCCAGTTGTGCCAACTGGTATCAGTCCCATCCTTCTCATCCTTCATTAAGTTACAAGACAGTAAGATCAGAGCACTCGATTTGAAAAATATATTGGAAAAGCCTGATTCAGTCAGAGCTTGGCCTGAGTTTGATGTGCAGGTGCTGCAGCCATGTTGAGTGCTGCTGGGTGACACAGCTCAGCTGACTTACTGGTTGATGCTATAGCACTGTTTCTCAGCCTAGCAGTGCACACTGAAGGAGTGTCTATGCATATTTGCCTTGAGATTACCTTTGTCTTACCTTTGACATGACAAAATTTAGGAATCTAGAGTAGAGAGGAGGAGCTGCCTTCAGAGTCACCCAGGTGCTGGTGTCATCAGAAGACTTTTTGCCAAGTGGTGTGGGCTGTATGCTTATGTAATTGAAAATAACATTATGATCTCTGAATTTCATCATATGCTTGTGTGTGTTTTTTATTCTGGTTTTGCACCTGAGATGCTGCACCAAAGTAGAGGCTGCAAAACATGACATCTCTGAGAGTTTTGTGGGTGTGTATTGATCAGCAGCTTCTGAATCCACTAACTTAGGGAAATTTTGTAGACAAGCCTTCCAAGCTGGAAGGCATAAATACATTAGCTTAACCAAAAAGATTTTCAAGTGCATCCAACAGCAGCAAGACTACTGAGGCGTTTATGGTTCCTTAAGTGACACAGAGAATGAGCAAACCCTGATAGGGGAGGAAGGATAAGCTCTGCCACCCTTACTTGATTAGGTAACTATTGTATTCACAGACATGTAAGTTGCCAGTTGCAAATTAAGAATTACAGAATTTGTGAGTTGAAAACAACATTATTCAAGCAATGAATCAGTGATTTAATATATTTGACTAGTCTCCAAAGGGGATAGAGCCCTTATTTAACATATTTGTATGTTTCTTTCCTAGAAAAAAAATTCTAATTTATGGGATACCTTGTCCTCTAAATTTGAGATACAAATGGACTGTGACAGTTGTTATGGTTTTCTATGACTATTTCTATGTCTGTTCTATACATCTTTGAAAATATTAGCTGAATGATTTAGAATCATAGAATAATACCACATCATACCACCTTTGCAGCATCTCAGTCACCCTTCCCTGGGCATAGTTTTGTTTCCTTATGTTGTGACACTCACAACTGCCCCCAGCACTGGAGATGAGGCTGCCCCAGCTCAGAGCAGAGCAGGACAATCCCCTCCCTTGCCCTGCTGGCCATGCTGTGCCTGATGCACCCCAGGACAGGGCTGGCCCTCCTGGCTGCCAGGGCACTGCTGGCTCATCTTCAATTTCCCATCAATCCAGGACCCAGGATCTCTTTCCCTGGGGCTGCCCTCTAGCCTCTGATCCCCCAATTTGTAAATATAATGAGGATTCCCCCACCCCAGGTAGAGAATCCAACACCTGTTAAATTGCATTCGGTTAATGATTACACAGATCTTTTTTCTATCCAGTTCTCTCTCTGCCCTCAATGGAGTCTAGAGCTCCTCCTAATTTAGCATCACTGGCAATCTTACTGTATGTACATTCAACCCCTCTGTCCAGATAATTTATAAAAACACCAGGGAGCACTGCCCCTAAACTTGAGCTCTGGGGAGCTCTGTTGGTGACTTGGCCATGAGCCTGTTGAAACCTCCTTCACAAGACTTTGGACCAGACCCATTCACCAATTGCTCAGCCATCCTGTTATAGACTTGTCTAGTTTATGTGCTTTGTGAGACAGTATCAAAAGCTTTGCTAAAATCCCAAACCACCAATCTACCGGCTTCCCTTGGCCAGCTAGATGGGTGGCCTAGTCACAAGGAAATTAAGCTAAGTAATTAATGGTTAAGTAAGACTTTCCCTTTGTGAGCCTGTGCTGCCTATGACCACTAAAGACTGCATTTTCTCTCAAATGTATATCTATAAATCCTAGGAAAACCTTCTCCATAATTTCACCGTGCAATAAAGTGAAACTGACAGGACTGTATTTACCAGGGTCTTCCTTCTTATACTTCCTTCTTGAAAATCGGGTCACTTTCTAGAATCACAGAATGGTCTGGACTGAAAGGACCTAGGATCATCTAGTCCAAAATCCCTGCCATGGACAGGGGCGTCTTCCACTCAAGCAGGCTGCTCAAAGCCCCATCCAGCCTGACCTCAAACACTTTCAGAGATGGAGCATCCATCACTTCTCTGGGCAACAAGTTCCAGTGCCACCACCATAGCTACCTCACATTTGCCAGTTGACTCTTCAGACTGTTGAAAAGTAGTGGAGAGAGGTCTTGTGATGAAAGATCAGCCAGATCTTTCAGTACCCTGTGATGAATTCCATCAGGATCCATAGACTTATTTGCATGCAGCTGGATCAGTAAGTCACAAACAAGTTCAGAGTTAACTGGGAGTTTATATTTCCTCCATCTTCCAGCTCTCCTGGCTCTGGGACCCAAGGATGATTATTGCTATTGAAGGCTGGGGCAAAGAAGGTATTAAACCTCTCTGCTTTGTCCACATGCCAATTTGTGAGGTGACCAGACTCATAAAGTAATGGGTCAGGGTTATCTCTGCTTCTCTCACTGTTAACATGTATTAGGAAGCTGTTTTTGTTGTTCTTCACAGTGCCAGTCAGCTGTAACTCTAGTTGAGCTTTGGCCACAGGCATTTTCTCCCTAGAGTGACAAACATCTCAATAGTCTTCCCATGTTGCTTGTCCTGGTGTCCAGTGTCCATACGCTTCCATTTTTCTCCTAAGTTCTACAAGATCCCTCCTGGCCCAAGCCAGCCTCATGACCCACTTGCTTGACTTCCCATACTTCGGAATTTTCTCCTGCTTTAAGACAGGGCTCTTAAAAGGTTACCAGCACTCATGGACTCCAACACATTCAATCTTTAGTTGTTGTCCCATGCATTTTGTGTATCCTTTGGCAGGGCAGAAAGAGCATTTTGAACTTTATACCTAGTATGCCTATACATTACCCTGATCCATAAGATGGAGGTGGAGTTTCCATTACCATGGCTTGCACTTTGTGTGGACCCCTCACAACATGCTCTGACAATTACAGTGGTGTTGGTGTGAACAGTAAAGTTCCCATTGATGTAATCTGTGTCCAAGCACGTCCAGTCAAACCTACCTGGCTGCTGGATGGCATTTCACATAGGCTATTGCCAGAAGCAGCCCAGAGGTGATGGCCAGGACAAGACCCAGCAACAGAATTTTCTGAGCTTGAACTTGGTCATGTCATGGACAAGGTGGAATCAGCTGCAGCAGGTCTTGCTTCTCAGAGAAGAGTGTGAGATGTTTGTCCTTCACCAAGGCATTGCCTTGTCCAGATCTGGTTAATCTGATTCTCCTGTGGGGTCATCTGTCACAGATACAGACCTCAGGCAGAGCTCCTGAAGCTGAGCATTTTTCTCTCCTCAAATAAAATTCTCCTGAGTACACAAAAATACAGTTTTGCTGTGCTTCCAAACATACAATTATCTAGTAATTAATGAAAGACTGGTTTTCTCATGCTGGCCTTCAAACTGAGTGAGTAATTAACTCTCCCTCTTTTCCAAAAAAGAGTATTTTCTCAGCTTCAAGTCAGACTCCAGACTGTGATTTATTTAGAGTTTTCACAAGAAGCCAGTGAGAAAAGAAGGATCCTAGAGTCACTGTAAATACATTTCCCAGATGTCTTACACTTCAGTTGGGATTTGTACAAATGGCCTTTGAGACTAAATGAACCCCACTAATCTGCAGTGCAAAGCTGTCTCTATTGCATTTTCTGTTCATTACCACAAGCAGTAGGATGACAGTTTGATTACATTTATGATGTTTAAGAAGCCAGGACCTCCCTTCTGTTACCAGAAGAGAAATCAGTTCTTTTCAAACCAAAGAGCCTGAAAGTTCATTTTTTGAGCCTTAATCAACAGCTCTTCATGAATGTTTTATTTTAGAGATTAGAGGAAATTATCTCAGGATAAAGGTATGTGGTTATGCATTACCATGAAAAAAGTGGTGTTCCACACTAGCACACCATTCAAGGGCTGCAGCTAAAACCAAAAAGAGTAAATGTCACCAAGGCATAATTTCTGTTCACAACTGCAAACTGATT
This sequence comes from Dicaeum eximium, assembly GCA_013396995.1. Classification (NCBI taxonomy): domain Eukaryota; kingdom Metazoa; phylum Chordata; class Aves; order Passeriformes; family Dicaeidae; genus Dicaeum; species Dicaeum eximium. Next base: position 375,347 of record VWZP01008546.1, read on the forward strand.
GAAATGCATGACCTTCTTGTACTACAAGTAAGAGTCAGCCTTTTTCCAGAGGACACAGCAAATCCAAGTAGTGAGACTCATACAGCATGTAATTTGAGTAAGAAGTAATGAACTTAAAAGGAAATGTAATTCAAATAATGGCTGCAGTGTCTTTTAAAATTAGTCTGCCTTCACTGCAGTCTCAGACTTCCCACTGAAGTCTCTAAAGTGGGCAGTAAATAAGAGAAATATGGGGCTTGATCTTCAAGTGACTGCTACAGAAGGGACAAGCCTTCAACTAAATTCACAGTGAAATGGGTATGTTTAGCAGGACTTTTTCTGGAGAATGAATAAAGCAGTAATTTTGTACTGCTTTTAAGTGGTTAATCATATCAATCATTCTTTTGAATAGTCCTTCTGCTTATCAATCCGATTGATCATTTTTGGTAAAAAGATTAATTAATTCTGCTGGAATCAAAACAAAAATTCTCATCAGGAGAGGTAAGACTGTGTCTATTATTACCTTAATCCAGACAACCCCATCCCATTTATTTAGTATTTGCTGCCTCATGTCAAAATTTCTTCATGTCTGTGAAGAGAGGCAAGACTTGGAATGGTTGGAGGGGACTCTGGGAGTGATAATTTTTACGAAGATTCTTGAATATTTTCCACACTAAATAAATCCAGCACTGTCATCTCATAATGTCCTTTACTTTAACATGTCTTTTAGGGTTTATCAAGAGACCCTACTGTTCATGGTGGATGCATTCTTTCCTAGCATACTAAAACTATATACATATATTAAAATTCAGTTTAATTATGATGTAATTCCCAGAGCAGGTAAGTATTTATTTGGTGATGCCAGTGACATCTGTCTACTGATTTCCTCTCTTAATTTAACTCACAGACTACTCCGTCCTTCAGAACTCATAAATGAGTGTTCAGCAGCCCTGTACTTATTTTATTAAGAAAACTAGTTTCTTAATAAACAAGAAAAATTAGTTTCTTCTAATTTGTTCAATTAGTTTCTAAATGAAAATAGTTTCAATTGTGATAAAACTTCCAATCTCAGAAAAAAGGCTCCCTTACAATAAAATCCTTAAAACAACATGATTTTTTAAAGACAATGGCAATTAACCCTGTTTTGCATTGGCAAGAGTAGAGAGGAGAAAAGAACATGCAAAGGCACATCAGTTTTACACTAAGCTAATTTTGGTTTCTGCAGTCCTTGGGTCACAGTTGGCTACTGGCTTAGGTAGGTATAAGTGTCAGTCATTCACGGGTATCTTAGCAAATATAGACTTACATATCTTAATGAAACAACATATAAAGCATTGTAAGAGGAAAAAATGCTGACATTTTCCTGGAAATTGTGAGGCAATGCTGCTGCTACTTCAGGCAAAAGCAAAGGCCAATTGTTTATTGTATACTTTTGTATATAATTCCATTAGAATTCCAAGTAACTATTACAAATCTACCTATTTCTAACACCACATTTTAATTTCCACATGTACTAATTTTTTTGTTTCTCTGACTTATTTCCAAGCAAAAAGAAACAGCATCAAAATCATCATTACTTCCTTGTGCAAATAACTGCCTCTGTTTTATATTTCAACTCTCTTTGAAGGTTAATTTATTATTTCCAAGATTATGTATTTTAAAGAAAATGAAGTATGTGTTAAGAAGTTACTTTGGACTAAGCCAACAGATAGTCTCTATCAGATCTCACTGTGCAAGTCAAAGATGACTTCTTTTTTTTCCTTCTGTTTTATCCTAACAGGTTTTGCTAGAATTTACCAAACCTGGCAAATCCCAGCGGCCAAGCCATCAGCACCACTCACTCATTTCCCCACCAGCAGGTTTAGGGAGAGAACTGAAAGGGTAAAAGCCTTCATGGGCTGAGATAAATACAGTTTAATAGGGAAAGAAAAAGCCATGCAAACAAGCAAAGCAAAACAAGGAATTAATTCACTGCTTCCCGTGGGCTGGCAGGTGTTCAGCCTTCTCCAGGAGAACAGGGCCCCATCACACATAACAGTGACTTGGGAAAACAAATGCAATCACTCCAAATATTCCCCCTGCCTTCTTCATTCCCTCAGCTTTATATCCTGAGCATGATGTCACAGAGTCTGGAATACCCCTCTGGTCAGTTTGGGTCACCTGTCCTGGCTGTGTCTCCTCCCAGATTCCTGTGTCCAAACCCCCCCGCCCCAACTTCCTCATCATTGTGGTAGCACAAAAAGCAGAAAAGGCCCTGGCTCTCTGCAAGACCTGCCCTGCTCAGCAAGAACAAAAACATCTCCCCATTATCAACCCTCTGTTTGGCACAAATCCAAAGCTCAACCCCACACCAGCCACTGAGAAGGTTAACTCTACCCCAGCCCAAAACATAAGGATCCCAGCACAGATCCTTAGTCTGTCCTGGGCCAAACCAGGCAGATGAACACCACCAGTTCATGAAAACCTGGCCAATAGGTGGTAGTGAAGAATTTGAGCTAATTATCATCAGTTAGAGCTATTGTTTGTGTAATGAGTATTCAACCAGGAAATGAGAAAAAGAGAAGGTTTAATATGTTTAAAGAAAAATGCTGTGAATAAAATCCCATATTGATGCATTTTCTGTCCAGCAAAAGACATGAATTGCTTAATGAAATTAAGTACTTCCTGTGTTCTGCTGTGCCATGTAAAAAAGAGAGGCACTATAGTAACTCAGCAAATACAAAGCATCATAAACTGTGTGTATAACTTCGGTTATCACAATAAATTTTTTTGACATGACATCAACATAAATAACATCCAATAGAGCAATCTTCCTGAGTGGTGTTAAACTGTTGTCCTTATTGCACAGTGTATGAGTAGTTGCAATTATTTTTTTACTCATAGTTTAAGTGTCTTTTTGCATAATAGCCATGCCAAAACCAATGATAGTTGCCTTCTATTTTCTAAATTTTAAAATTTTATTTCAAGGTATTAAAATATTTCATGAAATAAGTACTAACTGTGATCAGCTGAGTTTTTTATTTATTCAGTAATAAGTCACACATTAAGAGCTGTGGGGTTTTTTGCTATTCTGGTTAGTTTCAGTTAGTTCATATCACATTGTTGCAGATCCTGGATTATTTGAGCATGCAACAATATTACTGACAAGAATACTTAGAATTCCAAATTTAAATGTTCATCTCTATGAGTAGTTATGAATGGGACTTCAAAAGTTATTATTTTGGACTAATGTTAGTTGTGTGAGTGGTAATGGTAGGCGATAGAGATGAAGGGGAGATAAGGTTTTATATTCAACCATTTATTTTAGTACTGTAGAACTGTATGGTTATTTTGGAAACTTTCGCTCTTTATTCTTAGGATTGAAAATTCTATATTAGGACAATCTGCAAAAAGGAGCAGTCAATCTGCAGTTTAGGAACTTTGCCTGGAGCATGCAGGGTTGGTGCTATTTCTGATTAGGAGCCACGGCTGAGAGTTGGCTTGTAGAGTTGCAGCTGGCAAGAAGTGACAAGGAGAGACTCTATAGCTACTTTATCAGTGCAAAAGTAAACCAGGGAAAGAAATCTGGGTAAAGTCCTGTGAAACTTGCTTTGGGCAGGCTAGACTGAATGGTCTCGAAAGGCCCTTGAATGATTCTGTGATGCTGTGACTGAGCAAACCAAGCAGCAGTAGCCTTCCTCAAAACTATTTAAGACAATTTTACAGCAAAGCATTCTTCATTCCAAGCTGCTTTTGTCAGCAGGGTGATTTTGTTCTTTGAAAACTTTTTTGGGTTTGAAGTTGCCTTTTTAGCCAAATTCAATTTTTTGTATTGCAAACTCCATTCCTTGTGGATATCACAGTAATCCTTTTGAAGGGTGAAACATTCTTAAAAGCATCCCCAAAAGCATTTCTAATCAGAGTAGGCAGCAAATAACTTGAACATGTGTATTACAATCTCACTGAACTTTAAGCATGTGAATAACTGTTCAACAGAACAGTTCAGAAAGTGAAAGTTAAAACCATATTTAGGTGTTAGGTTTGGTTTACAGTTCAGAAAGGCAAAGAGAAACAGCATCATTGGTGCACTTTTGAGTCTGAGGAATTGCAGTCTTTACTGTAAGGTAAACAGTTTGTGCAGTCTTAATACCTGAATGTTTGGTAGTCACAGACTAGAAGTCCAGAAAGGGTTGGGAGGAACTTCTATATCTTCCAAATTAGATACAGTTCCTTGCCATCAGAAGTTATGAGCTTTCCAAGCCACTGGGAAAATTAGGCATGAAAGTGCATTAGAAACCTTGTTGGACATACTAAGTGAAAGAAAATACTCAGATGCAAAATTTACACTGCTAGTACAATGATCTGCTAATCAATGTAAAATTCACACTGCTAATACAATTTACACTGCTAATACAATGATGAAAATACAAGCTTACAGTCTCTTAAGACAAGAATGAATGGCACCCAGGAAACTAAATTAAAAAACCAGGCCAAAATAGGATATAACTTCTCAGTGAATTTTCAAAATTTGAACAAATAAGATTAAGCCCGTGAACAGCCTTATCCAGAATCATACAGCTCACATTCCTATAGTGGTACAGAAACTAATTCAGAGAGCCGAAGTAGGATGTAATATTTTAGAGAATTATGGCATATCAAAAGCCCCAACTCAGCCTTCCTCAAGAGGAAAGGTATCTGTAGGACAAGCTGCCATTCTCACAAAGTATTATTGTTTTATTAGACCATCAACTTGTAAGAAAGAACATGGCTATAGAGAAATCAACAGTGTCGTAAGCAGTTAATCCCAGCAGATCCCAAATTGCTGTTATGTCAGAAAGAGTAGAACTATGATAGAGACTTAGCAGCCTTCTGAAGAATCTCCTGAACATTTCTTAGTGAGCAATTACTTTGTTTCCATCTGATGAGGGCAGAAAGCTGTGGGTTTTCACACTCTAAGCAGGTTATCAGTAAGACAGAAGAATTCCTGGAAAGGCTGAGAAGCAAAATTGGGAGTCCAGCTCTGGTGTCACTGGATGCAAGATCAAAGTAGCACTTCGAGGTCTCTGGAAGGCCTGTGACCACTCAAAGCTCCAATAGGGATGGATCTGGTCACTCAGCATCTCATATCAAAATTTCTGTCTGTCCATCTTCAGTCTTAGACTATGGTGAAGGTTAGACACCGTACTGCAAGAGAAAATCTAGGATAGACTCCTGAATTTTTACAAACATAGTTTTCGCTTCCAAACATACCAGCAGTTGCTTTTCTTTAATTTAATCTCCCACTTTTACATGAATAAAGGAAAATCTGAAAGGAAAAGAAAAAGAACAATTTCAGCTCACATAACATCCACATGGCAAAAACCCATCTGGCATTTATCTTTGTTATTAATTGACTTCACAGCTAAAGACTTCAAAGAGGAGCTGTGTGGGAACTGGTAATAATGTTATTTCAAAATTTGTTTTCATTTAAACTCAAATCAATGTGCTATATTTAGGAATTTCTTATAAAAATTGATTTAAATAAATAATTTCAGTCTTGTAGTATTATTTTCAAAGGCTATCAAAATAGTCCTTAATTTTGATAGGTTTCTTCTGTTTTCTTGTTTAGTTGTTGAAGTCTTTTTCAAATGGACTTTCAAGTTTCTATTAAAAGCAAAAATCAGAATATTATTTTCAGACTTTTGAAATATTTAATTCTGGTTTATTCCGTTCTGCCTTCCCGGCCATACCATTCCCATGTTTCAGTGCAGACTGAAAGCCATTTTGTGAGATCTGTCTACAAGGAATCAGTTTTCTAGAAGATGCTGTCTAACAATCTTTAAAAAAATAAAGAGAAATTCCAGAGATATTTTTGCTGACTGTGCCTCATCTTTATTGGTTGACACCACCACAATTTCTTGTCCATATTCTGTGAATGTTCCATCTGATCTTTGCTCCTGCCTGCTCAGTTATATCTTCCTTAGGCACAAATTATTCTATCCTGCAGGTTTCTGAAGCATTTCTTTGAAAGTGGTTGCACATTATCTACAAAATTCACCTTATTTTGTAATGCACTCAAAAGGTGATGGTACACACATATCGTGCCTTTCTAAGCTTGCCTTTACTAAAGTAGGCTAGTACTGCTTGTTTTCAATTGCTTTTGTCTCATTTTGTATCAAAAAGTCAAAACATCCCATTGTAATATTAACAACTTCCATTTCCAAATCTTAAATTTTAAAAAAATATGTATTTTGTAGGGAATTTTAGTTTTTACAAGGAAAGAAAGAAATCATTTTCAGGGAAAGCATAAAAAGTTTCCAAGTCATAGCTTTGCTGGAAGTTAGGACATGCAAAATCACATTAGAAATTACTGTGCATTTTCAACCTTACTGGAAGCTTTGAGTTACAACTGCAAAATCCAAATATTTTATGTGATAAGGTGTTATTATATAGCATTTTTTATGCTTTCCACTTTACAGATTTGAAATTTAACAAATTAGATTCCAGTTTGTTCCCCTGACAAGAATTACTCATGAAGCGTCCAGCAGTGTATTCCACATGTGTCTGTGATGCATGCCAGAAACAGTAAATGAATGTCATTTATGGTGGCTCTGTTGTTATCTACAGTTACAGAGACCAGAGGATAAAGCTGTGCTTTTGTAAGTTTGTGAGGGGCATACTTATTGTTAAAGTTCTGCTTTAGCTAGAAGGGGAAGGGTAAGAAACAGGTAACCATGAGGGATTTTAAGAGTGACTGGGATGTATACATAAGCTAGAATTCAGAAAGAAAAAGCTTTAAAGGATTGCAGCATGTGCAGTAGCTGTTGCCAATACTGTGGTGCATGTACACAAACCCACACTGATACACAAACCTAGAGATTCTCTTTTCAAGAGAATATCCAAGTTTGGGACCACGCTTTTTTACATCATCTGACCCCAACTGTCGGCACCACACAGGTGAAAATCTGGCCCCATGGCAAGCAGACAGCACACACACCACTCTGTTTGTTTTTAAATGCAGCTTCCAGATTAATTGATAGTGGGGCGTTCAGTTGTGATTATGCAGCTCACACTCATTTTTAGCAAAGGTTAAGGAAAAGGTGCTAGGAAAATCCAGCTGAGTCCCAGTGAATGTCTGAGCCCGGTGCTCACAGCGAATGTGGGTGGGCAGTCCCAAGCTGTTTATGTATGCTGGCCAAGAGACACCACCAGGAATGCCAGCTGCTGGAAACCAGATGAGAAGCCACAGCCAGCTTAGTGGTGCAGGGAGTGTTTGCTCTGAAGAAGGCATTACAAGAAAAAGCTACAGGTCAAGGTCTCATCATACGTAACATTTTGAGAGCTTTCCTGAATGTTTGACAGACTGCTTTCAAAAAGTGTGATTTGTTCAAAACTGTAGTGATTAACAAAATAACTACAATGCAGCTCAGTACAAAATGGGGACTGGGGGGAAGTCTCCCATTATTTTAAAATGTGTTCATAAAATTTTAGGTAGAAAGGCTAAAGGAGTTTTTTCTGGGGATAAAACATTTCACAGCATTTTTGAGTTGTTAACTTTTTCTCATATACTCCTTCGAAGAAAAAGGGGTGGGGCAGAAAATCTCATTGAAACTGTGTATTTCTTCACAAAAAAAGCAAATAACAAAACTTTTCTCAGAATTCACATGAAACCAACTCCTATTGGCTATCTTTGAAAATTTCTTCTCTGGCTAATTAGGCATGAAGAAAGGAAGTGAGCCAGCATTCTTTTGTTGATAGCATACCCATGCCGACGAGACTTAGCCACAGACCCCAATCAAAGGCAGCTCTCTGGAAAGAGGACTCACAGGAGGGGACAAAGAATAAGGGATGGGTAGGAATTTACTCTGTCACAGTACTGACGCATGGGTATTTGGGTTCTGGCATTGAGAAAATGTTAAACTTTCTAGAGAACAGGAGAGATAAAAGAAAATCCATTTTCAGGATATTAAGACTGGAGTCATAATTTAATTTATTATTTGACAGGGGAATGAGGTTTATTTCCTTTTTCTATTCTTTTTTCTTTTCTTTGCTGTGGGATGATGTTGAATGGTTAAGGAGTAAGAATCAGAAAGGGAGATATACTGGTGGAATCAAACTCTGGCCTCCCTGAGACAGGAGCAGCCACCAGAAATGTAGTGACTTGCTTAGAGGACGAGGGAAGGATTACAGATATAATTTATCTGGACTTCTCTAAAGCCTTTGATATAGTTGCCCACAACATCCTTCTTTGTAAATCAAAAAGAAATTGATTTGGTGAGTAGACCCAGATGGATAAGAAACTGAGGGGATGGTCACATCCAGAGGGTAATGGTCAACAGCTCCGACTCCTCACAGACACCAGTGACAAGTGGTGTCCCTCAGGGGTCTGTAGTGGGACCAGTGGCATTTAAAATCTTCATTAATGACAGACAAAGCGATCAAGTGCACCCTCAGCAAGTCTGCAGGTGACACCAATCTGAGTGGTGGTATTGACACACCTGAAGGACAGGATGCCATCCAGAGGGAAGTGGAAAAGCTTGAGAAGCAAGCACACGGGAATCTCATGAGGTTTAACAAGACCAAGATCAAGGTTCTGCACCTGGGTCAGAGCAACCCCTGGTACCAGCACAGGCTGGGGGATGAGCAGAGGGAGAGCAGCCCTGTGAGAGGGACTTGGGGGTGCTGTGGGTGAGAGGCTGGACATGACCCAGCCATGGGCACTCCCAGCCCAGAAAGCCAAACGTGTCCTGGGCTGCATCCAGAGCAGCGTGGGCAGCAGGGGAGGGAGGGGATTCTGCCCCTCTGCTCTGCTCTGCTCTGCTCTGGTGAGACCCCACTGGAACCCTGCATCCAGCTCTGGGCTCCCAGCACAGGAAGGACATGGAACTGTTGGAGTGGTTATCTAGAGGAGGGTAACCAAGATGATTAGAGGGATAGAGCACCTCTCCTGTGAGTAAAGGCTGAGAGAATTGGGATTGTTCAGCCTGGAAAAGAGAAGGCTTTGGGGTGAACTGATTGTAGCGTTACAATTCCTAGAGGGAACCTACAAGAAAGATGAAGGGGGACTATCTACAGGGAGTGCAGTGACAGGACAAGAAGCAATGGCTTCAAACTGAGAGTAGATTTAGATTAGACATTAGGAAGAAATTCTCTTCTGTGAGAATGCTCAGGCACAGGAATAGGTTGCCAAGAGAAGTTGTGCCCCATCTCTGGGAGTGTTTAAAGCCAGGTTCTATGGAGCTCTGAGAAACCTAGTCTAGTGGGAGGTGTCTCTGTCCACCCCAGCGGGGCTGGAACTAGATGATCTTTAAGGTCCTTCCATCCCACGCCATTCTGTGATCCTAAGTTCAGCAAACTTTTAGAATGGCTGCAAATCATCCAGTTTGGTGTCTGATAGGGAAATTTTATGTCATGACTGAAAAAGAAAAAAGCAACAAAGTTAACTTTTTCAGCTGCCCTCAGAAGAACAGAACAACAGGAAGTTACAAAGGAGATCTGACAATTAAACTGAGGAAGGTGTCTGTGGGTATTGGAAAATGGGTTTTAGTCAAAGCCCTAGAGGGAGAAGGGCCCCTGCAGTTTGTCCTCTCTGGCATATTGACCTATAAATATCTGATTTACAATACACTAAACTCCCCCTTGGGTCAGTCTTTTTCAAGGAAAGGAAAGGAAAGGAAAGATCCTCGATATTAGCAGTCATGCCTATTTATGCATTATTCTATATTGATGAAAAGCAACACTACACATATCATTTTCTTGTGTCATTTTCTTTCCCTTCATCTTTAGATCCTCTTCATTGAGACTTCCATGAATGAAAAGTTCAAAGTATTGTCAAATCACTTAAAATGCACAGCCATATATGTCATTTCCTGTTTTCTGAGTAATTGTCAATAGCAGCACCTCTTTCATAACTTTACATGAGACAGCATATTGTAATTATTTAGCCAAAATTTTAAATTGTTGCCAAGATGACGTTACTGTCATACATCACTTCCACATCGCCCTGCTGACATTGCTCCCAAAAGGACAGTGCTTGGACCAAACCTGTCCAACCCAAAAGATTCAAATGTTTAACAATGTGAGCAGGAGTCAGACTTCAACCATTTACCAAGCAATTAGATGAATATTACGCACAGTGACATAAAGGTAGTGTAGATTTATCCATAGTAACTTAGTGGAATTCAGATCTCAGAAACACTAGGGTAGTCTCCGATCAAAGTACTGATTCAGTTCTGAAATATTTATATTAAAGAGAAGATATTACAATCTCACAATAAGCTGAAGGTAATTCCAAGGAAGAAGTTTGTTTAAAAATAGATGTATCATAAAAGATAATAGGATGTATGATAAAATATGATAATTTGATAATTATTTCAAAGGGCTCTAAAAGGCTCTGAGTTTCAAATCAAGCACAACGTTAATTTTTTATCTAACATTTACCTCACCCAAAGTGGATTTAATAATTTAAAATACATAGTGTATGCATCTCATATAAAGCAATACCACATCTCATTTATAGTGATACCACATATATTTAAGCATATATAATTCATTTTAATGAACACACCAATATTGCAAAACTCTATTCTATCATACTTTTCTTTAAGTTTGCCTATATGTTAGAATAATAAAATCCCAGAGTCTCAGTTTTAAATTACACTGAAAGTTAAATGTTGGTTTAAAAGATGATATAATGAAATAAGATGTAAATCTACAGTTACAAAAATCCAAACATTAATTCAGTGAAGAAAACTTACAGCATTTTCTGGATCAGAGAGGGCTTTGAATGTACAGTAGTTAATTTGTTAATGACTGCGGAATGGCCAGGAAATAAGAGACCTGTTTCATTATGGCTGCCCCACAGTTACTCTAACCCTTATATTGCAGGAGTATGAAGAGAATAAAAACTTCTTAAGCTGGTTGTCCTTTACTCCGAGACAGGATAATCTTTGAGAAACATTTTACGGTGCATCTTTTGAAGAAAAGTGCATTAGTCTTTACTGAAAAAACATTTGGTTGACCTTGAAAATAGAGCATTCATGAGAAGTATGAGCAGAAGTTTTCATTATTCCTTAAGCCTTCCCTTCAGAGAGACAAAAAATTCCTCCCTCCATTGCAGCTCCACAATACCCAGTTGCCAAGCAACTGATCTTTTATGGTGGATCTCCATGGCAACTGATGTAAACAAAATCATAAATCCCATTACCTAACTAATACTAAGGCTGTGCTATAAAAGGAGAAAGAATCATGCTGAAGTTTAAAGACATAATATGTAAGAGTGACAATGAGATTTAAAAAAAAAAAAAAAGCTACTCCTGAAATTACACTTAATATGGTTCTTCTTACCAAACTTTCTCATTTTGCAATTTTCTGAAAGCCATTCCAAAAAAATTTTCTCCTAATTTGGTAAGTGCATTTTCAGTATAGTTATGCTGCATGAGGAAACCACTACACTTGACAGGTAAACTGCAGTCACCATTAAGACTGGCCTGTGCATGGAAGAATTGTGCTAACATTGTTATAGTGAGTAGAAGAGCCTTTAGGTAGATAAAACAAAGCTGAAGTTTACTGGTGAACTAGGGTGGCTAAGCAGGTTCCACCATCCTTGCCTATGAGAAGGTCAAAACAGAAGTTACAACACAAAGTTCGTCTTTGCCGCCAGTGAGAAGTTGAGGCTGGGCAGAACGAGGTCAGAATGGAACACAAGCTCATGGGGTCTTCAGAAGGATCTGGCAGCCATGGCAAAAAGACCAGGACAAGGCAAAGACCTGAACCATGCATGCAGCATTTTCTTTATCTCAGTGGTCATAGGTCTAGCACCCACTTGGACACCCTCATCAACAAGTCATTTTAGCAGAGTCTTTTAAAGACAGAAACAATTAAATTTTGCATCTTTGAGTGGAAATAGGCTTCATTTGCATTTCTGTGTTCTACTTAGTCTCTATTTATGTTTCCCTGTATATCACAGACAGCAAACATCTGGGGCTTTTGTCTTCTTAAAGATCTCCTTCTGGACAGACTCTGTCTTTTAAATATCAGTTGGGCATGTGCACTCACAATCTCTGCTAAGATGGGATCTAGTTAGATTACTAACTTTTGCTACAAGTCATTTATCTAAAGAGTCATCCACAGCTGGCACTTTTGTGACTGATTCTACTTTTAAGTATGATCAGCTTGCAATACATCCAAATACAAATAAGTCAACATACATACAGATCAGTGTATTCTCTTTTAAATTCCAACTATAACATTTCTTTCTTGAGCAGTAAGTGTTCAAGTTATGCTTCCAAGAAGGAAAGAAATTTTTGTACCCAAAATATACATCACACGTTTCTTAGTGTCTTATAGGGCAGGTGAACTGCTTGATTTTAGAAACAAGTATATGATTTGTATTATGTATTTTAAAAAATTTTTAAGTTTGCAAAAGTTAAAATTCACAATTGTGAACTAATAATAGTGGCAAGGCTGTTGCAGTTTTGAGTATATACAAATTATTCTAAAGTACTGACTATTCCTTATGTGAACATCTGTAGTATTTTTAAAACTATATACATTAACAGATTTTGCATGGAGCCAGCAATAAAAAAAATGAAAATCGTCGTTTATGGACATCTTCACTGGAAGAGTTTGTGGCTTTCTTCTGTCCCTTATCAGCTCAAAGCAGTATCTTTTAAAACGGATTACTGAATGGTGAAGCAAGGACTGAAGAATCCATATATTGAACCTTAGGTATGTACAGTCTAGGTCAAACAATATACTTTTCAGATACATGTTACTGAATTATGCTGTTCCATAGTTCAAATTGGACTAACCAATACAGTTCTTTTAGAAAAAAAAAGTTACATACCTGTCATTTAACATTTCTTTTAGAGACAAAAGCCCTTTTAGAAATGTTAAGTGAAATTCACAATAGTCCTTGTCAATGAAAATTAAGTCCATTAGCAACTCTCTAGCCTTTAAAAACTTGTTTTGATAGTAAGACAGACACACCAGAAATTCCTCGAAGTACCTCTCTAGGTCTGCCTGTAGGAAGAATCCGGGTCTTTTTGTAAGAATGTTGTGGGGTTTGTGTGGTGTTCCTTTCTCAGTTAAATTACTCTCTAATTGCTTTAGAAACACAGTTTGAGTTAGAAAAGAATTGGAACAGCAAATCCTTAGAATCATAGAAAAATAGGATCACAGAAACATAGAATCAGAGAATAGTTTGTGTTGAAAGGGACATTAAAGATCATGTAGTTCCAGCTCTCCTGCCATGGGCAGGGACACCTTCCACCAGATCAGGTTGCTCAGAGTCCTGTCCAGCCCAGCCTTGAGCACCTCCAGTGATGGAGAGTCCACAACCTCCCTGGATAACCTGTTGCAATGCCTCACTATCCTCACTGTAAGGAATTTCTTCCTAATATTAATCTAAAACGATCCTCTTTCACCCTTAGGCCATTCCCCTTTGCCTTATCACTGCATGCTCTTGTGAAAAATCCCTCTCCAGCCCCCTTCTAGGACCCTTTTAGATTTTGGAAGGCTGCCATAAGGTCTTCCTGGAGCCCTCCCTTCTCCAGATTGAATAACCCCAACTGTCTCAACCTGTCTTCACTGTCCAAGTGGAGAGCAGTGACAGTGGTGGCCTCAGGGGTCAGTGCTGGGACTGGGACTGTTCCCCATCTCGGTCAGTGACACGGACTCCGGGGTTGAGCACACTCTCAGCAGGTTTGCTGATGACACCAAGCTGAGTGGTGCAGGCAACACACTCAAGGGAAAGGGTGTCACGCAGAGGGACCTTGACAGACTTGAGAGGTGGGCCCATGCAGACCTCATGAGGTTCAGTAAGGCCAAGTGCGGGGTTCTGCACCTGTACTAGGGCAATCCTAAGCCCAGGCTGGGCAGAGAATGGATTGAGAGTAGTCCTGGTGTTGTTTGTGGAGAAAAAGCTCAACATAATTTGGGCATATGGACTTACAGCCCAGAAAGCCAACTGTGATCAGCAGTGTGAGGGAAGGGACTCCACCCCTCTGCTGTGCTCTGGTGAGACCCCACCTGGAGTGCTGTGTCCAGTTCAGGGGCCCCCAACACAAGAATGACAAGAACCTGTTGGAAGGAGTCCAGAGGAGGCCGCTGAGTTGAACAGAGGGCTGGAGCACCTCTCCTATGAAGACAGGCTGAGAGAGTTGTGGTTGTTTAGCCTGGGGATGAGCACGTTCTGTGGACACCTTACAGCATCCTTAGAGCTGACTGCAACTCTTTGAATATGACGATCCAGCAAATTCCTAATCGACTAAGTGGTCCACCCAACAGTTCCACATTTTTCCAGTTTAGAGTAAAGGATGAAATGGGGGACAATGCCCAGTGCTTAGTTCAAAGCCAGGTAGATGACACCTGTTGCCCTTCTTTCCTCCATCATTGATGTAACCCTGTCATAGAAGGCCACCAAATTTGTCAGGACATGTTGGCTGCCACCTCCTTATTTTTCATGTGTTCTTATTGCTTTTTTAAAATGGGGCTTATATTTTCCCCTTTCAAAGTCAGTGGGAACTTCATCAAATTGCCATGACTCTTCAACTACAATGGGCAGTACCTTAGCCACTTCCTTGGCCAGTTCACTCAGGGCCCTCAGATGCATCTTATCAGGTCTCACAGACTTGTGCACCCTCAGGTCCCTTAGATGATCTCAAGCCTGATCTTCTCCTGCATAAGGTAGTTCTTCATTTTCCCAATCCCTGCTCTCTCCTTCTGTGACTTGGGCCGTATGCATGGAGAACTTGCTGGTGAAGACTGAGGCAAAAAAGTCATTGAGTACCTCAGCCTTCTCCATATCTTGGGTAACCAGGTTTCCCTTATCCTTCCTGAGAACACTTGCATTTTCCCCAGCCTTTATTGCTAATATAGTTAAAGAACCTTTTTTTTTTAATCCTCTATTTCCTTGGCCAGATTTACATCTGCCAGTGGTTTAGCTTTCCTAACCATCTCTCTGGCTGTTCAATTTCTTTGTATTGCTCCCAGGATACCTTGCCTTGTTTTCATTCTCCGTAATCTACCCATTTGTGTTTAAACTTGTTCAAGGTCTACTTGTTCATCCATTAAGGCCTCCAGGCCATCTGCCTTATTCTGTCTTTGTAGGGATGCATTGCTCTTGAGCTTGGAAGAGACAATCTGCCAGTCCAGCTCTCTTGGGCCCCTCTTCCCTTCCAGGCTGTGTACACCTGTTCCCATAGCCCTCTACCAAGGAGATCTTTCAAGAGGCCAGACTCAGCTCTCCTGAAGTCCAGCATAGTCATTTTGCTTCTTTCCCTCCATCCTGAGATGCCCCAGGAATCTCAAACTTCACGGTTTCATGGTCACTGCCCAGTCTGCCTTAGGCGTCACATTCCCCACCAGGCTCTTCTCGTTCATGAGAATAAGGTCCAGCTTAGCGCCTCTCCTCCTTGGCTCCTCTGTCACTTGGAGAAGGAAATTGCCACCTGCGACGGTGTTCGATGTCGGGGGAGATGAAGATTGACACCGTCGGCAGTGGTGTTATTTCTCGCTGTCACTGGGCGTCCCCAGTGACAGGAGTCTGCTTCCCGCGCTGTGCCTCCCGAACCACCGAGATGAAAGAGAAGAGCCGCTAGTTCCAGTATATGTTCAGGTTTATTAAAGAAACCAAAACGGGAACTGGCAACTAGCTTCAAGAGCCAAATGCGCACGACGTGCACTAAGGCAGCGCAGTGGCAAAATGGCCCCCGAGGCTTATCGCCTCGGGGTTATAAACGAAAAGGTCCGACCAATCAGGGTAGAGCATTGGGGTGGAACAGAAAGAAAGGGCCAATAACAAACAATCTCAGGGTGACCAACATTGATGGGAACAAATTAGCTATCTAACAGAAAAGAACTAACTAGAATGAGGGTGTGTGTTACAGATGACTGGCACACCGTCTCTTAGAGACGGTGGGCGTTCCCGGCGTGGCTTAAACAATGTGGCTGTCCCAGGGGCAGGAAGATTCCCCCTGGGATGCCACATCTCCCCCTTTTTTATTTGTTAAAAAGAAAACACTATTTACGTGAGAACGGATCATACGAGAAATAAAAACCAAACCCAAAAGGAAAAACATCAGGTTCCAGCCCAGGCCTTTCAATGTGTCTGCCACCCACCCAGGGACACCCCAGTCTTCGAAAAGTCCGTCAAGGCCATCCTTGTTCTTTTTCTCTTCCTTTAGCTGACTGACGAGGGCCCGGAGGTCTTGTCCGGTGGCCCTCGCCAGGGTGACCCAAACATTCTCGGCGGGCTGGTCTACGAGCCACGCCGAGACGGTCACGGCAAGGATGGCGATCGCGATGGTCTGGCGAACGATGGTCTTTCCGGGGTGGACCCTCTGGGTGGTGGATTCGGGCAGCAGACTGGCTGGCATAGCTGGAAGCGCTGCGGCTGGAAACATTGTTGCCAATGGTCTGGGCTGTGAGCTCGTGGGCTCGTGGGAATCTGTTTTGTAACAAAACGAGCAAATGTAAGAAGTAAAGAAATGAAAATGAAACAATGTTTCCTTCGCCCCCTCTTGCTTCCCTCTTTCCCTGGCTTTTTCTTTCCCGGGCTTTCCGGACTTTCCTCCCCTGAGGCTCCCCCTTTTGTTTTAAAATTCCAAACAAGGTACTTTCTGCCTGAAAACTTGACTAACTTTCGTTTCCTTTTCATTACATCCACGCCACTCTCGCTTTCTTCTGACACATGCACATCACTCGTGTCCACTCAAAACCTTTCACTTCTGCAGGACGACACCTATTACGTCCAATTCTGGAACGTAACAGATGTCGACCTGCCCACNGCATAGCTGGAAGCGCTGCGGCTGGAAACATTGTTGCCAATGGTCTGGGCTGTGAGCTCGTGGGCTCGTGGGAATCTGTTTTGTAACAAAACGAGCAAATGTAAGAAGTAAAGAAATGAAAATGAAACAATGTTTCCTTCGCCCCCTCTTGCTTCCCTCTTTCCCTGGCTTTTTCTTTCCCGGGCTTTCCGGACTTTCCTCCCCTGAGGCTCCCCCTTTTGTTTTAAAATTCCAAACAAGGTACTTTCTGCCTGAAAACTTGACTAACTTTCGTTTCCTTTTCATTACATCCACGCCACTCTCGCTTTCTTCTGACACATGCACATCACTCGTGTCCACTCAAAACCTTTCACTTCTGCAGGACGACACCTATTACGTCCAATTCTGGAACGTAACAGATGTCGACCTGCCCACCACACTCATTCTCCAGAGCCTCAAGGGCCTCGTCGTAGTTTGTAAACACGACGGATTCAGGGAGTGATTCGAGGGAGATGGGAGCAGGAGGAACAGAAATAACAGAATGTGAGTTGGGAGAATCATTAAACAAACACACAGAATTGGGGAAAACGGATTGAGCAGACAAATTGAAACACGAGGATGGTGGAGAGGTTGGAGGGGTTGGAAGGGTTCGCTTCCTCCTTTTCCGCTTTGCCCATGCCGCGGTGACTTGTGGTGGGCTGTTTCGTTGGTCGTTTGTGTCTGGTGGAGGCGGAGCTGCTGCTGATGTGGTCTTCCGGAAAGGCTTGACAGCGCGCGCCGGTACCCACTTGGGCCCGGGGGGAGTGGACACGCAAGCGTATCCCCT
>VWZP01008548.1:0-62633 GCA_013396995.1 Dicaeum eximium
AATGATAAAAATAATAATAATAGGAAAAAAACAGATAAACATATAAACCTTTATGGTAATATCCCTTTTTGAACCTATTTGAAAAATAATTTTTATATAAGCATATGCATCTCTTTAATACTTACATCTTGCTACATCTCTGCTGACACACATAAATATATATACACACACATACATACAGACATATATATATCTATATCTATATCTATCGTGTACCTGAAAAATTCTTCACGCTGTGAAACCTTATACTATTATTTAACATGAACTATGCTAATAAATTTTGAAACTTATAGAGAAAGACATATCCCAAAAGTTCAATGAATCATTCAATTTCTAGATGTACTTCCTCCATGTATCAGTAGATTCCTAATGTCATGCTGTCAGACTGGGGAAGGTTGTGTTAGAATTAAGCACTCCATCACAGGGTTTAACACAAGATGGAAAGCTTATCTAACCTGACAGTACTCTAGAAATAATCATTCTGACTTGTCAAAGATGGTACATGCCAGGATACTTACATTATTTAGAAATGTAGGAAGATTAAGGAAAAAAAAAAAGCAGGGGGAGGAGAGAAAAAAGAGAAATCTTATAAAGCCCTATGGTCAGACTTGAACTGTGGCAAGGAGAGAGACATAAAACCAAAAACACAAGAATGCACAGAACCTAACCATATGCATAGTTTATTACTCATAATTTAGCTTTAACCCTTAGCTACGTCTAGAATACTGTTCAAATTGAAGGAATAAATTAGAAAGATGATACATTTCAACAATACTTTCCAGGAGACTTTATTATCCATTAAATGATTGTACCTGCCTTTGCAGAAACAGCCTACAGTTGGCTATGAATATCTAAAATACTTTTTGAAGTTAAAAAAACATGGTTTATTTTATCATTCATAATGCATTTAGTGAAAAATGTTGTGTGACTATCAAAACAAGTGTCCTTTTACATAAATACATTTTCCATCCACTCTCAAACAAAATATATTTTTCAGCTCACAATTATTAGAAATAAAATCTTTTTGTTAGTCTATCATTGTAGTGTCTGGGCAGTGGTGTTCTTTATCAAGCCACTCTATTCTAAAGGAACCTTGTTTTGGGAGTCTTAAATTTTGTACACTTACTAAAGATTCATCATTAAAGTGGAACCAGATTAGTTAAATCATTCCTCATTGACTCTTAACATATTCTGAGTAACACCATTTCTAACAAGGGGGAACTGTCATAGATCCTCTTCATATTTTAGTACCTCAATACAGAGGTAGGATACTCAATAGTGCATAGGACACCCAAAGCTGTTTCTGTCACACTGGCAGTGATCCAGCAGTATGTGTCTAATGCCATTTCTGATGTCATAGGTCTGGTCTTCAGATGCTGATCCGGAAAGATTTAGGTTTTTCATAGGCTCATGCCTAATTTCCAGTTTGGTGTTGAGGTTGTAGATAACTCAAAGCCTTTGAACTGGCACCTGAATAGCTGCTTTTGCACCAGCTTGCAAGTCCTTTGGGCTATCAAGTTACATTTTTCATTTTTTCTGTGTTATTCAGCACTGATACAAATACCAAATATTAGAAAGAGATTAGGAAGAAAAGAGAATATAATGGTATAAACAGTATGATTTGTCTGCATATATATGAGAAAAAATATAATTCTATAGTCAAAGTACAATACATGGGATAGCAATAGCTCATATAATATTTGATTTAAAAAATTACCCTAAAGTTTTGTTGGATCTGAATCAAAACTGTTTGTATTGATGTATTATCTAAATCAAAGTCACTACATTAAACAGAAAATTCCCATGACTTCAGGCCATTCTGAATGAAGGCAGCACTACAGGATAGAACCTAGTATTGCAGTTAGCTTAGCCTTCATCATCACCTGCTGTCTTTGTTAAACATTGGAAAAGACCTATATAAAATAGCTAAAATTTAAGAAAAATTCGTATAGAGGATAATCTTTAAATTCAACAATCTTTAGTTAGAGATCAACACTGTAATGTTGAAATCTGCACTAAGAATGCACAGTAGTTCAAATTTTCAGTCCTAAGGGAAGGTTTTGACAGAAATCTTACTCACCTGGGGCATATCATTTGCCTGTGAAGTCTAGGTAGGTAGCATTTATAGATTGCAACCCTGAATTTAGATTTAGAAATAACATTTCAGGTTGTGTAAATCATCTGCTATTAGAATTAAAATGCTGTTCTAGTGTGATGAATTCATTTAAGGCCTAGCAAGTACAAACTTAAGCACATTAAAACTCCTGCTCCAGAAACTTTGTTCCTGGAGCACAAAGTTTATAATGATTATACAGAGGCATGTGCTCCCAAATGTAGTTAATTTGGAATTTAAAAATCGCATCCTGTAATTATGTTATCATGTGTCCAGAATAGGGAGCCAGAAGTACAGCACTCAGAGTCTGTTCCTTTCAAAAATCCTGCCAAGATAAGAGGTGGTAGTATCCAAATTTTCCAGACAGGCCTTCCAACTAGTTATGTTTAACTTGTGCAATACTTGTGTCAAGTCTTTGTTCCAAACGTGTTTCCAAATACTTCCAGAGCCTGTGGCATTTTCTTTAGCTGTAGTGTGTTGGGACACAGAACCAAACTGAAATAAACACAAAAATATATAATGATAAGAGGGAAAAAAAGTCTTCAAACGGAATTTCAAGAAAATTTTAATGGCAACTTGTTATTCAGTATGTCACATGGAAAAGCTACTTTGGCACTACTTTCCAGTGTTTAACATGTGCAACAATTTTTTCTTGAGTTGATGACTTTTATTTCTTCCTCTTTTCTTTTGTTTTCTCTCAAGACATTTTTAATGGTGAATTCACCCTGTCCACAAGAATTACATGAGTGTCTGAGGAGTTCTCAAGTGTCAGTTTGAAAGAATTAAAAAAAAACAGTGAAGCAAGACCATCCCATAAATGTTCACAAAAACAAAGACCTGTCTTGAAATTAAACCAAGAAAAAAAAATCATAACAAATGAAGTGCAGTGTGCACTGTTTGACTGCTAAATCAATCTCTGTCTAACAAAAGAGGCCAGCATTCAATCATGTGACTTGAGAGTTCAGACCAGAAATGTTTAGACAATCGTTGTCTATGGCTGTCAATATCTGATCTGTGTAGTATTGTTATCACAGTCACTGTCTTTGCTGGAGTGTTACTTAACCCAAGGTCATTAGAACCTAGATCTAGTTTCTATTAGATTAATAAAATGAAATAAAATAAAATATAAACCCTTGTAGAAAATTATCTAGCAAATGAGTTCCTACAAACTCCGGTCTCGGGAGAAATATTTCACTCCAAGGCATAACTAAATAAACACCTGTTAACAGACTGCAGCTAATGCTAATACTTTAAAATTCACTGATAGCAGCCCTAAACAGTGCTCAGAGAATTGAGATGAACCAGATTGAAAAAAAAAAAAAAAAGAAAAGGAATTGAATTCTCACAGCACAACTGAACTGATTAATTGCAGCTTTGGAGTTCTGTAATATGTATATCTGAAAATTCATGTGACCAAATATGGCACCATATAAGGTTAATAAATCTGTGTAAACTTCTCATCATATCAGATCTTGATACAGAACTTAGAATAAAGAAAGGTTCTCTACATTAGCAGCTCTTACTAAATCTTACACCATTACCATCTGCCCACACAATATAAGATTAACTAGCACGCTTTTTGTGTTTTAAACAGGAATTCATGCTTTGAACATTGGTTAAGTGGTTTCATTTTTTTTTCCATTGCAATACATTTGTTATCTTTTTCATTATTTTTCTTCATCTCCCCCCAGGAAATTTTTCATTGTTAATTACTCAGGGATATTTTTTTTTTTTCCTGGAGGACATTCATTACTCTTTGTAACTCTTATTGTGATGGCCTTTTAATAAACGGTCTATTTTTCTACACCAACACAGGGACCTTAATTATCCAAGTAATTGAAGCCTCTGTTCACTATTTTTGTTTTATGATGATAAGTAAGCTAAGGACTGGAAAAGTGATAGTTTCCATTTCTGGACATTTTTCTTCTTATTTTCTTTCCTTTTGTTATCCTCTTTTTTTCCTGATGTATGAACTTTTACTATATATAATTTCCATATTTCATCATTAACTGTAACTACCACTCATAATATTGAATATAACCTTTAATATTACATTACATATTCCTATAAGCAGGTTTAAAATGTAATGCAATCTGATTTTAAACTGATTTTCTGAAAGATAAGACAGAGATTGTTACTATTTATACAAATTCATACAACACATTGGGGGAATACAATGGAGGTGAAAGATGAAACACTTATAGAATATTTCTTAAAAGTCAACCTAATTAATAAAATAACGTCCTAATAATGCACAGAGCATTTCCTCAGAGGAGATTTATCTAAGAAGTATTGCTTACATGTGACCTTAACGCATTAAAACTGTTGATATTTTTTATTTAAAATACAAATGAGTATGGGAAGCTTGTGTATTCATATGCTATGAAAATACATTTCTACATGGTGTGTAAGGTAAAAATTAAATAGACTGTAACTGTTTGATGCTGGTAGGAAAGTGGATATGTCATAGTGTGTGGGCATCAATTTTAGAAAAAATCTATTTATCACTGTCCAGCCTACAGTGCTTAATTTCAAAATCTGACATTTTCATAATGTAAATTGTTTTTTCACTTCTGTTTTATATTGTATGAATTCATATACAACATAAAAGCTAATTCAGATGCAATCATACTCACAGGATGGTGGTAATTCAGAGCATTGTTCTTAGTTGTAATTTCATCCTTTTATTTACTTTTCCACCATTAAAAGCGACATTTTCAGAGCCTTCCTGAGGTTATGAGAAGAAAAGACCACACTTAGTGATATCCATTCATCCCAGCATGTGAAGGAAAATGAAAAACCCAAAATCCATAATCAGAATTAAGAAATTCCAGAAAATTAACTATAACATAGAACGAGAATCAGATTATTAAAAATTTACTATATTACACAAAGGCACATAAAGAGGCATATATTTTATAAAGACCTAATAGTAATAGGAATTTAATAGTATTAAAGGTTATTTTACACTATGATTCAGTATCTGAAATGTCATTTAATCGAGACTAGTTCATGAATAAGGAAAATCTGTGAAACTCAGCTCAGACCAAAGTTATATGATACTGATGAGCTCACTAAAATACCTGGAAATGATTGCAGAAATTATAGTGTCTAAATAAGTTAAGATGCCCATTCTCTCATGTTACACGTGCTCTCATTTAAGGCATGCTGCAGATCCCATCTGCTTGCGGATGGCCATACTTGAAAAGTCAGCTCTTCTTGGTCCCATGTCTGAGAGGCTGCATTTTCTTCAATTAAAGTG
The DNA here is from genome assembly GCA_013396995.1 of Dicaeum eximium. Taxonomy (NCBI): domain Eukaryota; kingdom Metazoa; phylum Chordata; class Aves; order Passeriformes; family Dicaeidae; genus Dicaeum; species Dicaeum eximium. The sequence continues at coordinate 5,376 of VWZP01008548.1, forward strand.
CCATTAGGTCTGACAGAAGGGCCATACCTGACTACAATTAGGAAAGGAAAACAAGTAACATACACCAGCTTGCTTGTTGTTTGGAATCTCTGCTTTAGGGCACATGAAAGCAGTGCTCTGGGAAGCGTAGCAGAAGCTAGATTCATTCATCTATGTAAATACTGAACTAGGAATTGTTCTTACTGAAGGCTCCTTTTACTATAATTGAAGACTAATTTCCTTTCAAGAGACAAGGCAGATCTTAGATAGTCATTTTTACTCTTTGGATATTTTTAGCTGGATATCCTTAAGCTGATCACTACCTTGTGCTACACTGACTTCTATGTCACATGAGACACCAGAGAGTCCAAAACTAAATTAGAGCTAGACTCAAAACTGTGGATCAGTTAACCTCTGAAGTTAAGGCAATAAGTGAATGTCATTAGGTGGGGTAAGCCTGGGACTTGACTAATTTAAGTCTACCCATTCTCTTTAACATCTGTCTTACCTTTTCTGAGGAGCAGTTCTTTATCTATCACTAAGTAATGGTTTTTCAGTACATAGAAGCACCTGATTAGAAACTCTCCATTAAAAGAAGAAACTGGAAGAACTGAAAAAAAACCCAAAACCTGTCAGTGCAATTGTGAAAACTGATGCCATATTTGATCTAAAGCAGAACACCAGGGAATGAATTTTTCTGTCACAAAAAACAAACAAACAAACAAAACAAAACAAAACAAAACAAAACAAAACAAAACAAAACAAAACAAAACAAAACAAAACAAAACAAAACAAAACAAAACAAAACAAAACAAAACAAAACAAAACAAAACAAAACAAAACAGAAAAATCCAAGCAAGAAGAAATTTAAGCATCTTAGACTTAAAGGTTTTAGACTAATTTGAGATCCTGTAGAGTATTCCCTTTGGCATCCAGTTGCTGTTCTAGAAGCCTTTGTGCACTCCACACTGACCTGTGCCATGTATTTCAAATCCTATGCAGATGTCCCAGACGCTGTCAGTCGTATAAAATGATTTTAGATAGTATGGTTAGACTATTAAATGTAACCTCTATGTTGAGTCCAGCATAAACATCCAGATTATTTCCACCATATTTCCATTATTTCCAGATATCCACCCTTTATTGCCATGGATTTTTACTTAAAAAATTCTAAATCAGCATGGAAAGTTAGTATATTTTGACTGTTTTCTTTAAAATTGAGCTTAAAGATTATGAGCTAGTGGTGCCAAATTCAGTGAACTACAGATTCAGCCAAAAGAACTGGGTCTTTAATGACTGAGGTTTTGCCAAGACCAGATTTGTGTTTCTGCAATGCATAAGAAAATGCACAAATCTAAAAGAACACGTCAAACAGTTCTTGAAGGTTGTGTGATGTATTATCATATCAACACATTTCTTAGTTCTTGTATCTGCTTATTCAGAAAATTTTCATTACCAACGGAATGGAAAACCGATACTTTAAAATAAAAGTACTCACGAGATTCAGGATTTCACTGAAAATGTAATTTCTCATAAAAATGAATACAGTAGTTAAATAAAGGAAATGCTGGGGAAAATTACTCTTTGCTTTTCTGATGCTGGAGAAAAGACTTTTGTAAGGTCAATGCAGGCTAGTTCTTCTAATTCCATTATTGATGCATGACTGTCCTGTAATGGTTTTGCTGTTTTCAGAACAGTTCATCTTGTGAAAGATGACACACAGCCTCCTTTATTAGGAGTCTTCAGAGTCAGTTTAATGAAGGTGAAAGTATGTGTGTGCTGCAGTGGGACAAGTTTTTTATATGTCTGCCAAGAAGGCAGAAAAACCTGAAAATTCTGTGTCAGTCTTTCAAAACAATAGTCTCAGCTACAAGAAAATCAACATCTGTTGTGTGTTTTTCCTTTGTTTCTTCTAATCGATCCAGCAAATCTTTGCCAAACGTTTGCTCAGTGTGCCATAGAAATGTCACTTGAGGGTGAAAAAGATTGTCACTTTATAAGCAAATATCATTTTGCAAGTAAATATCATTGAGCAGGGAAAGAAAAATGACGCTAAGAAAAGAACCTCAATGGCTAAATGGTTGATGATACAAACAAAAAGCAGAGCATGTAATGAAGATTCCAGTTAATTTGTACCCCATCTGTCTGATGTCTTGATAACAGTAGATGGTAAAGGAAGTATTAGTCTTGGGTTTCCAAATAATCTCAACACTGGAGCTTCATCATTTAACAAAAATCTGTAGCAAGCAACGTTTCCACCTTAGCCAACCACGACAATAGAAATTATTCTCCTTTTCAATTCCTTTTTTTCCTATCAAGTCTCAGGTTTCAAGTAATCTTTGCCTCTGTTAGAATCATATAATCATAGAATGTTTTAGCTTGAAAGAGACTTTCAAGAATACCTAGTTCTGACACCCCTGCCATGGGCAGAGACACCTCCCACTAGACCAGATCACTCAATATCCCATCCAACCTGACCTTGAACACTTCCAAGGATGAGGCATCCACAAGTTCTCTGTTACAGTGCCTCACCACACTCACAGTAGCAAATTTCTTCCTAATATCTACCATAAATTTCACAGAACCACAGAATATGCAGAGTATGGTGAGCTGGAAGGGACCCATAAGGATTATCAAGCCCAGCTCCTGACCCTGCATAGGACCATCCCCTACAGTGGAAAGCAGCACCTCTGTTTCTTCCCATGTCACATGACCTTGCTTCCAGTGGACATACACTATCCTTTTTTGCCTTATTTCCAAGAGAAGATTCCTGTTCAGCCAAACTGGCCTTCTGCACACCTGTTTGACTTCCAATATTTGGGAATTGCCTGCTCTGAGCTCTTAGGAGGTCTGGTAGCAGGTGGGATTAAACCTAAACAGACAGCAGTGAAATAGAATGTATCACTAGAAAAGGAGTAGTTACCACATATAGTGGGCATGCAAAGGTGAGAAATGGGAGTGTATCAGCAGAGCCTGTGGAGAAAACTCTATCCTAACTCTTTTATGCTATAGTTTAGGTCCTCGAAGCACACACACAAAAAAATAATTTTTACCGCTACACTATGTAACCTTTGTTAACTGCCAAATAGAGAACATCACCTGAGAACAATCCAAATTGATTCAAATGCAGTGTACATGGATGCAACACAGAAAATTATTCTTGTCTAAAATTTCAGCCCTAAGCTCACACAGCCCTTGAATTATGCCACTATGCCAGTTTAAGATTGAGATCTACCCTTATGGCTTCATCTATCTGTCCAGGATAAAATGTTTATTGAAGAATAATAGCATATAAAATGAAAGAAAATAAAAAGCCCATATCATTGTCTTCTTCTGATAGCAACATAATGGTAAATTAATACTGTCAGGAAACAAGTTTAATATCACTATTTATGATTTAAAAATTCTGAAGAAAATCAGGAAACTAGAAATTAATATGGCAAATTTTCTTGGACTACTGTTGTAATATTAAACAGAATTAAAAACCTGGAAACTTGGCTTCAATCTACAAAATTCATATTATAAAAGTTTTCATAGAGATTTTGAGTTTCTTCTTAGGCCAGGAATACTCTTCTAAAAATATTGATACGGTTCTTTAATTTTCTATGTTTTTATAGCTTTAAATGGACTGGTAGGCACTTCATTCTATCTGTGGATTATTTTTGATACTGCGTATAAGTAGAGAAGTTGTCAATATATGGTATTGGTCATCCAAGATTTTCTCTGTCTTTCAGTGTAAAATTTAGTAAATTTTGGTAAAATTACTAAATCTATTCAGTAAATAGTGTTACCATATTGTAGTAAACACTTTAACTCTTATTCAGCCTGTTTTTCTGACAGACAACACAAAGTTCATTTGACATACTGTCTTCATAGAGGAAGCTCATGCAATTCATAAAGTTATCTTAATAGTTAATGTGTTGCATACCTGAGACTCTGTGAAAAAAACAACCAAACCAAACCAAACCAAACCAAACCAAACCAACAAAAACAAAGCGCAAAAGCAAAAATCACATACACACAAAAAAAGCCCCAGAAACAAAACCAAAACTAAACAAAACAAAAACAAAACCAAAAATCCCCAATGAAATATTCATGTGGTAGTGAAAAAACACTTAGTAAAGAAACTAAGCCAGCACCTAAAGTGAAGCTAATTGGCCCAGATGGACTGTTTATCATGAGATTGATCAAGCTGTGTCAAAGTCTTAGAATACTATTGTAGAACTCAAGTTGACCTTTGGACATATCTGATCCCAGTGATCATTCATTTGTACAGAATTTCAAGTGACATACCAGTACATTTTTTCTTCAGTGACTGCCCTATGTTGTTAATGGAAATGATGCTTCAGCACCTATCTGTAACTATCTGTGCAAAATTTCTTTGGTAAGCAACTAGTTCAGCTGTTCCAATAAAGCTTCCAACTTTATTCTAAACTGAATTTTATAGTGCTGTCATTGGTTTGTGTGTGTGCTCATGCATGTTTGCTTCTGTATACACCTAAAGGATTGGAATAAATCCCTGTAAGGAATATGTAGTTTTCTAAACAGGAAGGAAAGATTAAAAATGGAGTTAAATCAAATTTAGTTTATTTATTTATTTTTCTTACAAAGAGATCTTTTATTAGCATGCTAATTCTGTAAAAAGAGAAATATATTTTAATTGAATGCTTAAGTTACTTTATCCCTTTGGTGTATGCAATGATAATAAAGTAATACTAAATAGGCTTGTAGGTGCAAACACATTTTCAATAGGCAAGCCAGGTATTTAAAAATACCTTTGACACACAAATAATTGAAAAACGGGTCACACATAAAAATTTAGGAGTGGTTGAGGCTTAACCCTGGTAGGCAGCCAAGCCCCACACAACCGCACACTCAGTTTTTGCATCGGGATGGCAAAAAGAATTGGAAATGCAAAAGCAAAAACACCCATGTGTCAAGATAAAAATGGCTTAATAAATGAAGCAAAACCATCTGTGCAAGCAAAGGAATATAAGGATTTCAGTCATCACTTCCCATGGGCAGGCAGATGCTCAGCCATCTCTAGGAAAGCAGGGCTTCATCACATGCAGCGGTGATTTGGTAAGACAAAGGTCATAAATCTGAATGTCCTCCCTTCCTATTCCTTTCCCCAGGTTTTATTGCTGGCCACAACCATGAATGGCATTGGGTAGTACCTGGGGTAAACTGCACCAGTTGTGTTTCCACACAGTCTGTTTTCCACCCCTGCCTATTTACTGGTAAGGAAGTTCAAGACAGAAAAGAACTTGATGCTGAGTAAGCACTGCTTAGCAATACTTAAAACATGTCTGGATTTTTCAATCCTGCTTTTATCCCAGATTCAAAACCTAGCTCCATACTATGACAAAAATGAACTTGGCCACAGACAAAACAGAGACTAAAGTTAGTTTTATGGATTTATTTCTGCTTCACCAGTTTCTGACTAAATTTTTAAAGTAAAACATTGGTGTAAACCCCCAGCACCCAGGAGAAGAAACCAAGTTAGACACCTTCTTGGAAGAGAAGGAGCAGTTCTGCAGTTTTTATTCTGTGAACAGAAAGAAAAATAGAAAAATAAAAGAAATATAGGAAATAAAAATATAAAAAAAGAAAAGAAAAATAGAAAATAAAAGAAAATCATTCTATCTAATAGAATTGGAACACAGCAATATTTGAGAACTTTCTAACTTCCTTGCTGTAGTGGACAGAGGAAAACAAGAACTCATGAGAGTGATTTATGCTGTCAACAGAGGTGTCATAGAGGATGAATCATCTGGCCTGAGTTCTCTTCATAATCAGTAGGGGGATAAAAAGAAGTATCCATAAACAATTTATCATTGTACCTTAATGTAAGCACCTGAGATAGCTGAGGTAACTTCTGCTCTGACAGAAATTATATATCCACATTGTTTATTAGTGCAGCTAAAACAATGAGGTAAGTTTTAGACATCTGAGAGAGGCTGAAGCAAGAAATAGACAACTAATTGCTTTGATTACTAAGAGCACCATAATTTAACAATTTCAAAATTACAGAATCACAGAATCACAAAATAAGCTAGGTTGGAAAAGACCTTTGAAATCATCAAGTCCAACATGTGACTTAACCTAACACCTCCTCATCAACTAAACAATGGCACTGAGTGCCACATCCAGTCTTTTTTTAAACCTATTCATATATGGTGACTCCACTGCCACCCTGGGCAGATGATTCCAATACCCAATCACTCTTTCAGTGAAGAATTTTTTTCTGATGTCTAACCTAAACTTCACCTAGCACAGTTTAAGACTGTGTCCTCTGGTTCTGTTAGTTGTTGCCTGGAGAAAGAGACCAACCCCACCTGACTACAGCCACCTTTCAGGGAGTTGTAGAGAGTGATAAGGTCACCCCTGAGTCTCCTTTTCTCCAGGCTAAACACCCCCAGCTCCCTCAGTGGTTCCTCACAGGGTTTGTGTTCCCAGCCCCTNCGGCCAAAGTGAAGGACTCAGAACTTGGACTTGTTAAACTTCATCTTATTGGACTCTGCCCATCTATCCAGCCTGTCCAGGTCCCTTTGCAGAGCCCTCCTACCCTCCAGCAGATTGAGACATGCACCCAGCTTGGTGTCATCTGCAAATTTACTGATGATGGACTCAATCCCATCATCCAGATCATCAATGAAGATATTAAACAGGACTGACCCTAGCACCAATCCCTGGGGGACACCACTAGTGACTGGCTGCCAACTGGATGCAGCACCATTTATCATCAAAATATAATCTATCTAAAAATGTTACAGCATAATACTTTGTAATGTCTATTTCTTTGTTTTATTTACCTACCATAGTTCATATAAATCTGTATTCAAAGAAGGTATGTTTTCTTTATATACTCACCTGGAGGAGGATGACCTTAATCTCAGTTCTGGTACTGACTTGTCCTGGGGAGTGTCTTAATTCTTGAGTGATTTCTATGTTACCACAATCCTTTCAATTCTTACTCCAACCTGTATGAGACTACAGGTCATATCCCACTGCTTTCTGTACTATAATGCTTCATTTCATTTCCCACATTGCATCAAATACAAATCTGTCTTCAGAAGACAGCTGTAAAAGCTATTTCACAAATATCAGTGTTATCCTGAGAATTCACCAGTGGCCAGCTTGCAGGGGTAAATGCATTCTCACAACATCATAGGATCTGTTATTTGGTAAAGAACTGCCTGCCACTGGAATGCTCTCCTCTGCAGGCCAGGCATACCAGAAATCCCCTGAGCTTTGTGGTACCTAGTCAAGTGGGAATGCTCAGTCAATATAAAGGAACATAAAATTATCCAAGAAAAAAGCAACGGCTTAAATGGTGACCTCTTTTACTGAAAAGAGCATTCCCATTCTTATTGTCTCATAATATTTTATGCACATACAGTCATTTAAATGCTTCCTTTAAAAGATTTCACTTGTCTTTACTTACAGTATCTATATCCTTTGTAAATGAAGACATTTATATCTTTGCTACTTATTTCACTAATACCAGATAAAAGATTTGCTGTTCATGTATTTGTACAGAGCTTGTCATTTTATATTATGACATAACATGACATTTTGCCTCTGTGGTACTTTTTGATAATGTCAAATAAAAGTACAGAAGACTGGAATTTGTAGCTAGACATTTTTTTCTTTCTCACCCTAAAGGCATGGAACCATTCAAACATGCAAATTATTTGTGCAAAAATATATTAAATAGGGTTAATTGATGTGTACAAACAATAAGATGAAACTACAAAAGATACTTTTCTTCAAAGTGAAGCAGAGGGTTTACATTTTAGTTACAGGTTTTGCATGATAATGTTGTGTTATCTTGTCATCCTGATCATCAGAAGCTAAGCTATGCTTGCAAAAGAAGCCAATCAGTAAAAAAAACCCAATTTCATCAAATTAATTATTCACTAAAAGCAGTATGCTGAACAGAATACCTTTTATAGTAATATATATGTAAAGAGAATGCACTATCTTTGTACTAAACCAAAACATGAAAAATAGTACAAAGAAGACTCTTTAACAAAACCTAATTGAGGATAAACCTGTCACATTAAAGCATGTTCTCGGCAAGGAGGTTATGCACGAAACCTTTCTGTGATTAATCTAAAAGTTTAAGCTGAAGAAGTACCGTATAATTGCTTATTATGATGAGCTTCTTACAAAATCTTAAGGGAGAACAAAATTTGCACAAACATATGCTAGTTTTTAGATTGCTTAATATTTCTTATGGGAAAAAGGTTAGAAAATTAATGAATAATAACAACAGATAATTTCATCCTAGTTAATACAGTCATAAGCTTTTTTTTTTTTGTTGGTATCTGAAATGTTAATTGCCACAATATATGAAAAGAAATTATTTAGAAATGCTTTTGTCTCATGTGTTTTATTGAATCTAGAAAAAACATATATTGTGAATCATCAGATTTGTCTTTTAAAGATTTTTTTAAAAATTCACATTTATCCAGGGAAAATAAATGTTTTATAATGATAGAATCATTGAATGTCATATAGTTTTTCTATTAACATATGTTAATAAAATGTATTAAATAAAGCTTAATGTTTTGCATAATTTAATAAATTGTAAATATTTAGTGGTACAAGATGAGATAGAAAGTAACATTCCTTGAAGTTACAAGAATAAGAAATGTCGGTATAATACATGTGTTAGTTGAAAAAATGCCTTCTTCTACCTGATTGTATTTCCTACCTTTTTCAGGTTAGTAAAGCTACAAAAGAAAGCACTTGAAAATAATGTCTTGAAACAATTCATGTCAGACTGAATCATCAACATATATTTCTGTATTGTCTTATAGTAAAAGGTAACCTATAAACCATTTGATAATTGATACATGGGATCAGTTTTTTTCTTTAATATGGCAGCAAATTTTTCATCAAGCAAATGTCGGCCTTCAAATGTTTTTCATATGACAAGGCACCAATAGCAAAAATTCTGTATGAATGGTCAACCCTTTTTCTAACCTTTTACTTAGCAATAGCAGGGATTATATGTTATTTTAAAAATCCTTCCCTCTTCATAGGTTTAAAAGGTACTGTCAGCACAAATACATTTCCAATCATTAGAGACTGTATTGACTCAGTCTAGTTTTGACATTTCTTCTAAGCCTGAATAATTTGTATTCACCAGAGTAAAAACAGACCAAAGCTCCAAAGGTATTAGAAGAATTTACAAGAAAAGTAGGTTTTCACTTCCTTTAAGGTCTAGGTTCTTTGGAATGTTGCCTTACACACCTTTGTTCAGAAATCTCCCTTGGGATGTGAGACAGAGGAAAAACTTACTGTACCTAAATCAATGTGCTTTCCAGCAGTCTTCAGTGAAAGTGTCTCAGGTGTCTGTTGCTATTGCCACTGTCGCTGTCACTGGTCTTCTTGTTATCAGGGTTGTGGTTGTTGCTGTTATTTTTATTACTATCATAATTGTTATTGTTATAGGGGATGGTCACTGTTGAATTTATATTCTCTATTTTTTGAGAAGATATTACATTTTGTAAATGTGACTGTTCTGAGAATTTTTTTCATTGAAAAAGACACAAAGTTAAATAAAATGTTGAATCAACTTCTTGTTGAAATGCACATCAAAATACTCTTGGCAAACTTCAATATTCAGATGCTCTAGTACTAAGACTGGTACACCAGTGAGAGAGAAAAAAAAATAGAGTTATAAATTCTACAAAAATTCTGTGGAAGATCCAGGCAATAAATGTCCCTGTATGAGCATGAGTAACAAAATGACAACCCTATTTTGTTTTAATCTAGTTGCCAATCTCAGTCTTTACTCACTTAAACTGGTTTCTAAATCATGAAATTCACAACACTTTTCTTTATCAAAGCCTTAAGTTTCAGGAAATTTGTAACCAGTTAACAAGACTCAGTGAATATTCCAAAGTTTCTGCAGTCTTTGATCTGATTAGTTTTCAACAAAACCATGAAACAGTACTTAAGCTTCAGAGTGAGAACTTTAATTTTTTTTTTACAATACTACGTGTCAGCTAACAATATCAGATGAGGTGCATGGACCATGATATTTATATTACAAGGGGTGGATGTGTATACCACTATGGACTTGTGTGAGAAGCACAACAGGTGAATTTATTTTTGTAGGTAACAGTGGTCTGGCATCACTTCTGTTCATATCCATTTATGCCTCCTTCTACTATTGTGCATGGAATACAGTCACTAGGGATGACATTGTCGACATGTTTTAAGAAGTCATGTACATCAAATGCATTTTGGAATTGTGTATAGTCACAACCCTTTGAAATCAATGGATTATTAATAGATTTTAAGTATCAAAACTATAGTTTATTTGTTTCAAAATATTAGCAAGTAACTCATCTTATATTACAATTTACTCTGTGTTTGGTCATAGGGCTTAGGCCTTCCAAATCTACTATTTACACCATGCATTACTGTTGCCTTCTTAGTCAATTTTTACAAATTCTTTTTGTGCATTCTGTTTCTGTATACAATAATTCTTTTCTAAAAATGTAGCAAAATATGGTTATGGACTGAGGACATCTGACTTTATTGTCTTCTATTAATTCAATAATTTATCACTGTTACTTTGTTAATTGCTTAAAATTCAATCTAGATGAGACAAAAACTATCCCCTGTAGGGCTGTTAATGCAGTATTTTAGGAATGTAATAATCTGCTAAATTCAAAATCTTTCAACTCCTTCAAATCATTCTACAAGCCACAAAGAATTCCCAATTAATTCCAGAGTTGTTTAAACAAGTTGATATCAAATATTCCAGAAGCACAATCTTGTTAATCTAACTTGTCTTCCATATATCTTCATACAAGTTTTTATTTATCTTTTTCCTTCCTCTCCTTGGAAGTACACTGCACAGTGTACCTGTCATATTATGATTTCATTATTCCTATGCATAAGCTACCTTATTTCCTGAATATGTCAATTCATGTCTTTGTGTACTTCATTTTTCCTAACTTGTAAGAGTGCAATAAAACTACAAATATTTCTTGGAAAACGTTCTGCCATACGAGAACTAGAGTATGAGGTGTTTATATAGGATTTAGATGTTTTTCCCAAAAGATACTGCCTTCAGAATGGTCTAAGAAATCACATGGTAAAATGCTTAGCTTTTAGATTAGATTCAAATAGTTATTTTTATTTTTCTAGACACTGATACTTGGTCATGCTGAATCTTCATGCTGCCACTCAGTGTTCAGAATGCATGTCTAGAACAGACCAGAAGAGGCAATTTCTCCTAAGGCTGCTCTCCAACTTGTGAACTGAGCAGAGTTCTAAACCTACAGAAGCTCACAAATACAACTGCCTTGAACACACCTAAAACAAAAACAAAAACAAAAAAAGCTTTCCCTTTTTTTTTTTTTTTCCTTGTGTAGGTGATAATACTTTCAAACAGATAAATCAATGTTATAAAAGTTTTTAGTCAAATAGCACTTTGATAAAAATTGAAAGCTGGTTTTCACCTCTAACACAACACATTACAAGACAGGCGCACACAGAAAAAAAATTCACTTCTAATATTTTTTGTCACCATTCCATCAGAAAACTACAGCTATTTCTCTATCTTTGTTTAGTACCTAAGGACTCATTTTCCTGTACAGCTCCTCTGAGAATGCCAGTTTGTAACCTTTCCAGATACAGCAAATGAAGCAGAGCTCAAAATGAATTAGAGAAGGAACAGACTACAGAGAAAAGAGACTTTGTCTATAATCCTCCAGCTATCTCATCACAGAATCATAGAATACCAGATTGGAAGGCACCTCGGTGATCCTCTGGTCCAATCATCTTTTATTCTGACCTCTCTTTATTTTCTATCACCTTAAAATGGCAAAGGAAAAGGGCCAAATCCTGCCTCTGTGTTATATGCACTTCTCACTGTAATTTATCTGAAGGCAGAACTAAGGCCCAACTTCCTTACAGTAGAATCTATTAACATTTAATGTAGGACATCTCCCTTTCTCCTCAGGTCTTAGTTCTCAAGTTTAATCAAAATCAGCTTTTTAAAAATGTCTAATCTTATCTTTTCTCTTTTCATGTGAATGCCCTGTTTCTGGTACTTTTTTTCACTATCTTAAGATGTTATTTTCATTGTCCATTTTTAACTTCTGTGTACATGGTCATCTTTTCCTTCACTTTCTAGTCTGTTTTTCTAGCCTTTCTTGTTTTCTTTCCAGCTGTCCTAGAAGTCCCCAGTACAATTGCCAAATCTCCTCCTTCTGGTATCTGAAGTGTCTAAATTTCCCTGCTAGTTACTTGTTAATTTTAATTAAGAAAGTTTTAGCTGCCTAGGACAGAAAAACTTACTAAGCAGTCATGCTTAGGTGTTAAAGCACTTATATTATGTTGGCCTTTTCCTAGCTCTAATATATAATTAAATTATTTTGGGTGTTTTAAAAAAAAGCAATCAAAGAAAATACATTTTTGATAGTATATGTTTTAAAGAATGGACTAAAGTGAAATTTTAAAAACACTCATTCCTACTCTTAATAAGTTCCTTATATTTGGACCTCCTCAGCTCTTACCAAATCACTGATTGCTCTATAAAACAATACGAAATGAGTCAATACCTTGTACATTCCAGAAAAGTAATGTTTATATAGCATTCTGTCATTATTTTTTAAGGCATTTAATTTGTCTTATATGTGTGTATATACATAATTTTCTGCTGCTAACAAGCTTTTCTGTCTCTCTGGAGAAAGCAGGTAAGGAAGTCCAAGATTTCTGAGGTTTCTGGTACAGTAATTTCAGAGATGTATTTCTTCTGTCAGCAGACACCAGCAATTGCTGCAACTGATGTTTCATCCATTACACCAGCTTGATTTCTCAGACAATGGATAATTAGCTAGACTTTTCTGCTGGATGATTACTTCTATCTTTTGAGGAATCTCATGCTATAATGGACAAAAGGTCATGAATAACGAGGTATTATGTTGGTGAAAGCTACATCACTGAAAAGTATATTGTTCTTTGTCTTTGAAGAAGGAAAGTCTTTTATGCATTAGTGGTTTCAGTTATGTTTCATCTCTTGCTTTAGAGAGACTGTTAACACTATCTAGAAAATTAAAAACTGATGATAAATCTAAATAAAGCTCATCTTATATCTGAAGAAGCTGAAATAAAAGGACTGCTGCAATTTCAAAAATCCTCAGTATGCTCAGACAAAGTTTCTTATTTAATCATGCATGAAGATTTTTTGCCTCTGAAATGGCTTGTTATAATATTATAATTGTATTAGGTGATTCACATTTATGAAATTACTTTAGGATATTACATTATATATTTCCAAGGATGTATTTTTACTAAGTACTGCCTATTGAGTTTATTCACATTATCCCATAGAAACGATTGAGACTGTTTTATTGTCAGTGTGAGATGCTAAAATACAGAAACAGACTCTTTCACCATGTGCTCTGTAGCAAGTACACTGCACAGCATGCCCTGGATCACTGCATGTTTTACACAGAGAACAGAAAAGGTGAAATACTCAGTTTCTTCTGAACTAGCAAAACAACAGAAATATATTAGTGTTCAGAGAAGTTTGCAAAGAGACTGGTACCATTGAGCAAGCAGCAAATGAAGCCAAGGCAATGGCAATTATTAGGTTTTCCCTCTGTCACAAGAGCTCTTGTTGCCACGTGGTACATGCCTTTTACTTGGAGCTGCTTGCAAGCTTGAAGACCCAGGGGAAAGATAGAGTGAGAGAGAGAGGTTTAGTACTGGAAATATGTGTCGTTGAAAACTCCTTTTGACTCTCTCATCATTCCTTGACAATTTTTGTTCATTTTGATGCACTACAACACCTATAAGCAGTACAGGTATTCTGTAAGGAAGTTTGTGTGTGATTGTGTTGGCTTTGGTTGACGTAAACTTAATTTTCTTCACAGTGACTGCTATGGGGCTGTGTTTTGGATTTATGCTGAACACAGGGTTGATAACAGAGATGTTTTTATTATGTCTGAGCAGTGTTTATACGTAACCAAGGCCTTTTCTGCTTGTAGTACTCCCACACTGGTGAGGAATCTGGGACTGCATGGAAAGTTGAGAGGAGACATGGCCAGGAGAGACAAGACATTTGGGGTTATGTCATTTGTCTTCCTAAGTCATCATTACTGGTGATGGAGCCCTGCTCTCTTGGAGATGGCTGAACACCTGCCTGGCCTTGGAAAGCATTGAATGAATTCCTTGTTTTGATTTCCTTGTGTGTGAATTCTGCTTAATCTATTCAACTGTTTTTCAACGCACAAGTTTTTTATCTTTTGCCCTTCTGATTCTGTCCCTCATCCTATTGGTGGGGGGTAAGTGAGCAGCTGTGTGGGGCTTGGCTCTTGGTTGGGGTTAAACTGTGATGGTGACATACAGGTAGTGAGATCCTGTTGAATAACACAGGCCCTAGGTATATTTGGAACAGCTTCTATGTTCATAAGGGGTTCAAAGAAGATGAGAAAAAAACATCTTGAGAACTGACCCACATTGGCTGGCTATTCTACAGGAGCATAGTTACACCCACAGGATTATTCTCTTAGGAGTAATTTCATAAATTAAATGAAACTGTGAGTGATAACTCATTGCTGGATAATATCCCAAGATAACCCATACACAAACTCGGACAATTTCAAGGCGAATATTGCCAGGCTGCTCTGCTGGCCACCATGGTGAACAGGAGCAGGTCAGACAGGGAGGACCAGGGACAGTTCCAGCATCAGACCTCTCCTGGGAGTGGGGACAGTCCACGGGCCCACAGGTGGTTCTGGCTTAGTGGGGTCTGTGACCAGGCAGGGCAGGGGTGTGGGGAGCTGTACCAGTCCTGCTGCAGTGTTTTAGGGCAGGGCCTGATGGCCCTGGGTGTCTGACAAAGGGTCCTGGGCCAGAGCCAGGGTGGGCAGGGAGATGAAAGTACTTAGGACCATGTCAAAATTGTGGACCCAGAGCTATCTTGCCAAAATGGAAAAGGTTTCAGTGTTCAGCAAATTTTGTTAAGTAAGCCACTACTAATGTATTGAAAAAATTACCTAAATAAAAATGCAAGCTTGCAAAATACGTGTGGTGTCAATAAAGCAGCAAGACATTTGGTGTTTAGCCCAGTGATGATGGAGAAAAACTGCACCTCAGCTGGTGTGATTCTTCTCTTACACCATGAACAGAAGCGTTATCATTTCTCATGAGTGCCAAAACAGACAGGTGGCCAAAAAGTTATTTACTACAACCCATGACATGAATGTAGATTATGAAGAGAGCTTGTATATGGTAATGTCTCAAATTAAAGAAATTATATTGTCTGAGACTCACTCCAGTATCTTTCTTTCATGCTGAAAATGTTCAGGTTACCACATACCTGCCTTCTCTCTTCTGTTTCTTCACTGCTCTTTCTTACATATACGGCCCCCAAATACCTTTTAATATACTACACCAAAATTAAGACCCTAACCATGTGCTATACACAAGCAAGACCCCTGAAGTAGTGGCATCCCATAGAGATTACTCCAAAAGAGCAAGGAATTTATTTTCTCAAAGCTTCCTGTATTCACAGATGTTTGACTATCATTCTTTTTTTTTTNAGATTGTATACTTGGGATTTTTTTGTTTTCATTTTTCATTATTCTACATTTCTCATTCTTTGGATTCCAGATAGATAAACAAAGATATATTGAGTGCTGAATGGTAGCTTCAGACTTTTTTCTGACTAGAAATTAAAAGTTATGTCCAGAACACAAAAGGATCTTTTTCTTTTATTTATGTTTTTCTTTTTTTTTCTCTTTTTTTTTAATATGTTTTTTATGATATATCATTTTCTTTCTTGGTATTTTCCTTCCTAATTGGAAAACAACTGTGCACTTTCAGGCCCATTCCGCATTATCCTAGAACCTATGAATTGGTGGATGGAGCTTTGTCAAACAACCAGCAGTGCAGATTTAAAACTTAAGTGTCCAGTAAAGCATGCACGTTGCAGCTAGGCAAGCTGAGCAACTGAATACTGAATAGATCTAACAACAAAGACACTTTCTGTAGCCACTGAACTTTTTTATTTTGTTTCTTGTTCATAAATTTTCAAAGTGGCAAACACGTATTTTAGTAGTTCATTATCCATTTATTTTAATGGGAATATCGTAGCCAAAATTCATTGTATAGATTAAAAGCATAGCTCTTTTTGGAAGGTATTGTATGACAAATAATTCAACAAAATTCAGATTGCATACATCATAACTCTACATAATTACAAATAAGTAGAAAAATTNCCCATTTAATGATTAACAAATAAATTTTTTATTTCAGTGAAAAGGAGAATTAAGTACTCTGATGCCACAGCTGAGATATTTAATAATGTATGAGTGTTTTGTAGCCTAATGCTTGTAACTTTACTCTTTTAATGGTTCCAGGCTTTGCATTCTTTAGTCTTCATGTCTCATAGACTAATAAAGTAGAGAACACCTTTTGCTGAGTACTTTCTTTACCAAGCAATGTCTTCAGATGGTGTTCAGTAAGAACATGCTGTCTTGTTTAGTGATTATATGCTTCAGGGAAAAAAAAAAAAGAAAAAAATCATTAAAAAATAAAAAAATAAAATAAAATAAAATAAAATAAAATAAAATAAAATAATAAAATAAAGAGATTGTATACTTGGGATTTTTTTGTTTTCATTTTTCATTATTCTACATTTCTCATTCTTTGGATTCCAGATAGATAAACAAAGATATATTGAGTGCTGAATGGTAGCTTCAGACTTTTTTCTGACTAGAAATTAAAAGTTATGTCCAGAACACAAAAGGATCTTTTTCTTTTATTTATGTTTTTCTTTTTTTTTCTCTTTTTTTTTAATATGTTTTTTATGATATATCATTTTCTTTCTTGGTATTTTCCTTCCTAATTGGAAAACAACTGTGCACTTTCAGGCCCATTCCGCATTATCCTAGAACCTATGAATTGGTGGATGGAGCTTTGTCAAACAACCAGCAGTGCAGATTTAAAACTTAAGTGTCCAGTAAAGCATGCACGTTGCAGCTAGGCAAGCTGAGCAACTGAATACTGAATAGATCTAACAACAAAGACACTTTCTGTAGCCACTGAACTTTTTTATTTTGTTTCTTGTTCATAAATTTTCAAAGTGGCAAACACGTATTTTAGTAGTTCATTATCCATTTATTTTAATGGGAATATCGTAGCCAAAATTCATTGTATAGATTAAAAGCATAGCTCTTTTTGGAAGGTATTGTATGACAAATAATTCAACAAAATTCAGATTGCATACATCATAACTCTACATAATTACAAATAAGTAGAAAAATTGCAGATAAAAACTGAGACAAGAAACTACTATGATAACAGACAACAAAAATATGTTAAAAATGCATTTTCATTCAGTGAAAAATATTATTCCATTGACTTCAGCAGACCTGTGACAAATTAAAGGACATGACCCATAGATTTATATGTCTGGAGACCCTTCTTATTCACTAAAACAATGCCCTGGTAATTGTTTAATGGGTTTATTACATAGGTCTATTTTCTAATTTTATTAAGTTAATAATTTTTTTGAATAATAAGGTACATGTGTATAACTGAATTTTCTATAACTGTCCTTTATTTTTTAGCCAGCTCAGGATTATACCTTATAAAATAAGCGACATCAACAAGCGCAACAAGGACGTGCATATGCAGTACTGTTAGTGGTCTATCCAACACCATTGTTGTTCATGTAAAATTCCCTCATAACTTTGTAAATATATGTTTGTGAAATTTGTATCCACCTTATATTGGTTATTATATTTTATGCCTTCTTTGAGTTATTGTCAATTTTCTTCCTTTTTATATATTTTTCCTCCCTTTTTAGGTAATTAAATTACAGATATGAAATATTACAAATTATTCTTTCATGGTTTTCAGAGCATAAACATTGTAGAGCACAGAAATGTGTTGAAGTATGCATGTTAATTAGCAAAAATACAGAAAATCTCAAAGGTGATTTTAACGAAATATGAAAGCTCTATGCTCTATGTCCCTGTTTCTTCTTATCATATCCACATTTACCTGAACTGGCAAACCCTAGGAGCCTATAAGCTAAGAAGACCTGGTTTTATGCATAACTACATCATCTTTTAAGGTAAATTGAGGTCAGAATACGTTCATTCTGCTTACAGTTTCTCTCTGTTTTTTCTTCAGGAAAAGCCAAGGAAGGATTTAGATGGTCTCTGTCTCCCAACACCATCTATGTTACACTGTCACAAGGACAATTGGCACAGGCAAGCTGCCAAATCAGAAAGGGAGCAGTGGGACACATCTACAGTATGTGGGGGAAATCTGTAATAATATAATTAAAGCAGCAAAGAATTGGCTGGTCCAATGCAAATGTCTGCTTTAGGCTGAGATTAATTGCTCTCTGAAGGCCACTGGCTGTACTGAGGAGTCGAAGCCAGATGACAGGACAAGCCCAGACAAATGTTGAGACCCTACAGAGGTAGGTCAGTGCAAGGTCTACAACCTTCTACTACTAATGGCCAAATTATATTTATCAGGATGCACCAATATTTATGTCCTTAACTACAAAGAACATCAAATCCAAGATGTGAGCAGTGACCAAGTCAGCAGGAATATTTGAATTATGCATTACTCTTTAGTCTATCTACTATTAATCTAAGTTGCTTTGAAAACATGATCAGTGCTGGATGCTCCAAATTTTGGATAGCAGTTTAAAATTTGGTTCACCCCAATGACCTCATAGTGGACCTACAACCTGATGTGACCACATCAGAATGTAATAATGAGAGATATGCTGTAATTTTTAAAACTTTATCTTTTATGTAAACCTTTACATAACCCAATTTTTTTTGTTTGTTTCTTTTGTTTTACTAACTATGTGTACATCATTTTACTAAGATGACATCTTTTCAGCAGCATTATTTGTAATTAATATTTCTTTGGCCCCTCTATATGCTGAAGTTTGATACACGTTTCACTATAAGGCCTATTACAGGTATTATTAGTAAATAAAAAATTGATAAATATCAGTAGTTCCCATCATTAAAAATATCGATGGCTTGTTATGTATCCGATTAACTTTTTTTTCAGAGTATTACTCAGTAACATAAATTCCAGCTCCTCTTGAAAGTTATTCTTGGCTGATTTTGTTAAAATTTCAATACCTGTCCTTGCAGACCACAAGGCAAATGAAAATCACCAAGAATCCAATGTATCACCTTATCCAACCCAAAAAAATATCCTATAGATAGAAACATTATGATAGAAACATAAAAAAGAACAACATTAGATGCCTTAAACATGCTGAATTATAATCATATTCGAGTCCATTTTTAAACTCTTATCATGTGATCACAGAGAGGAAGAACTTGAAATACTTTAGGCATAAGGGTGGCAGGTACATACTGTTGTACATTTTTGATTAAAGCTTATATTTATTTTTCTGTTGATAGGAAATGAATGAGCTGCTTGCTTGCCCCTTAAAAAAAAAAAAAAAAAAAAAGAACAACAAATAAATGGCAAAACATATGTGCTACATTTTGTCATATTGAAGTTTTTCAGTTCTTTGTGCCTTCCTTTTGTCTTTGATTTTCATTTCTTCACTGGCAGGTAATTTAAATCTTATTGAGCATATTTTTCAGATCTATTTGTTTTATTGGAGAGATGTATGATCATTCGTTACTTCTGGGAAGAAGCAGGGTGTATGTGGGAATATCCACATGTTTACAGATTTGGGTGTGCATTTGTTTGTTTTTCAAATGGAACTTCTAGAATTAAATTGTTGGCATCATAATATATATATTTATGATTATCAAATATTCCTATATCAATTTCTTATATCTTACCTTTTTACTTTTATTGCAAATCTAATGTAATTTTAAGTTATGAATTTAACTTTTCAATAGAATAACAGTAAGGAACATTTTTCTGCCTAAAAAAAATAATTGCAGCATATATTTTCATATTATATGTCTTGTATACAAGCTATACAATATCCATAAAAAGAGGAACAGGGAAAGAAAGGGAAAGATCAAGTTGTGCATTTTTCTACAACAGAATCCACTTCCCACTTTTTATTTTCTTAATAAGTCCCTGCAATAACATATTTCTTTTATAACAGGTGGTATTTTTTCATAATCTTGGAAGAATATTTAGATCGTCATGAAGCCATATGTTCTATGCAACACTCCTTAATTTATTAAGAAATGAGAAAGCAGTTAGTTAGTGTGAATGGCATTTTCTGGTACCCACCAGATTTACAAACCTTCAAGTATTTATTTGAAGATTGTATTTAGATATGTCTTTGTTATTGTTACAAATCAAAGAACTTCACTAAGAGTAGAAAATATGTAATGTCTCAGTATCCTGCAAATTACTTGAAAAATTCTACTGATGGTACATCTTCTCCTTTGACTTTATGTTCATATAAAGACTGCCATCATGATCATGAGCATAGATTAATTAAAGCAATGGACTAAAACCGACTTTTGGCAACAGCTGTGAGAATTTTAATTGTTCTGTGTATAGTGCAAAGTACATAAACAAGATACTTCAAGGTGTCAGTGGTCTTAATTAGTACATACAAAACATGTATTTGTTGTGATTGAGCAGCCTATTTGTTTTATTATCTTGAAATTAACCTGAAAGGTTTCTTTATTTCTTTCTCCTTTGCTTTGCAGTTTCTTTGGTATGGGTCTCTGATGTTATTTTCCACCAGTAACATCCTAGCTAATTTTGAAATAAAATATCTTTAAAGTTGTGGATTTGAAGTGACCTACCTGTTTTCCTAATTTTCTTGCAGACAAGACTGACTAATGAGCCTTTACTGAGAATTAAAATTTCTTTTCAGTAGTGGACAATAAAAGATATCCTTCTATCCCATCTTCATAGTGGTAGATCATCACATTTTGGCATTTCCCTGGAATCTTGTTGATATTTGGATTGTGGTCGCAGCACCATAACAGCAAAAAATTAAAGCTAATTCAGAATGTGGGCATCTCCTTATTGATAAAAATAAAACAAAATCACCACCATCTTCTCCCAGATCACTGCTTAATGTGATGAGACCTGAAACAGTCATCTCATATCAACCACCTTCAAAATTAATCTCTGTCTCTAAAGCTTGACATATCTCATGGAGTACGTCTATCCATACAAAGATGACTTGCATTTATAACTGTTTTCTGCAGGAGCCATAGCGGGGAGATTTAAAAAAATCTGTGGTACAGCATCAAAACTTTGTCTGACTAGACTAAAATAGATCTGAATTTAACACCCTTTCAATTAATATATAAAATTCTCCAAATATCACTGGAAATGGCACTCAAGAATGGAAGAGGTGCTAAAACAGAAGATAAGAAAAAGAAAGATGAGATGCAGCTAAAACCACAAAAAAAGAAAAATATATTTTAATTGCCCTAAGCAGAAAGAAAAAAATAACATTACTGTCCAGTTGTTAGAGCAGTTACTATTTCTTCAGTGACACTTAGATATTGCAGTGATATATGCTATTATAAGAACAAGGAACTAGCAAGCTAGATAGAAGAAATTAAAATAATATATGGCCTGTCTTCAGTGTCAACAGGATTAGATCTTGAGTCAGTAGATGTCTGATTAGAATTTTTTTAGGAGCTTGCTGGTTAAAATTTATGTTTCAATCTATGTTAATTGCTTTTTGTACCATTTTGTTTTTTACTGATGATTGTGAATAAGGTTAGCACATTAAAATTTGTTATTAAGGGTCAGTTCATGGTCATTTTGCAGAAAAAAAATACTGTGAGCACTTTTAGATTTTGATTCCAAACAGAATACGACATTATCAAGATAATGAGAGTGAAATCTAGTGCACCTAATTTGGCAAAAAGGTGATCCAGGCCATCAAGAGAAAGTTTCTAATTTTTTAATAAACCCAGTACAGGAGTTACAAGCATATTTTAAACCAGTAAAGTGAAATACAGAACATCTTAGTCAGCTGCTTACATCTTTTCATTATACATATCTGAAGGCCTGGACACCAGTGGATGACATTTGAACCTTTCTTAGTGTAGGTTAGTTGGCCTTCAGATGACTACAAGGCTGGACAGACCTAGCCAGACATTCCATTGCAGATGGGATTACATGGACTGATTCCCACTTTAGTTTTCGAGTTCAGTGGCTACGACCCTAACCTAATATGGGGGAAAAGATAACCCAGACAATCTACTCAATTATCTACTCAATCTACTCAATGTACTTAATTATGTTTTTAATATGTCATACTTCAAATAGGAGGCAATGAGAGACAATTACTATGGAGCACACAGTAAAATGCTTAATGGCTAACACACTCAAATGAGGATTAATATTTTTCCTAGTAAATTACTCCGGAAAGAGAAAGGTTTAAACACTTACATGTCCCCAAAGATATTAAATAATTACAAAGAACTTGTCTAGCTTTATTGCACAGCATGAAAACAACTTCTGATTTAAATTTGTGGGAGGCGCTGATCGCTTGTCTCTGATGACCAGAGATAGCACCCAAGGGAACAGAGTGATGCTGTATCAGGGGAGGTTAAGGCTGCATATTAGGAAAATGTTCTTCATCCAAATGGAGGTTGGGCACTGGCTGGGCTGCCCAGGGAAGAGGGGAGTGGGAAATATTAAGCCTGACAAAGTTCAAAAAGTGTTGGAACAATGCTCTCAGGCACATGGTGTGACCCTCGGGGATGGTCCTGTGCAGGACCAGGAGTTGGACTGGATGGTCCTTATGGGTCCCTTCCAAATCAGGATATTCTATGATTTTAAATTTTTGTGGAAGATGCAATTATTGAAAGAGTCATGTTTATCTGCTAAGATATGTGGAGTGTAGTAAAGAACTATTTTGTACAATTTTTTTTCTAGTAAAATGTTGACAATATTGTTATGACAATGCAGTTCAATATAGTGGTATTTTTTATGGGGGCCAAACCTTGTTTCAATGAAACTTCCCCTTGAAAATGGTCTCTTGCAGCTGGTGGCCTCTGATCAGAGCTTTGGCCATGTTTCTGGCAGTGCCTGTTGACAGAAGCAAAACTGCGCTCAGCTATTAAGCTAACATTGGCTGAGTACAGTGGATTATCAGTGCTTCAATTTCCACCATGACTTTCTTAAAAGTATAGATGTAGGTAGTGGTTTCATAATGAGTTTGCAGAGAACAAGCTTGGAGTGATACTGAATAGCAATGATTTTTAAGAATTTTTTTAGAAAAAGGAATTGGTGTTCTGCAACCAGAGATAAAGCTACAAATCATAAAACATGTTCTGGTGCTTATACACATCTGCTATGTACAAAATACCCCAGTAACACCAAGCTTCCTGCCATAACTTATCTATGTCCCTCATGCTACCTACATTTTATTTTAATTTGATTTAATAAGTTTAATGGTTTAGTCTCCATACTGGAATGGCCTTTGCATTTGAGAATTCACAGACTGTCTGAAATGAGGAGGTGTGGCCCCTAATTTAGGAATCTTCACTAAGAATTTTATTAGGCAGAAAGACTGCAGGCTTCTGTCTACAGGTATCCTTCTATACCACGCAGTTCAACAAGAACCACTGACAAAAGGTAAGACTGAGGCATCCTCCACAATGCCATTGCCTTAAGGAAAGATAAACTAAGGGTTATGTATTATAACTTTGTTCCCTTTCATTAGTATGAGTGGAAATACTGAGGACAGAATGAAAAATCTAGACAAAGACATTATTACAAATATTTAGCTTTTAAAAAAATACGTTAGATTTTTGAAATATTTCTCCAGTAAGCTATTTTTACATTGCAAGTCATAAAAGATTGAGAGTGATAAGACACATGCATCACTGACTTGATTATTTAATACACAATTTGGAGAATAAAAGGACTGTTTAAAGTGGCAAAGTATGTTTTTATTTTTGCCACAGAGAAGTAAATACTGGCTTTCCAGCCATCCACAGCATTCCTCTGTCAGCTTTCACATCTGCATTGTATCAAGGGCAAATTGCAATAAGAAACATCTTTAAAGTAAACCATATTTACTTCCAGACTGCAATAATCTAGTTTCCTGAGAGAAAGAAAGCAAAGAAGTCGGTCTGTAACTCACTCTTAGAGGTCCAGTAACTTGTACTGTGATGTATGTATTATATTAAGAAGTTCACATGCATTTGGTTTTACAATGTCAGCTGTCTAAATTATAGACAAATATGTTTATAAACAGCATTATTGGCTCACTATATCAAACAGTAATTTGAGATTTTCCGCACGGACTCAATCTAGCAGCTATTTCTTCCATTAAGACTGCTCGAGCCTTTCCCCTTAGACATGTTTTTTTGTTTAATGGGATAACATGAGTTTCAGACAGATGTGAAATTTCTCCTTGATGCACAACTTCTTTATACATAAAGAAAGAGAAAAAAAAGGGGGAGGAGGGTGCAGAGGGAGAGTAGGAGAAATGCAATCCTAATAGCATTTAGATTTTTTATTTCTAATTTATTTCTATTTTATTTTTTATTTATTTTTTATTTTATTTAGGAATAGATGGCCTATCATTTTTGCTGAATATGTTAAAAGAGAATAATTATCGCTAAGAATGACTTTCTGCTTGTCTTGGACTCCTGGTGTTGTACAAATAAGGTTCCAATAAGCTAAATTTTCCTGCTCTAAGTACAATTTTGTCATGGTATTGAGCCAACAATCTATTCAAGATGGTCTGTAGTTTTGGCAAGGGGCTTTAAATAAGTATAGAATTGGTATGCTATCTTACATGTATTATAAAAAACCAGAGACTCTCATAAAGGAAATCAATAGCCATTAGATTAAAGTAGGTACAGAGGAAAGCCTGCATACTGCATTGGCACAGGCAGATTGTTCTGCTCTTCTCATATGGCAACTTGGATGAAAGAAAGTGCAAATAACAAAGCTCGCAATAAACTGCAAATCTGAAATGCCCACCAGCTGCATCAGAATCACAGAAGCTTATAATAAACACATTTGAACTTTCTGGCTCCCGTCTGTAATTCCCATGTTACTGACATTTGCTGACTGAATTATGGGATCTGAGTAACCACAATCCTAATTGTGCAACTATCGGCTATTATTAAACAAGCTGAATACCAGACTATTTGCCCGAATTTGTCAAAGGACATGGCCTAATTGTTACCTAATACTCATTGTATTCTATGGTTAATTTTCCTCTTTCAAAGATCACATAACACATTCCAGCATCATTAAAGAGCTTAAACTCTTATGCACTTGCAAAAACTGCCAACCTAATTTTGAGAAGGAATGCAAAATGCTGTTGTGATGGGAAAAAAAAGGCAATAAAGCAATTGCCCTCAAAGTATATAAAATTCTAAGATAATTTAGCTAGAAATATAGGAATATTTTTAACTACCAAGTAAAAAAGAAAGAATGTTTTAAAGTCTGGGTTTTTTTATTTTCTGCTACCAATGCTTTTCCAGTGCTTTTCTAGAGTGTAAGTTTGTAATGAGGAATAAAATTAAAACCTCAAAAATTCATCTATCCATGGATTATCAGACCAGAAAAGATCACTAAAATATCTAGTCTAATCTTCTGTATGGCATAAGATTCCATGCAGTTACTCTTAATTTGAACCCTGTAACTTGTGCTTGTCTAGAGTCTAGTTTTCAGAAGTTTGTCTTGGAGAATGCAGTTACAAATCTTATTTAAGAATGGGAAGTTCTTATTAGAAGCTGTACATGCAAAGAATTTTGAATGGCTTCTTGAAGTCTCCATCTCAGTAATTGAAAATCTTTTATTCTGAATGTCTTTTTATGTAATAGATCAATGTTAGAATAAGAAATCGCTGCTTTCTACTTAGGAACCTCTCAAGAAATGCAAAGCAATCTGGTAACCAGACTTAAATAAACAGAAAATTACATTATCTCTACTTACACTACTAATAAACCTACTGCTTAGAAGCATATGTTTTTGCACTTTCTATAGCACAGGTTTTTGTTGGTTTTCTTTTCTGAGTACATTGACTAATTATATCAATGTTTCACTTGAGCAAGCTAATTTAGCTGTAGTTTAAACACATAAAGGTCTTTAACATATATTTCAGGTATTTTGTTCACTACTAGTCATATCTGAATATACCAGATAAATTCTGCTGAATTTGAGAAGTTGCAACTGTTTTAAGAACAAGCAGAGCACCTTATTTAAACTGAGATGATTGTCTTTTTAAAGCTGCATTTTTGGAGGGAAGTTAATTTAAAAAGTCAGCAATCTGTAAATCAGATATAAAAATCCTAATCCACAGATGAGTCTAATAGCTTTTTACTAAAAGGAATGAGTTTCAAGAACAGTATCAGAAACATAAAACAGTTTATGATTTGGGATTATGTCCAAAGATGACTGGAGTGTCTTTTAAATTTCTGTTTCTTCAAAGGTAAAAATCAGACTGCCATTATGGATAAAAATGAAAATTTTATTCAATGTATTAATAGCTTCAGGACAAGAGTAATTATTTTTAAGTTTCTAGACCCTGTGGTTATGATGTTATGACAACAATTTGCAAAACCTGAGAACATCTAAATTTTATCCTCCTTCTGGCCTTGAACACATGTTGTCTTTTAAACAGAAACTGAGTCCTAAATTGAACTTATTGACCCATATTTTGACATGGTCTTCAGCTTGGTTGTGTGCTTTAACCACATTTGCTGAAAATTACGACAGCCTTTAAACAAGTGTTTACTAGTGACACGGATTGTAGTGAAGAATTTCCATCCCAAGAATAAACTGTACAGGGATACACCATGGGGATATACTCTTATTGTTAAAGTGCATACAGTTTTTACCTCAGTATGTCACATAAACCTTGCAATATAGTATAGTTATATTGAAAAAGGGAGAGCTTATACTATTCATCTTTCAAGCATCTTCTTCTCTTCTTTTTAGATGAAAGTCCAATTAAAACTTCAGCATAGCCTGTTGGCTATACAAAATAGTATGGGAAGTTCTGTTAATGGGTTCTTACTGGTCACCTCAAAAGGAAACAGGTGAAAGGGAAAGACTTTGTCACTATATTATTTTGCATGTTGCTGTCAGAACTCTTGGAGAGTCGACACGCTATTTCAAAATATTTTCTTCTGTCTTTCCTGGACTACAGGGGTTCTATTTCAAACGGTATCTGGAAAATAGATGAGCTATTTAAAACTGTAGAATGAACAATTCTATAACATTCTGAAACAGGCACTGAGATACTGAGAAAGAATTCAGGAAACAGATTGTGGAGAATGGCCTCCATGTACTTTAGGTGACATATAATTCCCAAAAGACTGGATATATCTTTTAGATCTGTTTTGCTAGTTCTTATCTAAAATAAATCATCAGTACTCTTTTCCAGTAATAATGTAATTCCAGAATAAAAATTGAGGTTTTAGTCTTAATACTTCAAAAATAATTAAAGACTATGAAGTTTTTTAGTGTACTGCAATTTTTAGGTCACAGGAATAAAAAAAAAATCTGATTTAAGGAAAATGCTAAGGGTTCTGAAAACTGCTGTGTG
Source organism: Dicaeum eximium (assembly GCA_013396995.1). Taxonomy (NCBI): domain Eukaryota; kingdom Metazoa; phylum Chordata; class Aves; order Passeriformes; family Dicaeidae; genus Dicaeum; species Dicaeum eximium. The sequence continues at coordinate 32,869 of VWZP01008548.1, forward strand.
CCAGCTGCAGAGCTAGCATTTTTCCATTGCACCAAAGATATTCTTCTCCAGATAATGGAAAGAATGACTACAGAGACTACAATAGGTAGCAAAAAAATCTGTGGGTGCCTTCCATGTCTTTTTGTTACAAAGAGCAGATGTGTAGAGTGAGGGCAATCCAGTTACATCCCATCTATGTGTACTGGTAAATTTACTGGAAGGAAGTTTACAGAAGAATATCTGTAATTGAAATTTTACGTGCAAAGACTGAAAAAAGAGTAAGTAACTTTTCCTGCGAAAACTTAATAGTCATTTAACATCTGAAAAATAATCTAAGCAGATGGAGCTGTAAATTCTAAGTAGAATGAAGGAACACATGCACAACTATCTACACAACACTGTCTTCCTGGCTCTGTAGTACGCACAATTTGCAGTTTCATTTTTTCAGTTAGGTTTATAATTTTAATTTTATGGTTAATGCTACTTTAAGGGAACTTCAAATATTAGTATAGCTTAAGGGGAAAAGGATAAAAAATGTGTAAGAAGTATTTTGTGACTGATCATAGTAAAACAGTGACAATGTGCTAGTCTGCAACTTGACTTGCTGGGCATAAGATGTGACTGACACAAACCAGTATGCCTAAAGTGCATCTCAAAATACACTAAGGAATTTGCAATTTTGAGCTCTTCATTCCTTCATTCAGCATAAAACTCTGCCTAAAATATCTATTTTAAAATGTTGTAGGAGAAAATTGATGTTAATTTTTCTCTCAGGTTTTCAGCAATTTTTTTTAGGTAACGTCTCTTACTGGCCTCTGCCTTATGATTGTTGACAACAGGGATTGCTCTACCTTATTTCTTGTAGAAGAGTTCACAGTATAAAGTATTTGTGGTTTTTGCTACCTTGTACCAAACATATTTCTCAGCTATCCATTCTACTTTGTACTGAACATCTCAGCTATCCATTCTCTCACTTGTTATTTTTACATTGCTTTCTTCTCCTGGTTGAGTCAATGCCTAACTCAGTTTGAACTAAAGACAGGTTCTCACTCAAAAAACATACTGAAATCTAGCATGACTGCAATGCTATCAACCATTAAACAAGCATATGCTTATGAAAACAATGATAGAAGTAAAGAAGCCTCACACTGAATAAATATGTAACCTTTTATTGTCTGCTCTTTTGTATCTACATTTATGATAGGTTGATTCCTGCCAGCAGTTAGGCACTCACACAGCTGCTTGCTCACCCTCCTCTTCTGCAGGATGAGGAAAAAGTGAAAGAGAAGAAGCCTCATGGACTGAGAGAGACTGTTCAATAGGTGAAGAAAAAGTTTAGTATGCAAGCAAAGAGATACTTTATTCACTACACCCCACTGGCAGCCTTCTCACTTGGGGGGCAGAGTGGAAAAAAAAACCAAAAAACCCCTTTTATGCTGTACAAGTGTTATTCAGCAACAGCAAAAATATTGGTGTGTTATCAACACTATTTTAGTCACAAATCCAAACCACAGCACCCTACAGGCTATGATAAAGGAAATTAACTCTATCCCAGCCAGATCCAGCGCAAAATCTTTTATTTCCTAGATTTGCATCATTATTAAATCTGTAATCTTTTCTTTAAGCTAGGCAAAGACACACCACAATATGTTTCCTCTGTTTGGTGGTAGGATAAGTCTGTTACCGAAAGATTGGTTCTGAGGTTATAGTTTGAATCACAGAACACAGCAAGAATCTGGATAACCAGCTTTTAAATCATGAGGTTATGAAAGACTTTTTCCATCCCACCTGTTTTCCCTTTGTACCTACCCCTAGAGTTACTCCATGCAGTAAGCAATAACTTACTGTCATTACTGTTATTATCCTGAGAAATATAAATTCTGTAATTGCTGTCATCTATGTGGTTGTTCTATCAATTTGGTCCGCAGATGCTTGCAGCATCCTGTATTAAATATTTTAAAGATGCACTGAACCAAATACATAAAAATTTAAAGGTATTATCTTAAGTTCTCTGTAAATGTAAGCATTTAACTTTAAAGCAGGCTTTTTTCAAGCATGTGTAAGTCTCAGCTTCTGTTTCAACTCCTGTCAGATCCACATTTATTTCTATATTTTTCTAAGAAAGAAAGTTGTTAGCAAATGCTGTACATGTCCTAAGACTGCTTACTTTGAAGCTGTTTGAGTAGTCCCATCCTCCAGGAAGTTGAGAAATTTTCAGTGTGTTTTACATATTAGTTATACATACTTATTTCCAAGTCTGACTTGATCAAGTTTCATGTCACTGTTACTGAAGCTGTAAAAGAACCAATCCATCACAGACTACTTCAGTATTCTGCTTCATTATTCTATGCAGTTATCAAATAATGAAACCTTATCCTTAAAAAACCCCTATCTTTTTGTATGAGGTTTATAATCCTATGGGGTTAATATTACCTGTTATAAGAAAATTTATAGGACTAACAAACCTGAGATCCTATTTCATCCCTTGACTGAACTCTTTATTCTATTATACAAACAGTATCCCCTTGTATATTGCTTCTGTGCTTACTCCAGCCTGATTTTATCCCATTACCCTTTCAGCTCCTTCTCTCTTCCCATCCTTCTTATCTAACAAGCCAGAATGTCCCTTCTAAAATTCTGAGCTGAACACGATCTAGCTTTTCTCTCCTTAGCACCTGTGGCCTGCCATAAGGTTCAGCCACTATCTTTCCAGCATGTCAGACAAATTTCCCTCAACTTCTTGTAGCCTGGCTGATAGGCTATGCCTATACTGCTAAGATGGGAGCCAGGGATTCCCTTATACTTGGGGAATTCTTATAAAATAAAAATAGTTGTCCCAAGACTAAGGAGAACTATCTAGTCAGTACAAACACTACCGCCTTTCATTAGAAATGGAAATATGTCATTAATCCGGATGTAATTTCATTTTCAATTGTACTAGAAATGGAAAGTGATTTAATCAATTATATGTTTCAAAGTTTGCTAAATAAAGTAGGTTCAATTTGATGCACAGTGCATGAAAGCATGATCTCAAGAATTTTCCTAGTCAGGTATTAATTTACCTATCTTGTAGTTCTAAATATTTGGAGAAAAGTAGTGATGAACTTTGTTACTGAATGAAAATTTGGCACAAATGAAAAATGTTAATTTCTACCTTCTGTATCTAAAAGATGCTATTAGGTGTATTTCAGACCAATGCAGGCCTTGAAGATTTATTTGGAAGCACTGGGAAAAAGCAACATGAATGAGATCTTCAGCCTAATATTTTTAGTGCTATCCAAAAACATCAAAGGATTAACCTCCATAAAAGCAATACAGTGCCTCATACATAAGCACATTACAGTGTTCCCTGTCATGTGTGGCACAGTGCTCCCCTGGTGAAAGTGTCACGAAAATATAGAAATTTCCTATTGGAAGGAAAATATCTTTGAAATTCCTCAAAGGAAAAACTGAAATCATCCTGCAGAGTTCTCTATGAAGTAGTTCCAGACTTCCTACAGAAGATAGGAGCTATAAAGAAGTGTAAGTGCAACACTGCCCTTTTAGCTGGAGTTCCTAGATGAGATATCAGATGAAAAGCCACTGCAGTGCCTCAGAAATCCCTGGTCTAAGAATTCAGCGTTGAGAGATTACATTAGTCATAGAAAGTGTAACACTGGCAAATGTGTAAAATATTAATGGAAATATCCACTAAGTTGCACATAAAACAATGTGGTTATTAAAGATATTGTTGTTAGAAATGCTATTCATTACGATTTAATATTGCAGTGCTCATAGAGATATTACAGACTGGTAGATTTAGGATGATATGGTTCCCCAGATAAGGACTTTCCACAATATATCTTATTTAGTACATATACAAAACCCCCAAAAGAATAAAACCGATCTCAAAAGACACTTAAATTTAGAAGTAAACTTTCAAAATTTAAACTTTTTTTTTTTCATTGTTTAATATCCTAATGGTTTAATATCCAAATTATACAAGCTGAAAATGTACACTTACTTTTTTAGCATTTATTAAAGACTCCTGTATCAGAGAATCAGGTCTTTTTTCTTCATGTGGTTATCTAGAATACTGGGACTTACCAGCTCATAACGCAGCTTGCTTAATTGGTGCTTAAGATGTGCTTGTATGTCCAACTGTGTGTCTGTATGTCCCTCTTCACTGTGGTTTGAACCCAAAATTTCTTGGTGCTAACATTACATATAAATTTATAAATCTCTGCTAGTGGTTTGATTAGTGCATAGGACACTTCTTTTTTGTTAGTTACAGGGCTCATGGATGTACTTCTTAAAGCAATACTAGAAAAGAAAATAGTTTTTAAATGCAAGATTCCATTCAGTGCTTTATAAATACAGTATGCTCATTATTTCATGAAACATTGTACATGGAATTTTTTCTGTACATCAGTATAGAAACATTATGTCAAAAATCGATTTGCAAACACACAACATCTCAGATTGAACAAGGAAAAAAAAAAGAAAAAAACCCCAAATACTTGTAGAAATTAAAAATAACATTAGGGAAATATGAAGTACATTTTTTTAAATATTGAATTTTAGCAGTTTTACATTCCAAAGGGCAATCTAATTTTTTCAATGTAAAAATGTGTGACAAATTTATGTCATTCATTGCTCACACACCAGATCCATCACTGCATCAGATGAAGGATACAACCCACAGAATTATTAAGTGATATTTTCCATGCAATCAAATGCTTTAAGCTGTCAGAGAGATAATAATAATAATAATAATAATAATAATAATAATAATAATAATAATAATAATAATAATAGTAAATCTTCTTTCTAAAGCCAGCTGTTCTGATTCTTATTTCCTTTGGAAGAATGGAGAAGGTCATCCATCCACAGCATCCCTAGTTATGAAATCAAGCATGAGCAGGCATACCTATGCTTGGTTTTCTACCTTAGCATCACTGTTGAGAGACAGCAAGTCATACCTGTACCTTCTGAAAATGTTGCTGAAAGAACCACTACAGTTTTTATACTCAGGTAAGCCTGGAAGATGAGAAAGATTTCTAAATTCCACGGACAATTTTAGTGGAAATTAAAGGTTTAGCGTAACTTAGTTCACTTTTATTCACATTCTTATTTGTTTATTATTCTTTTTGTCTTTCTCATGGTATAGAATATTCATTCCCCTCATTTTTATTTCAGTAATTTTCCTTAAAAATTCCATTTGCATGAAAAGAAATAAAAAGCTACTTTTGATCCAATATCTTGTACTAAATTATCTGTCATGGATTCCCTTTGTTTCCCCATTTGCTTGGATTTTTCCCCCCCCCAAGATTTCTTCATTATGCCTGAAGCATGTCCTTGTTTCCAATGTCTGCTATGTAACTCTTCAGTCCCTCAACACAGTAGGACAGGCCTGGGAATCTGATGCTGTGTTTACTGCATGAACAGCAACTTAATTAAGTCGTGCTTTAGAAATATCATCAGTGCTTTGTTGCTACTATTGCACTTGGGCATGTATCACATTGTTCTGATAAATGTATTGGGAGAATTGCTTTGTACTTTGTCTTGTTTCTGGAACATTACTGGCTAAGGACACTGGAACAAATTGTTTCTATTGCACAACTGAGGATAATGCTCTCAGTTCCAAAAATGAGCACAAAAGATTCAGGGTGGGGACCAAAATTTTTCAAGGCAGTATATAATTTGAATGAGAATTAGACCTGCATGATTTTCACTGATATCTCATATGAATGACAGGGATTATATTTTTTTTTCTCCTTGTTTTAATAATACAGAAATCCCAGCATAAAATTCCTTCTTCCATTCTTCTTTACATACATAGCTAGGGAAGGCAGGAAAACAGAGAATGAAATACTTTATTATACATTCTATGAAACCTGGACAAGCATTTGCTGTTCAATTCAATTGCCTTGCATTCTGTGTGGTATATTCACTTGCATCACACAGGTGTAAATGAAACCAGTTGGGCTCAATTCTCCATCAGTTTTCAACAAGTGTAATAGTTTGTACCTTTGTGATATAAGTCCAAGGTGAATGCTAACTAACATAAAAGAGACATTTTCACAATTTCTGTCCTCACATAATGGGAACAGACCACAGCGCTGGGAGGATCAAAGTGCCAGAGGCCTAGAAAAGGAACACTAAAACTTCTGTTCAGAGATTACTTAAATTTCATGAAAAGTTATAATGCAATAACTTAATAATTGTATGGAAAATTCATGGATGTTGGAAATGAAGATGAACAAAAACATGTTCCTAGCACTTTAACAATTGCTAATAGTATAGATATTAATAAAATGTTTCATGAAGCAGAGTTTAAACTAGCTTTAACCTTCAGAATTAATTCTGCACAGCTCATATCTCTTCATATAAAATTAAATAAATTATTTTAAAAGTCTGCTTAAAAATTGCTGGTCTAAGGCCTCATTATGCATTTGCTGGTTCTTTACATGTTACTGTTCTAGTTGGAATATTAGGCTCACAGAATCACAGAATCACACAATGTTTTTAAGTTGGAATGGCCCTTTAGAGATCATCTAGTCCTAGCCCCCTGCTATAAGCAGAGGCATCTTTTACTGGACCAGTTTTCTCAAAGTCACCCAAGCTGACTTTGAATATGGCCAGTGACAGGGCATGCACAACTTCCCTGGACAACCTACTGTAGTGTGTCACCATACTTTTTGTAAAAAGTTTCTTCCTTATATCCAATCTAAAGCTACCTGCTTTCACTTTGAAAACATTACTTTGTCCTGTCAACAGTATAAAGTATCTCTGTATCTTTTCCATAAACTCCTATGTCTTCTCTTTTTTTTTTTTCTTTCTGTCTCTGAAAATCCAGAATGTCCTCAGAAAAAAAACAGGGACAGAAAAACTTATAAGTCAGGTGCAAAACAGGGCCCTGCAATGTGCCTGCCTGGCTGAGCTATGCACCTGATCTCTGCAGTCTGTCCTGCTTTATTACATCCTTTCTTAATGACCTCTGCACAATGTCACTCTCTATCCCATTCATGCCAGTACTTCTAGGACTCAGTGTCAGGCACTGGGGAAACTGGCATGAGGGGAATTGGTGCCAGCTGATGGACTCAGACTGGGGCTGTGAGCACCCCTGGCCCTTGATGTCTGCTCCTGGAGCCAGTGGGGTCCTGGCATCAGCCACAAGAGCCAGCAGCATCTTTAATCTCCAGCCACTGGGGCAGGGATGGTGCCAGTGCTTGGGAAAACCACAAATGTGTGTGTTTGTGAAGCTGGGGAATGTGGTGTGTGTGTGCCTCTGGCAATCCAAGAAGAGGAGGAGACATGGCCATCTGTGTGACTCCTGAATGTGGGGGCTGCTGGGGGTAGTGCTTTGTCTGTGTGCATCTGTGTAGCCACAGGTGTGGCTGTGTGCGTCCAGGTCTCCATGTGTGTCTCTCTGTGGTGGTGCATATGCTGTCCCCATTCTCTGGACTATTCTATGGTTTCAGGAATTCCTGTCAACCATTGGCCTGTGTGCAATGAGTTGGGCAGTGAAGTGTCCTTTGACAGTACCAGGAACTCTCACATGGCTGAAGTGAGGCTGGAACTGCCATACCGGAGACTTCTGCTGCCTGACCAAGGAGGGGAGTGAGAAACCATCACTCATCCTCTGACAGCATTGGAAGATTACTTACCTGAATTGTAGCCCAAGTGGAATGGTACCATCGTTACTGGACTTTTGAAAAATTCCAGTAGTTACTTACTGGGGTTTTGGTCAGGACAGAAGTTGACAGCCATCTTGGGACCCTATGAAGGGTGGTCCTGAGTGAGGTTGTTTGAGCTGTCCTGGACAGCATCAGGCTGAGTCCATCACCTCCCTCTAAGAGGTATACAGTCAAATTCTCAGATTTGCAAGGTTTAGAGGATTATCACTGAAAGTTAATGATGAGGCCTGGGCTAATACTTAGGGCTCACTCCTTAGGGCTCCTTAGAGAGCCCACTCCTAGGGGCTCAACGTCCGTTCTGTGAGAAATGCAAAGACATTAAATGTATTTCACTGATCTTGAGGGGAATTTTTAACAGGTATACCTTGGTACTTTTGTGTACATTCATCTTTGTGCACATTGGATTAAACACTCTATATCATATATAGCATGAATGCTGCCTTCTTAGACCTATGATTAGGTCACTGCTGTAATTTTATTAAATCCTATGGAATGAGTTTGTAAATATTAAATTAATCAACGATTAAGACAGCGAGGTGACAGGGTCCTCTTCCTTATGCAACCATGTTTTCATCAGCAAATTAAAATTGTACTTTCTTTGCTCATTTTTCTCCCCAATTTCTTCTTGCCAGTTCTTCAACTTTGACAGCAGAAACAGTGAAATGTTTTCTTAAGAGTGCTTGTGAATTTACATTCAGTAAATACCTGAGGAACAAGATCTGCAATCAGCTGCAAGGTAAAGCTGTTGAGGAGGGTCCCAAACCTTTTTTACATTGTGAGAAACTGCTAAGATCACTACAAGAAGTACTGCCTAGTTAGGAGGCTAACTACAAGAAGAGAATTTTCTCCTCTCTTGATCCTACATTTCTTCCTATGCTGATGATCTACATTCTGTAAAAATTCTATTATTTCTCTGTTGATTGTGCAAAAGGACAGATAAGATTGCTGTACACAGAATATTTAGCTGGTGAAAATCTGACGAGTGATGACAAGAATAACCCTAAAGTTCCCACTCTTTAGTATCTAAAGATAGCAGTTCTGCATTTCAATAAGTAGAGTTTCCTAGGTGTGATAGCTCCCTAGAATCCATTTAAAAGGGCTAAAAAACTTGGATAATCATGTCATTTGTCCAATGTCTCAATAGGAAAATGTACAGTAGTCCTATTACTACAGACTAATTTAAATTCTGCCTCAGGTAGCGTTTTTGTTACCAGACAAAGAGTTAATAATTGAAATCTTGGGGGTTTTATTGTCTTGAAATTACCATGTCAGACAGACATTGCAATGCATTATGAATATATTGCATACATTCTTTGATAGTAGCCCTTATCCTTTAAGGTATAACATTTGTATTTAAGGTTGACTATCACTAGAATATCTTTCAAACTGACTCTTAACAGGACTGTGTTTGGGGAACTTGGGGTCCATGCAAATTATATTTCTTTTATGATTTCTGCAATTGTTTCCCTGGAAGGCTTAAATATTCTACAACCTGTCACCATAATAACAATACATAGCTACCACCGCTATATGAGCAGAACCCATGTGTACAGAACGATATGCCAAAAAGGAATTTTTTATATTAACAAATTTGGACAATTTTCCTTTGTAATATTAGTTTAACCAACAAGATATCTGGTTTTAATAGCTCAGACATTTTGCTCCAAAATGCCTGTGCTAGCAAAATTATTAAGTGTAGTCCAGGTCTGAATTTACTATACAGATTATGATACAGATTTTTTACTAAAAGTGTGATACAAAATATGAAAGTATTTAAGCCATGTAATGCTAAATGATGATATTTTTATCTTTTCCTCAACATATTTTTGTGCTGTGGAAACATCCACAATGTCCTTAAGCACAGCTTAATTCTTCTGTGGCTTGGATTTATTTCATGCAACTTACAATATGTACACTGTAGAAGTCTCTGTGAGAGCTGGTATCTCTGCCATGCTCTTGTACTTAATGAAGGAAAATAGCCATGTATATGTTACATTATATTTTATTTGGTTCAGACCTCTAAATCAGGTATGCAATCTAAGAGTACCTATTTGTCTTTATTGACTATGATGGGAGAATAACACCACAGAGTAATTTATAATGGTGTAAAAATACTTGTATTTTTTAAATCCTATGAAGTACCTACCTTGTAACAAACATTATATGCACCTATCTTGTATTTGCAATGCCAGCTCTTTACAGAATTGGCAATTATCTCAATATGTGCCATGTAAAGTCTTGAGTTGCAGCAAATATAATTAGGCAACATAGGCAATAATAATAGTAGCACTAATACTAAAACTTATAACTAATGGTTGTAAGTAGCACTAACACTAAAATAAATAGATATGGAAAATCATTCCCTCACATAATATATTCTAGAATTAAGGTCTAGGGAAAAAAAGCCTACATATATTAAGATAACAAGCTGTCTGAAGTTCTCATTGATAGGAGTGCATAAGGTTGTTAGATGGATTTATAAAAATGGATAAATTACACACAAGAGTTAAAAAAAAAAAGGTGTAGCAGTCCTATTGATCATGAGGCTGAAAAACACTTGTTAGGATGTTCTGTCAAACAATTGTATTTCTGTAACATAAAGTCTGTATTTCTTTAAGAGACTGAATTTTGTGTCAACAAGCCTATAGGGCATTTCTGTCAATCAACAGACTCTCAAAAGAAACGTGGTTTTGAAAACTGAGTCATTGTTTTGTCTTTCAGACTGTTCCTCATTTCTGCTTTATATTTGGCCAAAAGCATGGAAATAATTCTTTGAAATTGAAGAATTTCATCCTTTTAAGCAGTTATGTAGCTGTTTTCTAGAGTTTCTTATGACCTAGGTGATCATGTTAGAGGCTTATGCTTCTTTGAAACACAAAAGGAGACTTTTCTTAGTTTTGTTAAAAAGTTATGGCTCAATAAAACAAATATTAACAGACATTTTGCAGAGGTAATGTTTTTTTATTTATATTTTTAGTTTAAAGGATGATTTTAAATATTTACTCATATTGTCATTAAGATTTACCAGAAAACATTACCCCTATTAATTGCAGTATTAACCTTATAAGGGTAATTTCTCCTTTGTACACCTCCTGATTTGTGGACCCTAAAAAATTTTCATTTCTTGCACATAGTGCTATTAGCACCATAGGGTATTTTGAAGAATTAGTTGTTACAACACACTGTAGCCATTACTAAAATTATGTGATTTTTTTTCCCCTATTTTTTTCTTTTAAGCTGTCTGGACAGATCTTGTGGATGTATTCAAACATACACCAGGGAATGTTTGCAAAGCTTTTATGGTGTGCTTTAAGCAGCTACACAATTTTTGGTTTTGAGAGAGAGCTTTGCCCTGAAGGATAAATCCTTTAGAGCTAAGAAAAAAGGGAACACAAGGACTCAGGAGGAAAAAAAAATGTTTCACAAATATAGAGAATGAATAGTTCAAAAAAAGGAGGAGGAGACATCTGTTGATTAAATGATTTTTAGAGATAATTAAGTGCATTCATCCAGAAATAACAAACATTACACATCATTTGCAGCCACACATGACTTCCTTAAAAACAAGAGAGAATTAAACAGAACCTAAAAAAATAATCAGCAGCTTGGGGGCAGTCAAAACTCTGTCACTGACATGACCTTCCAGATTTTGCACAACCTTTAATGAAATAGCAGTAGCAATCAGGTGTTGAATGCTAGATTAATAGGGTATAAACATAGATACAGGAAGCTGAAATGAAACAATCCTTTTCCAAAGTAGATCAACTTTTCATTTTATAAGTTATCAATCAATATTCACCAATAATACTACACAATTTCATTTATTCCATGTGATTCTCACCTCAAGAACCTCACATCTGTTTTTCAAAATATTAGGTATATTTATAAATAATTCATCCTGACAAGAAGTTTCTGATACTTTGTTAAATATGACAGATATATGAAGAAGAATTCAAGGACAAAATGCCCTGTAATTCAAAGGAGTGATGTTCTGTGAACTACAGAGTTAGGGCTACTATAGACCTTAAAGAGCAAAGAATAAACAGAAAGACATATTAATGTGACATTTATGCCACTTGTAACAATTTCTACTTGGAGTACTTGTGATTAGTACTAGATTTCATACTTTTTTAATGCTGGGACAACACTTAAATTGACAAAAAATAGTTCTTTCTTCAAGGGAAAGTACTTCTGGTCAGAGTGGTCTCTGGGAGTTCATGTTCAGAATTATCACTTGGAACCTACTTCCCAGGGACCTGAGATATTTGAAACAGTTACGTTCCATGAGCACCCTGTGCGTCCCAAAGACTTGAGGAGTAAGAACTATGGTAGGAAAGTGTTGGCACTCAACACATTACCAAGTACTCCAGTAGGTTCCAGGCTTGCAGCTCCTGAGCTTCATGAGAAGCCCTAAAATAGACCAGATGCTAAAAAGTATGAGCTAATTCTTTAACTAAACCAGTTTTTAAAAGGACCAAAGGATTTTGCTATCTCTCAGCCGTAAGAAATATGACTGTTCCTATTCCCAAAACCTAAACACTTCTGTGTATACACATGGCTATTTTACATAGCGTGGTAGATAGCTTCTGTATTCCCTTTAAACACATACAGTGTACTGGTTTTTTTCCTTACCTATTGAAGAACAATCAACCAATATCATCATTAAACCAGTATGTTACCATAATCTTTACTGATTAAAAAGGCTCAGAATGAGATTACAAATAGATTAACAGAATTAACAGAAGGATCTAAAATAGGATAAAACCTTTATTTTCTCCGATTTCAGGAATGAATAATTCATTTTCAAACAATAGGCCTTTGTATAAACTCAGTAAAAAGATGGAAGACAACTAAGAGCCCTTTATTTCGTATTTTCCTAATCTGTTTCTCTAACACACCTGTTGTCCTGCAGTTTTTACTCACTTCATTTGTGAGGTAATTTAAGAAGAGACAAAAATCATCTTCCCTGTTTCATAGAGATGACTTTATTTTCTTTTTGAGTGAATATGACCAAATTAAATATGTGATATGAAATGTGGTTGTTTTTGTGATTTTCAAGTTTTGTTATATGTCAATGCATGTGTCATGTATTCATGCATTTTCAGCTCAGGCAATGATTACAAATTTATTAAATTAATATCTGTGCATGTTTATTTACCTCAGTTCCTTCAGTTAATGAATTACTACTGCAGGTAAAACACAGACCTTCCAATTTAGGTGCACTCTTGTAGCAAAAATTTGGATGCCTGAAAGAATAGGAGTAATTAAATTCCCTATAAAAATAGTGAAAATTATATTCTAATTTCTGAAGAAGAACTGATAAGAAATGATAGGCATAAACATCCTGTTCACCTGACTGAATCAGTTTTTCTCATCACCTTCAGAGGATAAGACTTAATCAAAAGGGATTTTTTGTTCTAACAGAAAAAAACCCCAAAACCCCCAAATGGATCAAAATAGAAGCTGAAAATAGCACCCTGAACCTACTATTTTATATTGTAATCTCTCTACAAATAGTTCCATCCCCATCCCTCTGTGTGGGCTCTAACTGTTATATTAGGTCACTTTGCACTCCTCCTAACTCCACTACAAGCCCATCCATAACAGCAGAGCGTTTTCAGAAAATATAAGATCTCCTACTGAGGATACCCCTCAGACTGCCTGTCACAGAAGTGTTCCAGGAGATGAAAGTTCAAAGTCATTCTATCTGACAGGGTCAAAAAAACAAGCTTACAAATTTCTACTTCATTCTTAAGCAACATCGCACCTATCAAATGAGGCATGATGTTTACACAAATTTGACAGTGTCAAATACATGTAGGTTTTAGGGGTTTCTTGGTGGTCTTGGATCATGCATCTGAGTTATATTTGAGTCCCAATGTGAAGAGAAGTGCCTTTTTTTCCAAAACAGGCACTTGTAAGCAGGCATGACAAATTAAACTGTCATTGGCAAGTGAGCATCCAGGCTAAGAAGAAGAGTAAGTAATGAATGTCAGGGTAAAGCAGTCCTAGGAAGTAGGTAAACTCAAATGCTCTATGGCACCAAATTGAGACTGAATTCTAATTATTGGGTATTTTTCTTGATTGAATTCCATGACATGAACAATCTTGTCCTCTTATTTGGAATTGCAAGACAATTTAAACACTCCATATTTCTTACTTGATTCAGCCTAAACATATACTTGGTTTTGGCTTCATTCTTTCTCCATCTCTAATATCTATGTCACAAATTTAAGAGACTAGAAGTGCTTTGGTTTTAAATAGCCTTTTTTTTGGTGGTTTTCACATCTGCACAGAGTTGTATTTATGCTTTGCCCTGTTTGAGTTATGTAATCCCACTAATATAGCATTTCCCCAGCACAATTACAGTCTAATACATCAGATGGAAGACTTGGAAAATTCTGATTTTCATATCAACTTTGACTTTTAATTTTATCATATTGTTTTCCTCCGACTTATACAATTTTCCTGTGATCCTTTCCGTTTCTATCTCTGGTATGCATCTCTTTGAGTGATAGCCGGGGGATTATCATGCATCTTTTTTGCTCTCTCTTAGCAAATCTGTGAATCCCAACATTCTTTTAATCTCTGCCTATCTTAAATCAAATCAGCTTAATTCCCTGGCTACTTTAGTTGCTTCATTCTTTTCAAGTCAATGTACTCCTAGTTAAGAAGTGGCCAAACATGAATGCAGACTTGAATCTTATCATTATATATCAAAAATAGATTTGTGAGATAGGTTCTGAATCAATGAACAAAGACTTCACAATGACACAATGTCATCAGTGAAGATGACATATCAAGAAGTTTACTTTAGCTACCGAAAAATTTACATTTGTCTAGAAAATGAGAAGACTCTGTCTTATATTTAAGAACAGAAACTCATGAACACAAGCAGATAAATCAGACTTGGTATCTTCTAGAGCCTGTAACCTACAGAATTTGAGGGAGTATCTTATCTATAAACTTCAAGTAGTTTCAAAAAAATCTAAGCCATACATTTCATAGCAATAAAAAATACAAAAACAGTAGAAAAACACTAGAAATTACATGAGCATTGCTATAGACATTTTGGAGATGTTTCTGAACCTCATTAGTTTATGAAATGAACCTAATTAGCAGTCTTGTCACCACTGCATATAATTCAAAAGATATGAGAAGGTTAGCTACTTCCCAGCTTTTAATTCCATAAGAGGACATCACACACCTCCAGAAATTCTAGTACAATTCAGAAAAGAAAAATGATAGCTTAAATTTGTTTAATTCCTAAATGAAAATATTTATATGTATAAACAAATTCTTCCAGAATAGATGTGAAGCTTATGTATAGCTACTGTGTTCAGTTTTCTGTACCCTGTCAATAACTGACATATTTGAGAAGTGCTAAAATCAGAGATTTTTTTACATCTCTTTTTCATACCTACACACAAAGAATCCTGTTTGCAAACCAATACATTTTTTCCAAATACCAGGCTAAACCTAGAAGCCTAGTATCTGTTTTTACAGTTTGGATCCCAGAACCACGTGTAACCTATGTAAACACAGACAACCATGTAACCATATAGACTGTATATAAATGTACATAAACTACATCTGTAATAGGTATGCAATTTGGTATACAAACTATTTTAGAGACATATCACTTACAAATTATATGCATATTTAAATAAATAGCATAAAAAAGAGATTTTCTTTCACTTTTAAAAATGTGATGCAGGGACATACCTGTGACCAGTCTTCTGATGAATTTAATCTCATAAAACCCAAGCATTATTCATTTTAGCATAGTAAATGTCTTTTCTATAATAGATATGTAATTGGTACTAAATGAACTATGCTGATGACTGTGCTTTGTTTGCTTATATATTTTTCAAAGGTGTGGAGAATAAAATCCACTTTTTATGACTAAGCCTGCTAATCAGTAATGCAAACCAATGACAATTAGTGTATTTTATCTTGTTTATTGGGAGGATTTTATTTTCATTTTGGCTGAGACCACAGATTATTTCTGTGTCTACAGCTGAATAGTCCTTACACAGTAAGAGCTTTGACTTTACACAGCCCTAGGCCAGATTAAATTCAATCTCATGGAAAAGGGAAAATTTGTAGACCACTCTCAGTCGAAAATTATCAGAGTTCCCCTCTTCCAATTACTAGTTATAAAACCAGATTTTTTTACTGCCACTTCTATGGACAAATAGAAGTGTTTTCAACCATTCAGCAAAAATGTTTGTGAAATATTAGTGACATTTTTAATTGAAGCAATTGCTTTTTTCAACCAGTTCTAGTGTTCAAATGAAGATATACTTTGTGGAACACACCTGAAGCACAAAAGAAGCAGAAAGAACAGATACAAAAGACAAAATTAATTAAACCAAACTTAATGTTCCATCACAGTAACCATTTACAAAATAATTAGGGTATTCATCCAAGATTTTGCAAACATTTCCTCTTCCACCTAACAAGTATTTGAATATAGATCATACTTTTCTGGTAATAAATGCTAAAAATAAGCTGCATTTCTCTTACTAGTGCAATCATGTGGTACTTCCATATTTGATAACACTGTTTCACATTTAGTCTATCTCATATATTCCAACTTCCTGTGTTTGTGCACAACATTATGAAGAGACAAAATGGAAGAGTATTGTTTTTTTTAAATGTATTTGCTTTCAGTTTGGCTAAAAACCATTTATGCACAATCTCACCCTTCTGAAAGACTATGGAATTGGAAAAAATAGAAAACAAGTCTAATAAGTCTGCTGCCCAAGTCACTCCCTTTTTATCTAGGTTTTGGCCATGTAGAACTCATACTGAGTCCTCTGGGAACATTGTGTGAGTGAAAGCTGAAAAAGAAGGCTTCTATGGCAATTGAAGTCAGTGGAAAGTTTTATAATTATTTAAATTGAATTTAGATCAGGCCTTCAAGGGAAATGACCATTAGGTATTTTATCACTTAGCTATCACTTAGCTTTTATGTAGAGAGATGTAAGCAGAACCTTCAGCCCAAATGAGGCATTCAGTTTCACTCAGTGATTAGTGGAGGTATTTCTTGTTGCATTATCACAAAAATAACTAACAATTCAGAGCACTCAACCGAGTAATGAAATATTTATTTTCTCAAAGTTATCCATGACTAGAAACAAAAGCTTAATCATTAGTATCCTACAACTTAGTTAAATATTGTTAGCAAGCTATTGGAGCTGTGTTGCAATGAGTTCCTGGCTCCCATTTCGTCACAGTCCTGCCATGTCATCAAATTAGCAAATGAATGTTCCATTCCTCCAAATATGGAACTGTAGACATTGTTCCCAGGCAGATTAACACACATTTAACTTTAAGGAGATCCTTAACCCCCACTGACTTTGATGGTACTCAAATTAAATAATCAGTTTGAAGCAGATGCTTATATACTTACCTGAATTAAGTAATTGTATCATTTTCAGAATAATTTTTTTAAGATTATATTACTTTTTTCTTCCAAATTCAAATAAAAAATAAGTAGTCAATATATCATTTATAAAAGGAATTTAGACAACTATTATAAATCAACCCCACAAAATACCAAGTCCTAGAGAAACATAAATTGATATCAGATTGAAGATTTTAGTTCCAAAATGAAAGCTTAAATACTCAAAAAGGTGGTTTTGTAAAGCATAGTATTTCTAGTTGATGCATATACTTAAGACTATTCTGACTCAAAATTCCTAGAAAAAGCAAAATATCTCACAGAACTGTAAAAACTAATGATAGCAAATAACATTTTAGAGCTTATCATGAATAGTTTTAATGGATCTCCTTAGTTTAAGAGAGGGAAGGATAAAAATGACAAGAAAGCACAAGGCACCTAACACATCTCTCAACCCATCTCCTTGCCTCTATTAAAGATAAGATGAAAATACCCTCCTGATACAGAGATTTAATTTGAAGTAGGATGCATAAACTTTGATACCTCCTCATGGGTTTCTTAACTCTGCCAGAGATCCGCTATATCCTGCATACTGTATAAACACAGTTCTGAAGGTAATTCTCACACTAAAATTAGAAAAAAGAATAGCATGCATATTTAATACCTCCCTGAAGTGCTTTACTTCAGCAATAAAGCATGGCAGTGAAGTAAGAAAAAGCTTGCGGTTGCTTTCCTGAGCTGTTTGCCTGAAAGGGATCACATTGCAGCATTTGTTTTATTATGTAGAAGCAGATTCATTTGAATAGGAATGCATTTTTCCACATCCTTTTCAATTTATAAATGAGAAACAAAAACAACTACAAAAATAAGTCAGACAGCTGGAAGAGGCTCATAGAGCAGTCTTTGGCAATTTGGATTTAGAAACAGTAATTTTGTGGGAAAAACAATCCTACAGTTTAAAGTATAGCATATGCTTTTAATAAGACTTGTTTTTACAAAGCAAAAGTGAAAATGGGTTGGTGGTTACCTGACTGGTTACTGTAATATTTCAGGAAATGAAATTTGCTGTACAGTTGAAAGCATATAGACTCATACATATTTATGATTTTTTTTTCTGGACTCATTAACAAAATTATGATCAGGAAAGTGCTGATAAGAGAAAAGTACAATGATCTATTGTTTCCTACCTTCATACTTTGATCATGAACATACATCTACCAAGCAATGGCATTTTCATGCAATATCTGATGCAAAATAAGAAAAATACTATGGAAGCCATAATCTTGCAATTTTAAAATTGCAAGATTACAGCTTCCACAGAGTGAAAACAGTGGTTGCTAATTATTCCAAATTATATTGCAAATTAATGCCTATCCTATTTAGAATTTAGGAGAAGATATTTCATATTATGATAGACAATGAGAGTAGTAAGACCTATATTGTAATTTCTTGGGGCAAACATATAATGAGGTGCAAAAAAAAGAAACTGAAAGACAATTGTGAATGCTGTACTCATACTAAGTGTTAGTTCAGAATTTAATTGCAACTGTCTAATTTGTTGATATTTTTTTAAAATTGGATTATGAAGTGTGATAGACAAGTAAAAGTGCAAAGTGTATGTTTTTCTTTCTTATGCATTTTGTGTCTTAGCAAACTGCAATGATAGAACTAGACTAAACTAAAATAAATGTGGCAAATGAAAAAAAAAGTGGTAAATATTTTAACAGTCACATTTTGGTTTGATTTGTATTATTTTAAGCATCTAGAATCACAGTAGACAGTAGATTTTTTCCAAGAAAGTTACTGTAAATTCAAACAAGACCGAGACAGGAAATATAATTTGAATGCAGCTCTTCAAGCATCCCATGCAGTAGTAGCAAACCTATTTTTTAGGCTGATTTGCCATGCCATATTTGTCTTCACATATTATGGCTGTGCTTTTGCTGTGCGATTTATGCTTTTTTTAGATTGTATTATATGTACTGTGAGGAATATATGAATACTGAAATGAATATGTGAATTAAATATGTGTATGTATATGTATATGTGTGTGTATGTATGTATATATATATATATATAATTATGTTCTACACGTATGAATGTGAATGTATTAATTACTAAAATACGAGCACAACAAAAACAAGCATGAGAGTGGTTTTGATGTAGCCCACTGTGTTTAAGTTAGGCATGAAAATTCACAAGTGTCTTGAGCATTGTCAGTTAAAATAATAGTCAAGACACAACTATAAACCAATGAAGTCATCCAGGTACTAAGTGTGACTACTAACTCCAGGATTATCTTCATGAATGGGGGGAAGTCTGGTTATACATTAATTTGAAACAAGATGAGACTTCAATTAAGTCAGCTACATGAGTCAAACAAATCACTGAAATTTTGTTGGATATAAAGTCAGCATCATGTTTTTCTACTGTGAATTTAAACTATGATAACATGTAATATCTGAGGTTGTTTTGTCTTGGTCTGGGTTTTTTTTTTCCCTCTCTGGAGGATTCTTGCAGCAATTTGTCCTCTTGAAGTGTAAACTCCTCTGATCAAAATCTAAAATCCTAACTGGACCCATAGAAAGCGATGGTAACTTCTTGAAGTATAAAAGCCTGTTTCAGTTCCACATAAAAAAGACTCTTGACTGTCAATATTCACGCTGGGAATCGTCCAGACTTAGCTAATGAAACGTTTTAATGTTTCTGTAGTGGCAAAAAAAAAAATATTCCATTTAAGACTCTTTTAGAATCCTGGAATATCAAATGAATAACTTTGGGTCTGGGTCATTCAAATCAGGTCTTCCTTTCTCTTGTGTTTTCTTACGTTCATCATGCCTACCTTTTTTTTTTTTTTTTCCTGATAACCTCAATATGGATATGTCATGTACTCTAAAGACTTCACCTTGCTGGAGCCTATAAAATACCCATGTGAAGGATAATTTTATTTCTTTGCATAGGAATCTATTTAGTTGAGAATAATTTAAATAATACTTTTACTGAGAAGTATTCATAGCACTGGGAACACGTCAAATTCTTGCAAAGTTATGCAAACATTTCACAGTGTAACCACCTCAATTCTTATTTTGAATCATGCTCAGATTAATGCTAAAGGCAAAAAAAAAAAAATCTGTGATTAGAAACAAGTACACTTTTTATCTTGATAATCTCTACCTAAAACAGATACCTATAAATAGCATGCAGACACATTTCAAGGAACTTGGCCAACAGCAGAATTATACTTGGATCCTTACCATTATTTTATCTTGCAACAAAAGCAGAATGCTTCTTGAAACTAAGCTAGGCAAATTGCAATGCATCAAAACATCACTTTTTCAAAGGAATTGTCAATTTTATTACATATTAAGTGTTTAAGAGTAGCAAAAATACTTTCTTCATTCCACACATTGCAGTATTTAAATGCAGTATTTAAATCAAGTTTGAACAAGCTTTTGAAAAAAGCAACATGAATGAATAAAGCAATAGACTTAAAATAGTAGTCTATTGACAGGGAAAAAGTATATATGTAGTAATGTATAAGCTCTGTTATTTTTCATTCTATTGCCTTGGACAGCGAAGATTCAGAATCACAGAAACATATGTTAGTTTATAAATACGGCAAGCACAGGCGATGCCTTCTGATCTCGCACTGAATCAAGGGATCCCTGCTGAAGGGACAACAGCCTCAGTGCCAAGTTACAGCTGAGAAGGAAGTGACAGCATCTCACAGCAGTACTTCTGGCCCTAGCAGAGGTCAGCAAACACAACCAACATAGAGGAAGGAAGTTCAGCTTCACTCACTTCTTGCGGTTTAAGTAAATGGATCCTCAAGAGGCATGCCACAGTAAGATCTGTAACCAGTTCATCCTTTACCATATGGATTATAAGATTTTCTTTTGTTTATAGGAAAGAATAGATGATAATATCTGGATACTGTTTTACATTTAACATGTGTTAACATTTATTCAGACTAAATTTTCTTAAAGGCTGAAGGAAAAACGTGTGTAATTTTGAAATGACAATTATAATTTTTGCATCCAGCACGACACTAATATTGGCTATTGTGATGTATGAGTATATAATTTTATTAGGCAAATGTAATATTCTGACTTTATCTGTGTAACTAAGTTCATATTTTTCTTTTATAACCCAATAAATTATTCCTCCAGCAGAACATGACAGGTGCATTTGAAAAATAATTAAATAATGTCACTAAACGACTATTTTGTAAAATGTGATTGGAAGAACAAAGAGACCATTGACATTGCAATTTTTATTTCCTTTTTTTTTACTTACAGATTTTTGAGCTACACATGTGATTTTTTTAACTTCAGTTCAAATTAATTTTCTTTTCCAGAAATCTTGCCCAACTACCCAAGCCAACAGGAAGACAATTAGTATCTTATTATTGATTTTTTTTTTCCATCATCAGAAATTTCAGTCTTTTCATTTAGGTTTTAGACCATGTAGCTTTATCCTCTTTAAAGTTTCTTCCTTTGACCATCAGTTCTCTAGTAAAACAAGCAAACAAAACACCGAAAAAAGAACAACAACAACAAAAAAAAAAAAAAAACACAAACAAAACAGAACAAAATAAAAGAACAAAAAAACAGAACAAAAAGGTATCAAACAATCAAATGAAAAACACCAAACAAACCGAATCTCATGAGAGTTATAATTTTTATAATACTTTATATTTTTTTTTAGGCTGTCAGAGTATTTGAATGTTAGGTCAGTATCAGAGTACATTTTAAAAGATAATGAATCTAAAAGCCAAATTCTCACGAGCCTACTTATCTTAATCAAACTACACTCTGAATTTAACATACTTAGCCAGTGATGCAGTTGGGAACAGCATCCAGCCCTCCCCTCTTTGACCCCTGTGAGCTGACACTAAAGCACCGATTTACATTCCTCCCTAGCATCTATCAGCTAAACAGGTTAATATTTTATCACTGTAGTGTCCAGATGCCCCAATGACGACACAAAAACAGCTTTCCCTGGTCTCTGCTTTTCTGAAAAATGACAAATACATGTTTTGTTGGAGAGAAATGTTGTGTCTGTTTTTATTAAGTAATTACAATGAATTTTTTATAATAGTCAAAGATGATAATAGAGAAAAATTGCAAGTATATGAAGTAGACCTCACTTTTCCTAAATCTGACTTCACCAGTCAGCAGCTTTTCTTTATTAGAAGCCATAATGAACATCTTCTTTTTTCTATTGTTATTATTTATACTTTGCTCAGTTTGATATTCATTCAACTGACACTTATTCAGATTCTTACATACTTGTTTATTGATG
Source organism: Dicaeum eximium (assembly GCA_013396995.1). Classification (NCBI taxonomy): domain Eukaryota; kingdom Metazoa; phylum Chordata; class Aves; order Passeriformes; family Dicaeidae; genus Dicaeum; species Dicaeum eximium. The sequence goes on from VWZP01008548.1 coordinate 55,240, forward strand.
CAGCCCCATCTAAGAGAATAAAGATAGGTGTCTGAAATGCTCAGGGATGCTCATGCCAATTTAAACTTACAGTGTCAAGTTTTTTAGTTATTCTCTCCTATATACAAAATAGATAAAACAGAGAGAATTTCTACAGGACTGTACAAACAACAGCTCTACTGGATGAAGGATACCAAATGACAGCATTGTCTGAGACCTGCTTTTTGTCATGATATTTAGAAGAAGAAAGTTGTCAGCTTACCGAGTGGAAAGAAACAATTCTAAAGCAAGATTCATCTCATCTTAATACAGATGTCTAAAAGACACTGTTTTACTGACTCTGTAAGTGTCTATTTCTCTGCCTCAACAATAAATTATGATCGAAACTGTTTATTCAGACTTGAGTGTCTATGGTATAGAAATACAAAGAGGTTAAAATAATTCTACATCAAAGCATTCTTCTTATTCCAAGGGTTCGTTTATGGGTATTTTTATCTTTATTTTCTTAAAAATGTTGCAGCATATATATTACAAGCCATAAATAAAATTATGTTTACTGATCAGGAATGAATTAACATCTTGAAGTTTTTACTTTGTCCTTTGGTCATACACAGTTTTCCTGGTTAATATCTTTACCCTCTGTGCATTATTTGTTTTAAATAGTTTTTCTAACACTTCCTAACAAAGGTTTAGATAAGTGTATTCTTATTGTTACATGCTACATTTTATCTTCTGCTATTTCTAACATCTTTTCTCAAGAAACTCAGACTTCAATATTAATTATTTTCCCTCACAGCTAGAATATTAAGCACTTAATTCAGTTTCGTAAATACAGAAGACAAGTACTGGTTTTTGAAATACTCTTGGTTACCTGAGATATCCCCACAAGGATGAAAAATAGTATATATAGGAGTATCTTACTCTCTGGGAAATGCACTGGAAGTCAAAGCAGGCTGCATAGGGCAAGTAGCATGGCAGTAGCTGCTGATCTCTTGAATTGAACTGAGCTGTATTAGCTCATTGAATCTATTGCCATATATGAGTTCTAGTTTGCATTCTTTTCAGGTGAACTGGTTAGATTAGAAGTGTGGATTTATTCTTAATTCTCTTCCTTAAAATACAAAAAATAACTATGGAATACATCTTGAGCTTGTCTGTCAATCCATTTTCTGTAAACTCATACAAAGTATCCACTATGGAAGATAAAATTCCATTTTTAATTACGAAACTTTAATGAGGGTATATATGTGTCTGTATATTGAAATTAAAAGATCACATTATGGTCAATAATCTGCTCAGTTCAGCTACCCATGTATTCTATCCACTGACACTTGAGTTGTAAGAATACTTTGGCTAGATCTGTCTGATATTTCAGGGTGAAGTGAGATTCCTGTGAGCCTTGTCTCATTTATGCAAACCTATGAAACCTTGTTGATTATCTCTGTAGGTCTCAAATTAGTGTTCAAGGTCGATGATTAGGCAGTTGAATTAAGCTCCAAGCTGAATTTCTTTCTGGGTTACACTGGCAATAATGAAAGCTTCAACACTAAGTCTGCAGACTTAGTGAAACAGAAACCTAAATGTGGGTGCTCAGAACTCAGGTCCAGTCTTCATTTAATGTGTTCAGAGTCAGTGCAAAGTAGTAATCTGGCACTGCTCTCAACCAAACTATGAAAACTGTGATGCTGTGTCATTTGCACTTAAACAGTGTATTTTTTGCTTTTGAACTTTTCTACTTAAGCATGAGCAGACTCAGAGTGCGTGAAACGCATATGCACCGAAGCGAAAGTTAGAAAAACTTTAAGACTTGTTAAGCACTTTTGTTGTTTTTATCACCAGTCTGTGAAGAGTTAGAAGTGTTCAACTCAGTCACTGCTGTGAGGTCCTGCAGCAGCCAGGGCAGGTGGAGGAGCCCCTGCTACTGAGCCTGAGCTCTGAGGCATGGCGATGGAAGTGGTTTTATTATGATTCCAGAACCCACTTCACTTACATAAATCCATTATATCATTTCCATGTTTTAAGTATGCTTCATGATTCATGTGATTATTTCCCCAAGCAGTGTTTTTATTTTGTTTAAGTACAACTCTCCTAAATCCCCTCGGGCCTTCAATCAGCACCGAATGCCTGCACAAACGCAGAGGTGAACAAGACACTCCCCTCACTCCACCTCCATCTCTCTGCCCATAAAGTGGGAAGTATGGTATCAATCTCCTTTGCAGTGAGATCCAAGACTGACCAATAAAAGCAGGATGAAAGAAATAACTATTATTACCATTACTAAAAAAAAGAGTCCAGGAGAGTTTTCTCCCTTTTGGATGGAAAATGTTGAATTTTAGGCATCCCTGCGGTGTTTTTCAGAATCGCTTAGTAGTCGCTGAGATTTTAAAATGTTCTCAGCTCCAATCTAAGTATGATTCATTGAAGTCAGTGGGAAAACTCCTGCTGACTACTATGGTTATTCTTTGATACTTACTGTGGAAGTTGGAAGAATAAAAGTTGAATAACAAAGCACCATAAAAAGACCTTTGGCTTTTATATACAATGATATATAAAATTAACTTTTTTTAAAGTAAAAGGGAGTGAATTTAGCAAATAAAACCAAAGGGCAAAAAAAGGTAAACTTTTAGTATTTTAAATAATCATCATTGTGAATATAGAAAAATCTATAGAAATATATTACATAGGGAAATAAGGATGTAAAAATAATTCCGTAATTATTCAGTTATTCAGTTGCCACAAGGAAAGAGATACACATGATCTTCAGTCTTCCATACAGTAATTGACATTGTATTTGAAGGAACCCTAAATTTTTTACCTATAATTAGAGTATGTATGGACACTGGATCCACTTTATGAGCCTCACTGGAGAGAAGTGTGTATTTAGGTTCACAGAAAAAAACCTCCTATATGTAATTTTTGTAGTTTATTGCCTTTTCATCCATTTGGCTTAAGCAGTGTGGGAGTGTATCAACACACATGCACGTGTATGTGTTATACACAAGGATATGAGCCCTGGTGTTTTGAGACTTACAGGAAAAAAAACAAACAAACAAAAAAAAAAACCAAAAAAACAAGCAAAAAACAATACAAAGTAGATGAGAAAAAGGATAATATAAGGATGAAATGTTCTGGCCTCCAGCAGAGGCAAAACTATAGTTAACTTACACATAGGCTTTTTTAAAAAGGAGAAAGTAATATGCTTAGAAAATTACCTGAAAAATAATCAGAATAGTAATTCAAGGGTGTCTGAGTACAAAAAAGCTGCTACATAGTATGCTTTAAAAAAAGACAGAAGAAATTACATCAGAAAATTGTGCTTGAGAATATTACACTTGTCTATTTTTACCATATTTACCACCATCCCCCACAAAGATGAACAGTATTCTCATTACCATTTGTAATGTTCCTATTAAGTAGAGGCAGCATTAGATGTATTAATGTTTGGTTCTCCTTTAATTTATTATTCTCTTCCTACTTTAATGAGATCTGCTCTACAGCCCATAAAATAATTGTTATGGTAAACTGACTTTTTAAAATTAGCTACACACCAGTTGGTCCAGAAACCTATTCCTCTGGACTATTCATGCACAAAATACCTTTGTGTGAAGCTCTTTCCAAATGTGTAATGACTGGAGTAAGTCCAGAAGTTTTCCTGCAGAGTCTCTCTGCATGATTGCCATTGCAAGCAGTCTTACAGCTTCTTCTCCTAACAAAGTTATGGTCACGGTTACTGCCATGTAGAAATGCTGACACCGCTTTCACCGTCAACAATGAAAACCATAGTGCTGCCACTTATGAAATTAAAGTACTTCCTGTTCAAAAAAGAGCTGTTGTAAACTCCCTGTTCTACCCTGCTGGATCATAAATTTCTGTTAGAGAATTTTTACAAGGACTCTCAGAAGGGGGAAAAAAATTCTGAATTCCTGCTTCTCCCTGCAGTTTCATTATGTTACTTCAGTGTGATTCAGCACTGCTCTTTGCACCCCAGACCATGTGTCCTGCTATCTCAAATACTGGGATAGTTATTCTGACCCAAACATTTCCTTCTGTGTGTGTTAGGGTTTACCCTGCTTTCTAACAACACTTTCTGACCCACCCTAGCTCACCGGGAAAAATATATTCCCAAACCTAAGGCAACTGAGCTATATCATATTTTAAGGGTAAATTAGAGCTACTGAAGAAAAATTAATGACAAGACATGTTAATGGGTAATCTCTATCAGATGTAGAAACCATATAAAAATGTGCATATGCAGTTCTGTTGTCATTCATCAAAATGAGAATGCTTCTTTCTCTGCAACATGGAACAAAAGCATGGAGCTGGATTTATATCCCTGTGAAGGAGACAAAAATGTCTCTCCATTGCAGCTCACTTTTCCCTTCTGCTCTCACAATGCCCTCTGTAGAAGATGGTCACAGCAGACAAACACGGAGTTGAGCTGACTGAGGTCTGAACAGACCTCCCTAAATGTCTGAGCACTTTGACTTTACCATCAAACAGCTCTACTTTCTTTTCCTTTCCCAAAAGGGTAATTTTTCGATAGGAGTTGTGGCTGAAGATGGCACAAAGAATTGGAGTAGTCTGTTAACCCTTTTGGTGCCTCAGCATTTGTACGGTTCTTAACAGAACAGAACAGAAATTAGCTTTCCTAGTAATTTTTTCCCTGCTGTTTTTGTTAGTTTTTTTTGCTGTGCTGAAAATCAGGAATATCTGTTTGAATTGATCAAGTGTTAATCCTTGTTCTAAGGATTGTATGCTGCATGTGAACAACAAATTGTGCAGCTCAGATCTTGGCTTCTTGCAACATTTTATGACATACCACAGAATGTAAAATGAACACACTGTTTGTTCATCTGGAAGCAAGGTCTCACTCCCACCCAAGCCAGTGCATTAAATGTTACAGTTCAGAGCTGTAGGTCATTTCATGCTTGGATGTCTCACGTTGGTTTGTGTGTGTACACAAGATGAACAGAAAAGAGAGAAAAACATCCAAATTGTTAAACCAGGCACTCTTCTGGGGCCCCATGCCTTTCAGCAATGTAAGACTGAACACATGCTTCAGTTTTAACTCAATTCCTGACGAAGAGGAAAAGACAGAACAAAGTATGAAACACACTAGTGAAAGAGAAACCTTCATTATGCACCTTCATCATTCAGGATTGGATCTTCTGGACTGATTTAAGGGGATATTTTCAGGGATGTATCAGCTGTCAGAACTTACCCAACAAAACCCCTTTAATTCTTGTTGAAACAGTCATTAGAATTAAGGTTGTCAACATTTACTGACCACTGTAGCATGACCTACATGAAGTAAAATTTTCATTACATTCTTGGATCTGGGAACAGTCAATGCAGCATAATTTCCTAAACTTCAACCTTTTTACATAAAAATCTACAGGTGTTATGCGTTTTTTGGCAGTCAGTGAAATAAGAGTTACTCTAACAAAACTGTCCCTTTTATTTCTACTACTAATGCAACTTTCTGGGATCTTTCTCTCAAAAAAATCATTTAAAAATATACTTGCCTCATAGCAAAAACAAATTGGTGTTTAACTTTTAATTTATATAATTTTTGTTCATGTGAATCTGCTTCTCTCCAAAACAGCAGATTAACATCAGAAAAAAATGCTTTTCATGGATGAAAGTGTTAAAAAATGTATCCAGTATTTACAGAAAACAAACAAAACACCCTAATAAATCAAAACCCAACCACATGGAAAAGCCTACCATGGCAAGCCCCCCCACCCCACAAAACTACTTCTGCAAAAGCCCTACAGAAATCTTCAGATGCTGAATCTGCAAACAGAGAGGGAAAAAAAAATAAACCACCACCCCCAGTATAATAAGATAACCCAAATTGTCAATAAATATAAAAACGCAGCACTCTTACCCAATAAGACACAAATCAAATCACTAAACCTCTAGAAATATTATGCAATGACAGTAAACTATCATCATACTTTTAAAAACTGCCTTAAAAATGAAACTCAAATGAGTCAGGATTTTTATCATTTTCTTGCAATGAAAGAACTGGCAAAATTACTTGATGAGAAATTTTAAATTTTCCTCCTTTGAATTGCCTAAGCCTTGAAGGTTGTTTAAATGCATACAATATCAGCCATCTCTGAAAATCTTGATGTCAAAAATATGATTGGGAAAAAAAAGATCCATCTCCAATCCACTTAAAATGTCTGTTGAGACCTAGAAAATATACTAAATATTCAATTATAAGAAAACATAATTTCAACTAATTTAAATTGAAGGTGCTCCTCCCCTCTCCAAAGCAAGGAACCTCTCTTAATGTAAAACTGGCTGATACATCAAGTCTATTCCATAGTCAACCATCATAAGTTTAGTTCTAGATGTGCCATCTTTTGTTCTGTAGGTCTGTCACATGGGATATAGGAAGATGGCTTAGAGAAAAACAGATGCAAATCTGTGAAGGATTAGGTTTCATTATCTCCCTGTCTTATGAAACAAGAGTTTCATTTTCCAAGGGTGCAATTCTTCTTGATTTCTGGAGCAAAAATAAATTATTGAACTTGAGATCTGAAGTTGTACTATTTGAAAAATAGGCACAATACATCTATATTGTTTAATGTAATAGTGACAAGATAAATAGAAACAAAGTAACAGTAATTTGTGACATAGCTAAGTTAGTAGTACTACAGTGACTGTGACTTTTGAAAAACTATGCTGTATTTTCGCTTTAAAAACTTAATCCTTGCTCTGAAAGGAAAGCTTAGAAAACAGCATTTAAAGAATTTTGGCTGAGAGAGTCAGTCATAATACCCTAAAGCAGGATCAGCTAGACCTTTGCTTATGTCTACATAGACATGCCATTAAGTGATTAAGCTCTGGCTTTTTCTTGACACATACTGAGAATCTGAAATTTATTTGTTAAATGTATGTAGATGACCTGTGATCTTTTACAGTTAACAGCACAGCTCCCCTCTAACACATTTTATTTGTGCTGTAATTTTCTGGCACAGCCTCTGAGGATATTTTAAAATTAGAAGGAAACAACTATATACAGAGATATTTAAAATTAATAAATCACTAGGGATAAAAACAGACTTGTTGCATACCTAGAGAAAGAGTTTAAATTAATTTGAAATATTTTTATTTGGAAGTCCTTTCACTCATCGCTGATTTTGGTCCTTGGGGAATGTATAGGAAAGAAAGGAAAAGGAAAATGTTATGTACAAACACTTTAATTTATTGCTCATTAGAAACAGGCTCACCAGTGTATAATAGCAATATTTAATGGAGAGAAGGATGCAGAGGATAGTTTGTAATGTTGTTCGTGTAGCCACAGAAGGAGAAAGAGCCTGATGTGGTTTCTGCTGCAGAAAGCAGTTAACAATTTAACTTACTTTTTTAGGAAGTGCCTTGTTTCTTCCTTTTTTTTTTTT
>VWZP01008548.1:62666-111887 GCA_013396995.1 Dicaeum eximium
GAAAACTCACTTTAAGTTTTCCAGAGAATACAAAGTGACTCAAATGTTTCTATCCAAGCTCCCCTCTCCCCACCAGTACTTATATTTCCTCTGGGATTTCAAGACACTATACTGTGAACTTTCTATGTAGCCCTTAAGGAGACATGGTTAGGATGAGGAATGCTGTAGATAATGTGTCCTTTAGGAGACAAAACCTCAAAAGTGAGGAAAAAAGATCCATTGTTAGACTGGAAATAAGCTTACACTGGCCATTTTTAGCACTAGCATTATTTACCAGTCTGGACAAGACAGTAAACAACCTGATGTCTACATCTGAGGGACACATACAAACTGTTAAGGCTATTGCAGAGTCATATCCGAGGAAAGAACTGGAAGCAAAATATTACCTTTCAAAGGAACTAACCAAGTATGAAAAACATTAGAAACTTAATTGACCCCATATACTCGTTAAGTCAATTTAATAAAATACATTGAATTGTATACCTTCATTCTCTGAGAAGAAAACAAAAAATAAGAACTTCACTGTGAGGTAATAAATGCAGACAAATGAGGAGGAAATCCATTGAATAAAAGATAAGGTATTTTATAGGCAAAACACATCAAAAGAAATAATTTCAGTTGAATTATTCATCTATGTTTCTGGGTTCAAATTAACTGTAGTCACTGAGGCTAAACACCTGGAAAGCTCACTGGAAACATATGTTCAGTTTGTAATTTAGAATTTTTTTTTTTTTTAAAGAACGGAATACTAAAATAGAAAATATTGCAAAAATAAAAGTACGAGGTAAGAAGCATGTGATTTAATGGTGTCATCACCTAAAATAGCAGTCAGGTCTGATTATCCACAAATAGATTATAAACAGAGAAAAAAATAAGCGAGGGAGATATATAGTCCAGAAGAAGACAACACAGCTACTCAGAAAAAAATTTCCATATGAGAAAGTTAAAAGCCTAGTACTGTATAATTTACAGGAAATCTGGAGGGAAAAGGTACCCTCTATAGCAGTAATGCATTCGTAAAAGATAATTTGAACTTTTACTCTTTTACATGTTTTTAGGTTAAAAAAAAAAAAAAAAAAGAATCCCCTCCAGTGGGGTAATATTACCCACTTAGTGATTCTGTGGAACAAAAAAGAAAGAAAAGCCACTGTTGAGATTAAACATTCCCCTTATGTTCTAAATTTTCTCCATAGAAAAACAAAAGAGGGAAAATCTGATCAGTTAGCAGATGTGGTGTGGGGGTTTTTTGTTTTGTTTTAAAATTTCCCTTTTTATTTTTTATTGTTCTGAAAAATAGGAATGTGAGAGACAAACTCCATAACCTTAGTGATATATAGTATTTGTTATATATCAGCAGATGTCCTGTGAGCATCAGACTATTTGTTTATCTCTACCCTCAGATTCATAAGACATTTAACTCCCTGCTGCCTGCTGTGATCAAAGTCTGGCCCTTCCATGAGGCACTTAGCCATTTATAGCAATAAATAAGAAACACAGGTGAACTATAAACTGCTAAGTATTGACTCTTAACAGACATGTGAAGTCAGCAACTGGAATGCTTCCAACTTAAAACAATGGAAACCAGAAAAAAAACCAACCAACCAAAAAAACCTTTAGAAGTAAACAGTAATATTTCCTCCCCCTCGTTCTTCTATAATTCTAGTTTTGTACTAAAAATTTTGAGAAAAAATACTGCTTTTTGTACTGCACCATGAGGCTGTGGATGCAGGCTGATCTGAGGTCAAACAGCAGCTCAACATTAATTGGTAGATCACATTAAAAGTCTATAAAGCAGCTCTGTTATCCAATTTGCTGAATGGTTTGAAGACATGGGCTAGTGACGACATACATGACTCCTAGACAAATGTCATCTGCACCATCTGTGGACCATATTGTGCATCAGATGGCAGGATAAAATTTTCAATAAAAAAGTTTCAGAGCATGGTTATGTTCCAGGGACTGTAGCCATCATCATTATAGAAAGGCTGCACTGGGCTGGTCACACATCTAGGATAGAAGACACTGGCATCCTGCAGCACCTGGTGTGCGTTGGACTTAAAAGAAGTAACCAGGACAGACAAATGAAACACTTCAAGGACACACTGAAATACAACTTCAAGTAGTAAAAATTACTCAGCCAGGTAGGACCAGTTATATCACAGTCCAGGTTGAAGGGAGTCAGTTGAATCTAAACTTACTAGCAGAAGCATGCATGGTCTTGCTAATCTGTTGTCAAGGGCAGGAGTCTCCAGTTAAAAGGTCATTTTCATCTCTGCTGGTGTCTGTGTTTGGTTTTTATGGGATCACAGAATCAATTAGTCTGGAAAAGACCTGACATCAAGTCTAACTTTTGACTGAACATCACGTCAACTATCATGGCACTAAGTGTTTCCTTAAATACCTCCAGGGATGGTTACTCCACCACCTCCCTGGGCAGCCTCTTTCAGTGTTTAATTACCCTTCCTGTGAAGAAATTCCTCCTAATGTCCAACCTAAACCTCCCTCGGCACACCTTGAGGATATGTCCACTGGTTCTGTTGCTGTTGCCTGGCAGAAGAGACTGATCCCCATCTGGCTATAACCATTCAGAAACTTGCAGAGAGCAATAAGGTCTTCCCTAAAGACCTCCTTTTCTTCCCAGTAAACAAGCCCAGCTCCTTCAGCCACTCCTCATAGGACTTGTGCTCCAGACCCTTCACCATCTCTTTTGCCCTGCTCTGGACATACCCCAGCACCTCAATGTCCTTCCTGAATTAAGGGGCTCAAAACTGGACAAAGCATTCAAGGTACAGCCTCACCAAGGGTGAATGCAGGGAGATAATCACTGCCCTGGTCCTGCTGGCCACAATATTTCTGATACAGGCCAGCATGCTATTGGCCTTCTTGGCCACCTGAGCACACTGATGCCTCATGTTCAGCATCCTAAGGTCCTTTTCTGCTGGGCAGCTTTCCAGCCACTCTGCCCCAGCCTGTAGTGCTGCATGGGGCTGTTGTGTCCAAAGTCAAGGACCTGGTATTTGGGCTTGTTGAGCCTCATATTTTTGGTCTCGGCTCCTTGGCTCAGCTTTTCCAGATTCCTCTGCAGAGCCTTCCCATCTTCCAGCATATTGACAGTCACACACAAATTAATGTTGCCTGTGAACTTACTGAGGGTGTATTTGATCCCCTCGTCACCCAGCTCATCTATAAAGACAATAAAGAGGACTGATTCTAACACTGAGCCCTCGGGAACACCACTAGTGACCAGTCACCAAATGACTGCAGGACAATTCACCACTGGCCATCCAGCCAGTTGTTAAGCCAGCAAAGAATGCCCCTTCCAACTCTGTTTTCCTATGGTGAGGGATACTAATATTCCTGGATTTGGTTCCCCTACGGCAGCAGAATGCAAATCTGATCTTGGCAGAGGCACTTCTGATGTCCATGATCCTGTGCACCTGAGCAAAGTATAGCATCCACAGCAGACAAAAGAATAAAAAAAATTAAATATTTTTGTGTGAGAAATTTATGAACACGTGCAGATCCTACACTTTAAGCACTAAAAAACCCCATTAAAATTGATGGACCTCCATCATGGGAAGGGGAAGTGCTGATGTACAGTTGGGTACCATGTGATAGATCTGTGACTACCATGCTATAACTTAGGCAGTCTAAATCTCTTTATGTTACAACCTTTCTTCCCCTTCCCTCCTCTAGGTATAGTAATTGTCAGTTGCACAGCAGGATTACTTGGGGGCATGCAAGTTTAAGGATTTTGCGATGTCTCTTACTGACATATCCTTTCATCCTTATTTGGTGTAATGACCGCCAACATGAAAACTACTGCTTGAGCTAATCTGTCTCCCACTGAAATCAAAGGCAGTTTTTAATGCAGGGACCTTTGTAGAATAAAGATACCTTCAAGAAAAAAACCCTGCAAGTATCACGAAATTTTACAAATTCCTTTATAGACAGAACTGACAGCTATTTACTTTTGGTAAATTCCATCTCCACAATCTCAAGATCTGATCATTTGCTGTCTATCACACACAGAAAAAAGGAGGTGATGAATGCAAGTGAAGGGCAATAAATTCAGAATAGCCCTTCTGTGCCCATGGTCTATTATCATATTTATCCTAGTTTAATCACAATGCCACAAACATTCACAATACAAAAACACTGTCACAAATGGCAGCTTTAGGTATTCACTTGATTCAGCAGCAACTACTGTCTAGTAAAGCTACACAGACTGTTGGAAACTAGTCAGGAAATAGGGTTTTGGTAGCTTCACATTGTGAAAAATGCAATTTCATTCTCATTTCTGTTTGTTTTCATTTTTAATGATTCTTTTGGTTGGCAGTTGGTTGATTTATTGGTTCAAATACCCAAAAGCATCAGTGGCTGGCTGTTAAGCAGAATTTGTATAATTTTGGAAATGTACAGACTGAGACCTCATTAAATCAGTAGTATCCCTTTTGAAATCATCCATGTCTACTCCCAATGCTAATGTAGTTGAATTAGTAATTATGCAATTGTTCAGGACTAAGGAATTACAGAGTCTGTGACTGCAAGCTTATTATAAATAGTAATTATGCATTTGATATTCTAGAAGTGCAGAAAAACTCAATTTCTTACTACTTTTCACACAATAACCATATATTGATTGAATGCATATTTGTGTAGAATTATTGCTTTTAAAATTATTGAGTTTAGCCTTTAGCATGGTAATTGAACCAAACACAGTAGGGCATCCAAAGAAAACGCAATATTAACAATATACTTCCCTGCAGCTACATGTTTCATAAAGAAAATAAAAATCTAAAAATCTTAAATACATCTTTCCCTCATTCTTCCGCAACATTTGTTTGCTTCCTATTTGAACCATAGGGAGCTTGAATCAGCTGAGCTTCAGTCTCTATTTTTCATTGTTGTTCTGCTTATAGGTTTTCAGGTTTTCAATATTAGTGATGCGTAATTTGACATGGTAGAGTACCCAGAGATTTTGCAGCTGTCAGCTGCAAAGTTTGGAACAGGTTCTGTGCTCTGATTCTCTATAAAGCAGAGATCTAATGTGGCTAAACTTGGGAATTAAAGGATTCTTTCTGGAGCTCCTCAGAAATAGCTGTTTACCTGTTAGGGAACTTAAGATTGTTTTAAAAGGTTGCTCAATTATGCACCTAAATCTAAGGAGCCAGAGACCTACCCAATATTTCATTTCCCTCAAAACCATTTATCTAGAGGCTCCAGAGCCATTTTGCAATTTTTTTTAAGAATGAGGTTTATACTCACCATGAGGCACAACTGTTCACAGTTTCATTCTGTGCTGTTCCTAAAGGAGGAAGCAAACAGTGTGTTGTTGACTCAGCAAGTAGGTAGTTCTGGCTGAATGGACTCTCATATATTTTGCTTTCATAACAGTACAGGGGGAATTGTTTGGGTTTTTTTGTTTGTTTGGTTGGTTGGTTTTGAGTTTTTTGTAGTGAATAAAACGATTGTCTTTATGTGACTGCTTACTTTCACTTTTTTTTTTCCTCTAGGGGGATGAACACCACATGGTAGAGAGTAATTATGCATGATCTTTATCAATATTGTAGAAGAACTTCCTATTGAAGATAGCTTAAGTGTCCTAAGAGTACAAGATCATGCAGTAAAAGCACAGGACTATGTCATTCCCTGTGGTAAATAATATTCTTGAAGAAAAAAAAATCTAACCCCCCCCAAATTAAAAGTACAAACACTGTAAACAGAATTCAAACTTTCTCTTCCCAAAAGAAAACTAATTCTAAACTTGAATTAAAAATCACAAAGTAATATATAAATTTAAAGAAAGCTCTCTTAAACAATTTCCTTACACAGTACTAAGAAACATGAAGTGCTTGTTACATAATAATTAAATAGTAACTTGCAGAAAAAAGATAATTCTATTAATGTGATATAGGATTTTGATTTTATGTGACTAGATTTCTTTAATCTCACATTGAATTAATTTAAACTTCAGACATATTAATAACCCAGACCTTTCTGTAGAATGTTGCTCATGAAAAGAAATTCACCAATTGCTTTATGGCATTATGCCTGTATGTTTACCATCTGTGCCCTTTTGTGAGGGCTAGGAGAGTCTGAATTGTTTATGAGGAATGTAGGTATTTGTGTACTATCTTTTTTTCTTTTTTTTCTTGACCATTTAGGCCTACAGATTATTTGCAACTTATCTGTAGATAAAGATTTTATAAGCATTTGATATTGAGAATTTAATAGTCAAACTCAGTGCTCGGTACTTAAATCACATGGCATTGTTTGTGGTCTCTATATTCATATACCAGGCTAAAGAGCAATTTCAAAAAAAAAAAAAAGGCACAGCTTTGCCACAGTTCTGGATCCCCCTTTTCCAAAAGACAATAGTATTACAGCTGTGTGTACAAAAACCTATGTAGATAGGAGGGTCATTATTTTATGGTGCTAGAGAGACATGAAGGCTCAAAATTACTCTCTTCATTGTACTACAACTACTACTATTAATAATAATAATAATAATGTACTACTTCCCTAATACATACAGCCTCCTTCTATCCCATTTCTTCCCTGTCTTCCTGCTACACTCTCTCTCCTGTTCTCCACTGTGAGAGCAATGAGGTCAGCAGGCTTCCTCTCTGTTGGCACCCATATGACAAGGTGTCAAAAATGTGTACATAGCTGCAGAACCACACACAAATCTCACCTTCAATTCCCTTTCAGTAAAGGAACAGATAAAGGGAAGTTCTGGGAAGTTCTGGGAAGTTCCGGGAAGGGAAAGATCCCATGGAATATTGCAGTGAGTGAAATGACAGCAGAAGATGAGTTTCCTTTGAACAATAACAGGTGTAAATGCCAGTAAAATACTGGCTGCTGGCTTTTTAAAATTATCTAGAAAGTTCCCATTGAACTTGGTATATCTAAGCTTTTACCAAAATCAGTTCCCAGCTTTGTTGGTCCTCTTTGCAATACAAAGGTGAAAGCTGACTATGAAACATAAAAAAAAAAACCAAAACTGTTTAGTGTACCAGATTTCCAGATTTCTGACTAATCTTCCGCTAAATCAGCTGTTATAAACATTATCCTTAGAGTATAGAGGTTCTCCCTAGCTGATCCAAGACTTAATATGTCTTTACCTGAGAAATTAAGAATGTATGTTTAATTCTGATAGCTACAGTCAACAAAACGTAATTACTGTACTATGCATTAATTTTATGCCTGATTTAAAGTACAGATCTCATCCTAATATCACTTGTGGATAAAAGAAAAAAGTAATTTCAAACCTATTGGGGCATTCTCAATTGTATGAAGAAATTTTATCTCAGCTTCCCTTTAAATTTGGATTATGTATAAAGAGATAGTAAACACATAAAAAGACACATTCTTAAAACTCAGTTCACTAATAAATATTGTTATAGGTATATATTTAGACAAGAAAAGAAACAGTTATAATTCCCGTACAGTACTTACCCATTTTAACATTATCACATGGTTGTACAAACAGGATTATAACAAGCAAAAGAAAGCACTTTATTTAATGAATAAATAATCAAAAGCATTGGTGGGGATAGTCTTCATAATATGCCGTTTCATACAGTTTAAAGTACATCAAACAACAAAATCCATTATCCCAAAATTCCATTAAATAATACTGAGTAATTATGTGACTGATAATATTTATGTATATATATATAATCTATATATATATATGTGTATATAATCATATCATTATGAGTAATTATCTATTTACATGCCATGCAATATTATAATATGTTGCAATACCTAGGCACAACAGGTGGATTTAAGAATGGCTGTGGCAAAAAGAAAAAAGAACAACTTATTTTTGAAAATGAGGGACATTACTTTGAGTCCTTTCTTTTCATAGTATACAGTGAGAATTTCAGATACTTTCTGATAGCTAAAAATATCCTCATTTTTGCTATTGTACAGTTAGGTAGCAGTATAAACTTAGACCTGTAATAAGAACCATGAGATGCTGCAGTTAGAGAAAGCATTCTTGCTTCAAAACATAGCACATATGACGTGCATGTCTGTGATATTCTTCTCACTGCAGACCCAGTTCTGTGAAATTCTGAGCTAGTCCTACAAGAAGAGGCTTACTGTGTTCTAAAGAAATTAAGTGCATTCACTGTCTCAAAAGAGCTGCAGATTATTTGGCAGGATGTGGGTGCGTGTCAGCACATCAGTTCTATTACTGTCCAGCAAAGTGATGTGTCTGCATCAATGTAAAAAAAAACAACAAAAAAACAAAGCAAAACAAAACAACCACAACAACAAAACCAAACCCAACTCCCCCAAACTTGTTTTTCTTCATTTTTTGGCATTAATTTCCGTTTATAATCAAACTACATTGTGCTTTAAAAACCTGGAAATGGCCCATTTACCTCTTCTCAAGCATTATATACTACTCTATTGACCACTGTATACTAAAGGAATTGCCATTTCTGTTACTAATTTTTGTACGGGTCCTGACATTTTAGTTTGTAAGAGGTTCAATAATGGTTGAACGATCAGAACATGGCCTTCTATATTATGACCTTACTTTCAACTCAACTGGTTGAAAACAAAGTATAGAATGGACTCTCACCATTTATATATATATATATATAAAATAGCATTTTATAACATAAGCAGCTGTGTTAAATAAAGTGAGACCTCAAACTGAACTCAAATAATGTGTGAAAAAAGGGTATCTCATAATTTTGCAAGTAAGCATCTAAGCATCTACCAATGAGAGTCTCTTTTTGGAACAAGAGGAAAAGTCAGAGGTGGTTTTAGATTAGGAGGTAATTATATTTGATGGATGTGTCCACTAAGGTGGTAAGCAGTGCAAATTAATAAAAGTAATGTTAATTGAATTACAGCTCAGCTATCCATGATATACTGAGTTGATTCACACCTCTGGGTTATATTGTATCATGTTTTCTGTATATTACAATGCCTTTCTGTGCTCTAGAGCTGGTCCCCTTTTTGAAGTTTTTCATCACAGCAGAAATGATTACAAGCATACTAATTAATTAAAGTCAAGACTTTGGAACACAGTTCCACAAAAGAAGTGTATTAAACAAGAAAAATGGATCTGTGAGTACCAGTTGCTTTTACAGTCCGAGCTGGCTGACATGAGGACACGTGCTGCAGAGAACTCTCACTGCTTATTTGGGCATTCTTATGGCAAGGACACATGCCACAAAAAGTTTTATAATCTGAATCAGGTAAACCAATTGTGGTCACAGGAAATCAAAACTTGTCCTTCTGTCTGAATTGAGTATGACTCCACTGCTGTGCTCTCATACCAGTAGCATACTTTTGTAATATACTTTGAAGTACTGCCTAAGGCTGCTAGACCCTACCACTGTGTCTTTTGGCATTTTATGAGTCTGTGGCCTGTGGATTCCCTGACCTCCCCTACTGCCACATTCCATGATTTTCACCATATCTTCTCTTTCATTAAACAATGAATGCCTCCCTTTGCTTAAAACATCCCAAGATTCAACTTCTGATCAATATTGCAATCTTCTTTTCCGTATTTCTTTATTTTCTCGTGTCAGCTACATTAGTCTTTATCACTCCTGCTCTTTAACACAGATAAATCTCCTGCACTTATGCCATTTATGTATCCAAAGTTTCCTAAGTTTCTCCATTATTTTAATGGACTCCATGATAAAGTCCTTAAGATTCCTTCTATCTTGAATGTTGATAATAACTCATTAAGGTAATAATCACATTAAGCCAGGAATGTAAACACCATTTTTTTTAATCTATTTGTTAAAACTGATGTATACTGCATACTCCTAATTCTGCTCTACTTATTTTTTTGTCAGCCTTGAAGCAGTGTTCCACAGAGCTCCAGGTGAACTCCAACAAGGGGCATTGAGTAGCAAATTTCTTTACCTATTTCTCTAAGAAAATACAGCACAAAATTTTTCTTTCATATGACCTCATCATGCTGTGGGGCTCAGTAATTCCACCATCATACTTTCTCTTCAAGTCACATCGTCTGTAAAGGATCTCAAGAAGGCATCTAATCCATCTACTCCCTCTGACAAAAAAACATTTATTGTTGTTAGGTATTTTTCCTTTATATTCTTCAAAATACCAAGCCCATCTCTAGGCAACCTATTCTAGTACATCATTACTTAAACCACAAGAAAATGTTTCACAGTGCAAGTCTAAACTTTATGTAATTTTTTAAAGTGGTCCTGACTGCTGTATCTTTAGTAAGAGTTGGCACAGCATAGGAATAAGTAGGACTAAATAATTATGTCTGTGCACACTTTCCATTTTCTGTTTGGACTAAAGGATTTGGTCTCTGACAGTAAAAATAGAGGACTATGAAAGAAATATTTGGCAAACCTTTTTAGCAGTCTTTTAAGTGTGTGTATTATGAAATAAATAAATAAATAAAGGACACTCCGTCTGAAGGAAAGTAAAGTGCCATCTATATCATAACAGGTTATGAATAATTTTAAGTAAGATTTAGTCTCAAAGATAGTAAAATTGAATAGTCACCAATAATCAGCTGTCATCTCATTGGGTGCAGTGGGATTTCAATTTTTTTTTAAAGCTCCTCATCTGAGATATCAAAGAGTTCCTGAAGGGTTTTTCCCTTTCTTTTTTTTTTTTTTTCCACTTTTTTTCTGAGTTTTAGACAACAGTAGTACTACTACTGATTGAGCCAATCAAACGGTTGTGAATGAATGGGCACTTACTAAACACATGTTTAGGGTCGAATTCAAATTCTGTGGAAACATCTGGGAAACATTAATTTAGCTTAAATGGAATTAAGATGCAGTTCTTAGTGCTGCAGATATTTCCTTCCTTCCTTCCTTCCGTGCCTGCCTTCCTTCCTCCCTCCCTCCCTCCCTCCCTCCTTCCCTTCCTCCCTTCCATCTCTGTCTCTCTTGCTCTCTTTTTCTTTCTTTCTTGGCTTTATTTTTCTCCTTTTAATAACCATTTCAAAGCTGGGTAAAGTCTTAAGATTCTAAAATTACAAAAATTTGAGAAAATTAGATATGAAAATTTTCACTTGCTAACAATTCAAACCAAATTTGTTTTAGCTTCTCCTGCACAGGTTGATAATAAGACAAAGTATTGGAACAGACTATAGTTCTCTTTCTGCAGCAACAGTCACATCTTTTACTTTCTGTCCATGATAGAAACATTTTCAAATATATTCTGTTTAAAAAGGTATTTGTAACTTAAACTAGTTGTTGTTATTTGGGTTTTCAAATAATTCTATTTCTGGTTTTAATATAGAACACAGTGCATCTCTGCTTTAAAACTCAGCATAGTCAAAAATAGGTACCCTTATTGATATGTATTTTTCAAGGTTGTTCAGTATTTTCTTTTTTTTTTTAAAATATTTTTTCTTGTGCTGCAACAAAAATTATTATGTAACTATTCAAATTTTCCTTATAGGAAAAAGTTTACTGTATTTTGATATGACTTAATTCTACTCTCAAAAGAAAGACCAAAGTGTGATAAGTGTTGTATTTCCTATATGCTACCCCTGTACTTTTACAGAGATTCACGCAATGATGCGTATTCCATGTGCCTATGTAGGCCTAGCAAATGTGGGCTAGACTCTGTCATCCTTGTGCTGAGTAAGTAAAACTTTACCCAATTCAAATCACTAATTTTGTGTAAGTTCCTACTTGCACAGGAATGGCAGAGTATAGCCCTCAGGATTTATCATTTGCTGTATACTCCAGTCTTGCACATATAGATATGAACTTAATGGACCATGGTATGCTTAGAAAAATAACTGGAAATTCAGAATGAAGCAAAGAAACAAACCAATCAACAATAACAGAAGGAAAGAGAAATTAACAGGAATAAAATCTCTTAGGAATCTGCCCAAGAACTAACACAACACAATCGGGAATTCAGAACATTTATTGCAAAAGCTGAATAACTAAATAATGTTGAACTGGCAAAGCGGTAACAAGGATAACTGGTTAGATATTTATTCTGTCAAAGTCATCAAACACCCCTCACAAACTGACATAAGTACTGCAATAAGCAATGCACCCCTAACCCATTTTTAAGCCTTTTATACTGTGGAGGAAAAAATAGAAGTGAACTGCTATATACAAAAGAATAAAGAAAGAAACAAAAAACGTCTTTTTTTTTTGGTAAAAATAAAATCACCTTCAGATTAGCTAAATTTGTTACTTTAAGACTGATGTTTCACTGTGGCATAAGTAACTTGCTTTTTTCTGTAAGGACTTTTTTTTTGCATGCTATTTATTTGTGTAAATAATCTTTCATGCCTTAACAAAAACCATCTAAAAATGTTTTGGATTTGGATTTGCTTTGCGTGCAACTTAGATCTTACTAACATTAGGAGTCACTCTGCTGATTTGACTGAGGTGACATGATACTGGTACCTGCCAGGCATTGACCAACTATGATAACAAACAGCTAAACAGCAATAATTAGAGATTTAACCCTTTAGTTCCCCCAACTAGCCTACCAGGAGAATGCTCCGTTACATCATGAAGGCACAACACATTAAATATTCTGTGGCTATGGTCTAAAAACACTCGTGTTACTACAACGTTAACGCAGATGAAGGTCAACACAAATGCTGCTGTTTCAGCAATACGAACTGTCTTAGGTATAGACACACACCTGCCCAACTGGAAATTGTATTTTGCTCCTGTAGAATATTCTCCACATGTTTCAGCTGGGATCAACATCAGCTACCACTCATTAAATGACAGACTACAGCTAATTTGATCAAGGATCCCAAATAAATAGCTTTCTCCCTCACCCACCACAACACATTTAAATATTATTTTGTTTTGCAATTTCCCTGTTTTATGAAACATAATGGAAATTAAACACAAAATTGCTAAGTTTTTAAGCCCTTACACAAGTCCTTTCATTTCTTAATGTTAAAAAAAAAAAAAGAAAAAAAGAAGAAATTCTAAAGAAATGCTGGTATCATTTGCTACTACATAGAAAAAAGGGTTTTTTTCCCTTTTCAACAAGCAACCTTTCTTCCTACCCCATCACTCTTTTCACTTTTAATACAAGTGGCTTGAGTTTCTTGGAACATTGTGTGTCAGACAGACTACTAACACAGAAACACCATCACTGAAAATAAAAGCAAAACAACAAGAAAGCAAATGAAAGAAATTAAAAAGCAACTGTGAAACACAGAAATATGGTACAGTATCTTTTCAAGTGAACGTTATAAGTACACAAAAATTGTAAGTAATAATTGTTGCTATTTACAAGTATTTGAACGCTGATTGACTTACAAGTGTCCACTAACATTGTTAATAGCACAATAGGTTTAATGTTTACAGCTTCAATTGTTTGCAATATGATCTCAAGTATAACAGTCCCAGCATAGATCAATGACAACAAAAGCACAATTTTCTAACTGGATATGCTTTTCAATCTTTGCAATCCACTGAGCTTTCGCACTCTCTCACTCTCCAAATGTATCTTCTGTTGTTCATAGCAGCAGTCCAGGGTCAAAAAACAAAGAAACAAAAAAGGATATTTTCCAACTGGAGAGATCTCTGCAGACTTCAATCATGTCTATTTAACAAAACCACACAACTAGTAGAAACACTCTTTCATGTTGCAGGACATCATACCTTCCACGGTGCTAACATAAAGATATGCATATCTCTGCTAGATGAAGCATAGTTCTAGAGGTCTACCCAGTACATAAAGCTCTGACACACACATAGTATTAGCAAATCTAAGTGAGCTAAAGTCATTGGTCCAAAGAAACCATTTCTTATAGCTGGTGCTCCTTTGGACTCTCCACAGATCCCGAGGCCTGTTTATAAGACTTCAAGTTGGCCAGAGGAATGTCAGTCATGTGGTTGCCAGTGTTGAAATGGCCCTCACTGGAACCATACTGCTTTCGATCACTGAACTGGTTCCTGTTGCTATCTTCTTTCCAGGTCCTGGTCAATGTGTGTCCATTAACTAGTTTGTCCTTCTTAACCCATTCTTTCTGAGGTGCAAAGGTGGACAGAGGAGACTTTGGCTGTTGGTATGGGCCCAAGCTAGGAGGCATCCAACAGTTGTCTGAGTGACCCAAAACCAGGCATTCTTGAGTACACATCTCTGTAGCTTCAGCTAATCCTCGTGGACCAAGAGGCCCATCTGTAGAAGAAAAACAGAGAAAGAAAAAGGGGGAGAAAGGGGGGAAAAAAAGACATTAATATTTGATTGTGATATTTGTCATTAAACTTATACATAGATCTCAGGACAAAATTAACAATGATCCTGCAGACAAATATTGTGCTGGTAAATTCTACATAAATTTTCATTCTGTTAGAGAATAGTTGCTTTGTAGGGCATATACTCCCTGTATATGCTACCTGCCTAGTTTCCAAAAGTGGAAAAATGGGTCAATTATCCCTATGCTATTGCTCTCGGATCCTACTACGAATAAACTTAACTCCTTTTTTTAAGTCATATCAAGAAAATAGAGCTAGGTAAGTGAAATGTGCAAGGAAGTAAACCTACCCTTGCAGATTCTGAGTGAGAATTAATGCTTTTAAGGGCCTATTATTTGGATGTATTCTGTTCTGCTTTCCACTCATTTTACTGCTGAAGAACCTCGGTGAATTAACAGCCTACTGCAAACTGAGAAACATCTGTACTATCCAAAAACAGGACTGCCCAAAGGAATGCTCTGTACACAGTATTATTCTAATATCTAATATTTTACAAACACACCTTGCTGTATAGTTCTAGGTATCTACCCAGTGCATGCACACTCCAACGCATAGTCTCAACAAGTAAGAGACAAGTTATATTTTGCTTAATTTAATATGAAACCAGGAAGCAGTTCCAAAACATTGCATCAGGAAATAGAATAAAATCTGTAACTCTTCTGACCATTAAACACATCTCAGATGCTACACAGACACAAGCATAAAAGTCAAGGAAAAAAAAGGCTTATGTAATCTGGAACTTTAAAAAGAACTGTTCTCATAAGTCTTTGTAAGCTAGAAATACAAGACCACAGGAGACAGAAATGAAGATTGCTGAAGTATTATGAATATTAAATATCTACATAAGTTTTCACACACTATTGAGGACACAGTGGGCCAGCTGCAGGCCTCTCGAAACCAAGCAGACGGATCACCCATGCCTTCAGCAATACTAAATTCCCCTCAGTCTTACTGCATTTTTAAATTACTTAATTTTGCTCATCTGCTCAGGTTGGATTTATGAGGAAGGGCAAGCCAGGAAAAAAGCAGAGAAACCACTCAGTGCATTTTTGTTAGATATTTCTCAATATCTGGGATATGCTTTGCCAGCAGTCATTGCTGTGTTGTAATTTTGAGCAAGAATTTTGAGATGTCTTTTCTTGACTTCAGAGTAAATCAACAGGCTAGTACTGCAAACATTTGAAGAGTTAAGGAGACATATTTCCTTGATTAACCAGCCCAGTGACAGGAAGGAAATTATAGATTGATTTTTGAGGAAGAACATTAGCAAGTAGGCATGAATAACAAAGTTACTAATCAGAAGAAAAATGTCAGTGGTGTATCAGAAAAAAAAGTGTATCTTAATAATAATCTAATTGAGACTCAAAATGATAAGTGAAGACACTCTAACAAAGACTTCTGTGTTAAAGTGCCAAAGAATATTTTGTTCTCTTGTACTGCATGCATATACAATAAATTACCCTTACTAACATATTTTTCTGAACACTGAAATTAACTCAATTAATTTTACGGAAACTCCTATTCATTTACCACTTCTTTTATACACAGATATAAAAAATACCATCAGGCATATTTCTATATGTTGTATTAGTAATTAGGTAATCTTCTTATCTATGAGCAATAACTCTTTTTGAATACCTAGACAATAAACGGTACTCTGTTGATGTGACAGAACATAATAAACTATAATAAAATATAATAAGCTATAATAAAAGTTGCTACTGAATTCCCCACATAAGAAAGTGTCCTATTGCTGAAAACGAGAACATGAGAAATGTATAGAATCAATGCTACTTTGCATTTAGATCAATACAAGGTGAAATAATTAAACCAAAACAATTAGAAAAAAAGAAAAAAGGCAACTGTAAAGTAGGAACTTAGCAGAGATTTCAAGGAGAACCATGAGCCATAATTCTAAAATTAGACTGGAAAGAGAGGCTTTTTTTTTTTTTCTTATAAAACTCTTCTTTGAATCCTCTATTATGAAGTTCTAACCAAACTGAGGCAGGTACTTAGAGAAAAATAAACCCAAACCGAAACAATTATAAGTAAAGAAAGGACTCACAGTGCATTGTTCACTTTTCCAAAAGTTAATCTACAGGTTAAAAGCTGACTTTTAACTTTTTTTTTTCTGGCTGTCAACTAAAGTTTAGTTTTAATTAGGTTTTCTCCCATTTCAGAGGAAAAAAGTGAGAAGTTGCAGAACAATATTCAACCTGCCTACAGTCCCAGTAAACTACTATTTTACTGATCAAGAAAGAAAGAAAGCAAAGTTTTGAAGACATTAAAACTTTCAAAATAGAAAGAAAACATTTTGCCACAGAATGACACTTTTCAAAGACGGCAGTGCATGCACTCTTGGCTTCAAATCTGCAGGGGAATAAAAGAATAGCAGGAGAGACTTCAGTATGATGCTTCTGAAGGGGATAAGTTACTTTTTCTGTTTAGTTAAATAAATTTCAAGAGATAAGACTATATTTCCATTTAAAATTTAAATGAGCAATAAGCTGGTTTTACTTAAGAATAAATATGCACGTGGCCCTATATGCTACATGACAAAATCTTTGGAAGATTTACTTCATGTGTTTTGCTTTCTTTAGTAACAGTGCTAGGCAGTTAATGCAGTTCAACTTGGAATGAATTTTAAGCATCCTTTGCATCCTAAGCTGATAGACTTTCTGGAGAGCACTGGAATATTCAGATATCTGCTTCTTCTGTGAGCAGCAGATAGGAATGGGGTAACAATGCTGAGATGATTGCCTGTGCAAGAATTGCTCCTTGGGTTTTTTTCAGATTAACAAAATAACACTGTCCAACTTAAACCTGGAAAATTAATTGTTGTGTGCCAGTCTACCCCCAGTCAACCTTCCCTCTGCAGAGGTATCAACCAAAGGCAAGACCATGCCAATTACAATTTTGATATGGATGTTGGTCACACCAAATGACAGCTGTAGACAGAGTGAGACACTCTGCTTTTAGAAGAGAATTGGGAATCTCAGGGAACACCTAAAATACACTTGTTTTAGCTGTATAACTGCTCAAATAGCTGTGAGGTATGTTACAGTCTGCACACACCTCTACATATGCCTGTATGTAAGAATGTCCAGAATTGAGGAGTGGTTCAGACTCCTACTCAAATGTGTACACATATTTTCCAGTACTCTATCTCATGCTTTCCAATCTGTAAAATACATGGAATATTTACTTGCCTTACTGAAATATTTTGAGGTTTAAATTTATAAAATTCCTTGCAAGATTTCATCTAATAAATAACTATTAATTATAGTTCTAATCACTTTTGGTTTGAGCCATCACAAGAGAAAAAGATATCCACAAAGTGATTTTTTTTAGAAGTGCAGATTGTTAGAATAATATATTTTACTCTTGAGCTACCACAGGGAATGGTCATGCTTACTTATTGAGGAAAGAGGCAGCTTCATTCATAATGTGTGTGGTGCCTGCCATAGGTATCTCCAGTTAAGGCCCTTAGATACAACCATAATTGTTTGGTAGATATTTTTCCTAATAAAGGTGATGATTATGATTTAGGTGATTCTACAAATTTACTACTGTGAGATACAAGAAAAGGACAAAAAGGAAAGAAAAAATATCTCACCTACAACAACAACAAGAAGAAGACAGTTTTGATAATTAGGTTTTTTGGGTTTCTGTTTTGTTTTATTATGTTTTCAATCATACAACTTATTCTTTTGTAAGACTCTTTATTATTGAGGTTGCTATTTAGCAGCACAAAGTGTAATAATCATGAGCAATATGAAAAGAGAGAGATCTTCTGGGGATAGTGTGACTGAAGAGTTGGCTGCTATATATTGAGAAAGCCATAGTGTTGCCTTAATGGCAATTATCTTTCTCCTCCACCACAGCTGAACAATAGTTTTCACCCAATTTTCTAAAGTTGTTTCATTACCACATACAATAATGCCACTTAAAAACGTGTTCCTGCTGTTTTAACTTTGTAAGTACATTAATTTGTTTCCTTTCTCTTCACAAAAATGTCACTGCAATTTCTGTATCAACCTTTTCCATACTGAAGTACTTTATTGATATGTGGGGGATTTTTTTTTTCAAAGTATTTGTTCTGTGAACAATCCATAATCCGTGCGGCTGGTTATCAGTCTTGGCTGCTTGAATATATAATGACACAAGTGCTGATAAAACTGTACAAGCCATCTGTCTCTGGAGTTAAATGTTTTGAAAGCAAACACAAAAGTGCATAACAAACACTCCCTTAAATTGTCTTTGTAAATATTTATATCAGATCTTACCCAAAAATGCTTTTTTGTTGTTATTTTATTCTGTTAATAGCTGTCAAGCAGATGCATGACTTGCCTGCTCAAAAGCAGACAGGTGTAAGAAGGAAAATAATGTATGCCACTCAAGATCTGGTCATACCCTAATGCTGGAATTTCTGTGTGGTCTTTTATCTCTTTTTATAATACCCAGAAGCTAAACAGCTATTTCATTGATCAACTTACTGCTGCAATTAGCAACTAGCTTCTGGTGTGATGACCAGCTGCTTTTCAACCTGCTTCTTTAAAACTCTCTTGCTTACAGATAGAAAATTCTTTCTTCGTTTCTGAAAGAGTTGAGGCCACAAGATAATTTCCACTCAGTGAGACTTTTTGGTCTGAAGCAACATGAAAAGTACTCTTTGCCTGAGGGTGCTAACATTAAGTACAGTGGATTTGAACGTGGCCACAGCTGTATTTCAGACATTCATATTTATTTAACTTTTTATATTGTGTCTTAAAATGGAAAAGAAAACAACAGCAACATTTTCAGCTCTACTTATCCTCAAATACAGAATGCTTTTTTGTTTTTTTTTGAGCTTTCATGAGCTACTTTACTAAATTACCTTCTCTAAGACCTCATAATTTTACAGCTTTCCCCACATATGGAACATTAATGGAAACTGAAATGACATTAACCCATTTCATAGAGGTTTTACAACTAGTCATATAATAAATACAAAGACTGGAAAAAAGTTTATAATTATGAGGAATCTTTTGACATTTTTCTTGCTCTTAAGTATCAAATAAATAAATGGGGAAGACTGCTCTTTATTTCTAGTCTTTTAAAAAAATAATCCAAGACTACAAAGCCACACACATGCTGTGTCGGATGTGCTTCCTTGGTATTATTAATTAAAAGGAACATTCAGTGTCTATTAAAAATATATGTTTTTAGTGACTTATTCCACAGTCATTCTACCTGGCACAGTCAATTCACATTCCATCCTCAAATTACCTTGTTCAAAAGTCCTTGGATTCCTATCACTGCTGCCAGTTTTGGTAGACTTATCACTACCACCTTCTACCCCGCTGCTTCTCTCGCTTTCCTGGTGTTCCATCCTCTGTACTCAGGTACATATCAAGAATCCCCTGCTACTATCTGTTCCCTGTCTCGGCCCAAACTTCTTTTTCATCAAGGCTGAAATAAATAACTCTGTAAGGTTAGCTTATATCTGCATTACTTAGCAGAGACAAGCTGCCAGAATCCTTAATTAGCACAATGACAGGAGGGTCAGGAAGCGAGGGAAGTAAAGGGATGTGGGAGGGACTGCCCAAGATACAGAAAAGCAGGAACAAAAGAGTTTTCTGAAAAGGCAGAAAAACCTTGCACAGTAAGATTTTCTACATTATTCTGTGAAGTATTTAAGTGATCCAGATGGGTTCCAAATCATGTATGTGGCTCTGTGCAAAAACTCTGCATGACTTTAATTCCATAGGCAGCTAAATTTTGAAGGCAACAAGATTCAAGTACTTGAAATTTTGTTTCTACCCAGTTGTCTGATGACTGAACTTTCTTCATATGTATATCTTTTCAGAGCTAAGAAAGTGAATAAATTAGAAGTTAATAAAGTATTCTGCATTTCTTATCTCAAATTCCTTTCCCCTACACCTTCTCTACTATAAAAGCTATAATGAAAAGGAATGTTACTTAGTTTGTTATGTTTTCTTTTTTTCTGGCATATTTCCCAGACATTCAATACCATTATGACTTACAAGGTACACCTCCATCAGTAATGGCTCTACTGTAAGGATGCTATTTTTGCCTGACCTAACTTTCTGTGCCTATTTCCAACTACTTTTTCTGCATTGAGATACATGTATGTAAACCTCTTCTGCATTTCCATGGTCAGGAAGTAGACATACAATTCCTGTCTGCTAAGCTTGTAAGGTACTTGAGGTCAAGTTTACTTAGTGCTGCCTACTCTTTAAGAACAAATAGCCATATTAGCCAACATGAAGCTTGTGACCATTCTGCAGGGAAGTTGGGACAATCTGAAATCACAAGGGCACGGTCCTTGCAACAAGGGTGTGGGAAGATGCCACAGGAGGTGTTACAAAGCACCGTGGTCTGCAGTGGTACTGAGCTACAACTGAGCAGCTCAAACCTGAATGATTCTTCACTGGTCATACAAATCCAGCTCCATTGCTTATCATGGATTGCATATTGCCTATGTTCAGATCTTTATGCCACTAGTTATTTTTATTTTTTAACCTAACTGAGTAAAACTTTACAATTTATCGTTAAGAAATAAAAAGTAGGTTCACTAGATAATCTAGTGGCTCCTTCTGGTCTTAAAAATCTATGTATCAGCAACCATTAACATAAAGCTGCATTTTGTATAAACTTTCACTGACAAATGTTGCCAATTCTAGCATACCCTTTAGAAATACAGAAGATACAAAACAATATCTGGGATTTTTATTCTGACTTAATACATTCTGTCATTAAAAACAAGCAAACAAGTAAATAAACAAACAAACAAAGACACACAAATGACTGCAATTTGTATTCTTAGCTGAAGTGTCACATTGTGGATGCAGACAGTCACCTTGCAGGAAGAGCAGAAAAGAAATGCAAACAGGATTTGGCAAAGAAACCCGTTTGTTAACAAATAAATAAAGATTAAAAAGCTTTACACATCTCTCATACAGATTTCATTCTTTGGGCACAGATGAAAAGTCAACATTTGCAAATGGAGATAGTCCAAATTCAACAATACATGGGCAGCCAGAACAGCAGATTCTCTCCCTGAGAGGATATTGTTATTTAGACAGACTTTATGGCACACAAAGAGCAGACAGCGTATCTTTATAAATTTGCAACCATCTTCAGTATGGCATGGAGCTCATCCATCTTTTTGTCCGCTCAAGCTACTCCTCTGAAGAATGCTATCTCACCTAATTTTATTTCCTCAAAATTGGCAATTTTTTCCTGACATACATTTAATTTTAGCAGGACAATCTAATGCATAAAAGTTCCTCAGAGGATTCAAATGAACCTTTTAAATTTGATTGTATCACTTAATGAGACCAGTGTTCAAATATTTGTAATAATATTATTTTCAGCATTAATCTTTTTCATTATGTAGCTCTTCATTTTACTGCCAAAAAAAAGTCTTTGTTCCCAAAAGATGATCATGGATGGTGTTAATAAAATATTCATAAAGCATCCCGTGGTCACAATAATTTACTCTCTTTTTTCACTCACACCTAAATATTTATGATACTTGATCAAAATATTTTGTTGAATTGATTTACAGGCAACATGCTGAGACAGCACCACTTTTGACATGGTCACATTTTCTGATCTATTAATATGCCCCAAACATGAATCTGCTGTCAGTCTAAAACAACTTAGGTCTCTATTTGGAAGATTCAGTCAATTGTTTAACATAAAATCAAATTTTGGTTAGTAATTTCTGCTTGTGTGTTTTTCTGTTTTCCTTCAGTACAAATCAGACAAAAATCAGATTTAGGTTAAACCAAATTTGTTGCAATTTGTGGCAGATGCTTTATGCATACATATCATTATGTAAATAAGTAGTTTAACTGATTTGAAAATACTTTTGAAGTATATTTCTCTTAGCAGAATTTGGACCTAAATCTGGGTACTTGTTCTCCTAACTCAAGCTGCTTGACTCTGAATAATTGAAGAATGTGACAGGAAAAAGTGCTTAAATTAGGTGTCTAGTAAGCTTGATTATATTGTTGATTTTGTCTTCTATTCTACACAAAAATATATCCTTGATAAATATCACAGGACACAGATGTCAGAGATGTCATTAAACTAACCCAGAGACAAAAGAACCATTTCCTAATTCTGCTTGTATAATAGCATGTCATTTAGCTAATTTCGTAAAATTCAGATCAGTGCCAGCTGAGTTGTCAGAATTGCAAGCATATTACACAGAGAACACTGGAAAGTGCTTTCCTTCATTATTTCTGAGGTACACCCATGCTACAATTCCTCCTTTTTCTTTAAAAACTATGTTCATTTACAGAATTTTTCTGAAGAGATATCCATAAGTCTTTAATGAGCTTATACACTTTACAGTAAAACTCCCATTGAACAAATGTTACTGAGTCAAAACACTTATATTTTATTAAAACATGCTTGAAAATTAACCTGTGCTGCATTTAGTCATTACATTAAATGTACTGAAAATGAATATGAAAGCAACATCTGTATGCACCAAATAGTTTTGGTTAGTCACACAATCCTACTTGGACACTTAGAAGGAGCTATACTTTCAGGCTTCCAAATCTCACCTGGAAGACTGAAGAAAAATTATCTTTGTGGTTCTGAAGAGGAAATCAAATAATATTTCACATGAATAATGAATCCACATTTAATGGAGGAAACTATTTTTTGGTAACCTTATTTTGTCTTTTTCTTATTTAATGAAATATCCCAGCAAATGAAGCCTTCCAAACATGTAACACCTCTTTTGTTTTATTATATTTTATTTATTCATGCAAGAATAGCTCTAAAGTAGGCCACTTTAAGTTGCATTCAAATCTAAGTACAAAGTAAAAGGATTGCACGAAATGCACATAGGGTAGGTCTAAACTAACACATTTAAAGGAATATACTGGATGTCATGTACAGGTGCCTGGACTTTTTTTAAGCAAGAGAATATTATCAGTTATTATTGATTTTTAAATAGGTTAAAATGGGTTAAGCAAGATGCTTGAAGAAGAATTATTACTATGAGCACAGATCATGAACATTTACACACTCAACAAGCTCTTTACGTTCTCCTTTATGTCTGTACCCAGTCTGGTTTCTCAAGTAGTAAAAAAATCACGGGAAAATTGGTTCATATGTAAAGCAAATTTTTGGAAGGAACATGCTAAGAAAAACAGTTGGTTTGATTTCCTCAAACCACTGGGTTTTTATAATACCCAAAGACAAAATAGAAGGCTTGCTAACCTCCACAGAATCTGTTTTGTTGTTATAAAATATGGCTAGAAACACATATTTCTTGTCCAGTCTTGACAATTTCTATAACATGAGAATTGTGAATACTTGGCAATACACTGCATATATTTTTCTTGCTTCCAGTTTTAGATGTAAAGGTAAACTGGTTTTATTTTCCACAAGGTAACAATAAATTAAGAAAAAAAAATACATGCATGATATAATCTTGGACTCATATTCAATGATGTATAATATAGTCTTATCAGTTTCAAGCTTCTGAAAATAATGGGCAGTATGAACATGGTTGTGTTTACTGAACTTGTAGAAATAAAAACTTATGAAGCAGATTAACAACCTGAGTGAAATAATATATTTTTCTTCTTGTATTACAAAAAAAAAAGAAACAACCAAGAAAGATGATTTACCAAAATAGAAAAAGCAGTCACTAGATTTAGTTCCCTTAACATTTCCATTCACCTCCCTGACAGGACAGGCAGTGCAGATGTTAATTACCATTCGTAGAATGTCTTGTCAAAACACCTAAGAATTATTGTTCTGTTAATGACTTTGTCCTGTGCTTGGGTTCAATGGCTGATTTCAGACCAAGAATGCTGAAAAGGATCACTGACACTTGGTTAGGACACCCTGTCTTTCCCTGTAAACACCTGCAAATAATGCATGGCTTTGTGCCAACAACTTAGCTTTAGAAGAGAAACATAAAACTGTAGTCATGAGGGAATTAACAGTTAATTTTAAGATGATTATTACCCTTGTATCAAGTGAGTTATTTAATGGCAACTTCAGAGGCAGCAAGTTATTTAAAGGCAATGTCAAATGCTTAAAATCATGATAACCTGAGACCAGAATATTTTACTGATAGACAAAAAAATGTATTTCAGGCCAATTTATTTGGTGGGCCAGCAGAGACCAGCAGATGTTTTGCCACACATTCATTGCTCACATATCTCCTCCCATTTGAAATAGGCTGGAGTTTTGCTACTGTCTTCATTGGGTGTAAAACTTGGTCTTTTGTCACTACAGAACACAAAATGAATTTTACAGGTAAGCTTAATTTAGGAAGACATGCACTAAAGGAAACAGACCAATTCCCTTGTGATCTCCAAGTCGTTCCTCTGGCATTTAGCTTCCCTACACACTATACCAATTCTTCTTCTACAAGTTCTCCAGCTCAGGACTCTCCTTTTTCCAAGTAAATTTGGAGTTGTCCTTATATAGTTGTGCTTACTGTCATTTTTGACATGTTTTCTACTCATTTCTCATTAGTATTCCTGTATTTTTGTCCAAAAAAAAAATTCCTCTCACCATCTTCTCAGCTGCCTGGATGACAAATCCTTCTCCTATAAATTTATATCACTGAATTTAGTTAACAGATTTCACTTAAAATGAGTGATGGGGCATCTTCTTATAACTCATTTAGGTATAAAACTTAAGGTTATTAAAGACAGAATGCTAAATAAGGTAGGATTGATTCCAGCCTGGGGTTCAGCTCTAGAGACAGTCATCTGGAAGTGTTCAAGAATCACCTGGATGTGGCACTTGGGGATATGGTTTAGGGGGGATTATGGTGGTGCCAGGTTGATAGCTGGACTAGATGATCTTGAATGTTTCTTCCAACCCTGATGGTCCTGTGATCTGAACTGATTATGAGAAAATATCTTGCATATTTGCTGCCTAAAGGATCAAGGTGATGTGGTGCTACAGAGAAGACAAGTATAGGACTGCAATAAAATTTGAGATGTTTGCAATGTATATACCTACATGGCAACCGCAGATATATCTATTTTCTAATTCCTTCATTTGATTAACAGATATCTTGTCAATCTTATCAGTTGGTCTAGTCAATAAAATATAGTAAATCACCAAACCTAATGTACAGAAATAAATCTGAACATCTCTTACAATTATACTGCTTTGACTAAATCTCCCTTAAAAGCAATGAGAAGTTATAGCACCCACTATGTACACAGCTTCATTGTAGGTAGCTAGATTTAGCATTTGAATCTGGAGCTATGTCTTACCCTTGGCTTTGCCATAACAGTTCATCACTTTGATCTTTTAATGTGTGGGCACAGATTAGGAAATGTTTCCTTACACAGTTATTTGCTTAAAACTAATTGCTGTATCAAAAACCTGACATTTTTACTTACAAAATTAATACCTTTGAGCTCTGTGACTTGTGAGTGGATTCCATCTGGACAGAGCCCCTATTCTACCAGGGCTTTCAGATCATTGTCAAAGCACATGATGAGGTATTTCAGGATGATTTAGCTAGAGAAAATTTTCTTTTCTTTCTTTTTTTTTTTTCCTGCATTGTGACACAAAAAATAGAATAGAATTTTGTTTCTTAATTTCACTTTCAGAGTACTGCAGATATCTCTCACCATAGCAGTATAGATTTTTTAAGTATTAAGGGGCCAAAGCTGTAGCTCTAGGACAGTGGGCCAGGCAACAAAACTGAAAAAGGAAAAACTTCCACTAATGCTAATAGCATTTTTGAGTACAAGGTGAGAGGAGAAACCCTTCACAAAAGTTTGAAAAGATTGATTACATCGTAATTTATCTTTGGTCCCCCATTCAGGCATTAAGTGCTAGCAGTATTCCTGATTATAATGGAAAATTTTGCTCCCTGCTGTGGGGAGAAAAATAGCACTGAAAGCAAAAAACACCTGGCAGACACCTTGAATATGGAACTTTTTATAAAGCACTGATTTTTTTTTTCTTTGTTAATTAATCTATTTCACAGTCTCAGGTAATCACTTTGCAACTTGTCAG
Source organism: Dicaeum eximium (assembly GCA_013396995.1). Lineage (NCBI taxonomy): Eukaryota > Metazoa > Chordata > Aves > Passeriformes > Dicaeidae > Dicaeum > Dicaeum eximium. Next base: position 88,916 of record VWZP01008548.1, read on the forward strand.
TAGTCTGACTTTCAAAGGAACTTTATGCTCTGCCAGTTTTTATACCTGTGCTGTCAATGAGCATGGGAATGACATAAACCTCTTGGTAAATTGTCCAGAGATGTCTTGCATATCCCTTTCCTATAAGGCAGTAACATTAAAAGCATTCTTTGTTGTAAATGTTATGCATTGAGAATGTATTCTTTGTGCCTCTTTACTTAGTTTTCTTACTAAACCTTCAGAGTGCTACTGTTTTACAGCTAAAAGATGGAGTTAATAAGATCTCCTTGTTGACAAGGATGATTACACTTGTCTGCAAGACTTGTTTGCAAGACTGCAACACTTGTTTGCACAAATGCCAACCTCAGCATGGGCTGCAGCAGTCGCAGCACCAACTAGAAGCAGCTGCTTTAGAGTTGCATTAGTTCAACTCTTGTTAACTCTGTTGCATATCACCTAAGGTTCCTTTTCCATGCTTTGTGTACTTTTGTCTAGTACCTGCTGTGCACTGGGGAGGCATTTACTACAGACAAATGGGCAAAATTAATCAGAGGGAAAAGCCACGTTCAACATCAAGCCATTTTATAAATAAATGAAGTACAAGATGAGTGCTATCTGACTGGGGTGTCATAAATGTACACCAAAACTTGGAGGGGGGAAAAGCAGGCACAATTTGCAATAACTCTATAAGCATTGATCTGAGGAATAAAACAGAACTAAAAGGGAAAGTATAACACCATGGAAACTGATAAATGGGAAAGTCTGACACAAATATTTTAAGAATGGTAGATAATGGAAGATTACTATGGTAAATTACTTCGTTTTTAGAAGCAAAAGAAATTAAGTCAATATCATCTCTCTGGACTTCAGCAGAGTATGTGATGAAGTTCCATATAGTAAATTATTCTAGTTTAGCAAGAATATAGTCTAATGGAACCTCTAGGTTGATTCAATGAGGTAAGAGATGGAGCTGGAGAGAGGGCCCACATAATTCATATCAGAACTAATCCTGAATATTATTTTCAGTAATGACCTTAATATAGACTTATAGGGTAAGGGCTGATGCAATGTGTTTTTGACATAAAATTGGAAAGTATTTTCAGTGAAGACCAAGTTATCAGAAGAATTAAAGAAAGAAAAAAAAGGCAGGATCCTTTCTTGTTAGAGAAGACTAGGAGATTTTAGCTTTTCTCATTTAGAAGAATAAACCCAGACAGATGAAAAGGTGAAAACCATTGATAAACAAATAGAGACATCAAATGGCTTTGTAAATTAAGAGAAAGTGTTGTCATGAGAATAAATCTGACCACATGATGTATATAATAAGACACTACTGGACTCCATCCCAACATTTAGAGTCTTATATTAGCAAAAATTCCACAATAAAACCAGCTGACTTTATTTTGCAAATTAGTGGAAGTTTTTAGTCTTGTATTTAATTGCTTAATGTCTGACTACAATCAAGGCAGCTGATGTACAACAGAAGCTTGTGCAGCAGTACAGTATTAAGAAACTATAGTCACAATGTACTGTTTCTTATACAAGATAGATAAAAGGATTTATAATTCCTTACAAAGAGAATTTGCAGCATTAAGGATAAGAATTCTTAGCAAGAAAATGAGATTTTTTTCAGTATGAATGCTTCCGAAAAATCTGATCTAGTAAAGGAAGGTACTAGAAGAAGGAATGACCTGATGAAATACTGGCATTTCTAATTGAAGAATACCTTTCAGCTAATCAACTAAATTCTTTAAACAGGCTCTTTCACAAGGTGATTCATCTGAACTCCTCTAGGTTTTACTTTATGATGAGGTGAATTGTGCCCTGAAAGCATCTACTTCTCCCTGCTGGCTACTAAATTACCCAAAGTGCCAAGATCAGGTGTATACATGGCATCCTCAGCTTCTACAGCTAAAGCAACAGAAGACAAATCTTTCATGATATCTCCTAAATCAAAGACAATGGGTGTGACCTTAGCAGTGTCATTTGGTTCCTCTGTGTCCTTATGCTCCTCTATAAAATGAAGACAATAGAATTTCCATACCTTACAGGGTAACACAGCGGGTTGTGCATTACATAGCTCTCTAATACCATGGCAAAGGATGCCCTATAAGTACTTAGGCCTATTCTGAACTGTTAAATGAGGAAGCCAAGAAGAACAAAGTGTAAAAATTGCAAACTAATTTGTTTTCATTTGACACCCATTTGATACCTCTTTGAAGCAATGCACCATTGAAAGATGGGATACCTGTAGAGCATCCTGTTAATCATAACATTAAGAGTGATGTTTCTGAAAGAGGCGGTGTCCCTCCCTCCTGAATAAGAGAATTCAGACAGGATATGTTTTTTCTCTTTTGTCACAAGCTGTTCCATTTGTCTTTTGACTTAGGTAAACAATTGCTGCATTGAGAAAATATCCTTTCTATTTATTGCCCACTGACATGATACATCCTTTTAAAATGTCTATGTCTTATTTTAAGATGAATATATGTTTGCCAGCGTTCAAATATTTACTGAAGCATTCATTCCAACACATTTCTAGAGTAACAACTGGACTTATGCGTCTCACGTATGCAAAGGCTGATTTTCATCTTGCTTACACCAATAGAAGTTGACTTTAGCTAAATTACTCCTATTTTACCCTAGGATTGCTGTCAGAATCATCCTTGTATTTCAGCCAGTAGGAAAGTGTCTTTTTATTGTAAGGATAAATTGGCATTCACCCAGAATTCCCTGGGAGAAAGGTTTTTTTAACCGCATTGATTTAGAGAAACGTAGAGGCCTTATTTATTTAAAATCAAGTATATGAATATTTTAACAGCAGCAGCAGAAGACATAAAGAGAAGGCAAGCATTCAAAGTTGCTGCAAATAAAGAAAAAGAAAAAAATACCTCCTGTTACGTTGTTCAGAGCTAATGGATGATGATGGAATTTGGAGAGTGCAGCGAAAGGTACAAAGAAGTACTTGTCAATAATAAGAACAACAGCCCTATATTTACAATCCAATGTTTAAAGCCAAAATAGACATTCTTTTCTCTGTTTGATCTCAGGAAAAGCTATCTGCAGCTTACAGGCCCAAATTTGAGTCTTCTTATATCATTCGAAAGAAGTACTGAGATAACTGTGCTAGAGATGACAGACTAGTAACCCCTCTAGCAAGCCAGACCAGTGGGGGGGTGTCATGTTTTTTGTATCTGGGCTGAAAGCACTCTTCCTACTTAGAAATGCTCTCTTTTGTTCTCCCTGGTGTCTGAAATTCGTTCTCAAGAGATATGAAAAGTTGAAATTCATCTCATAGGAAAAAAAGGTGTCTTCAATTTCCATAGGAACAAAGAACCACAAAACAAATGTAAATCCTTTTCTCTTTTTATTTCCTCTCAAGGCAGAACTGCTCACAGGCATCATAAACCTAATCCCCAGCTGTATCAGCTGCTACAGCAGCACTGAAGCCAGAGGATGTCACCCCCAGAATCTGTCCCTGTAAGAGAGACATAAGAACATGCCAATACTATTCAAAAACAGCCATGTGAAAAAAAAAGAAAGAAAGGTCTGTTTTCTTGTAAATATAAATTTGCAGCAAACATTAATTTAACCAGACTAATGTCAGGACAAGAAAGAAAAAATTGTATCTTACTGCCCTATTGTATTTTATTTGAAAAATATTCTTTCTCTCAAAGGATTTGCGGTGTTTTACTTGCCATAATAAATTGCAACTCTAAATAACTCAAACCATATTATTCAAACCATATCCTGAAATATCAAAACCAGAGCTCCAAATCTTAAAATCTAGTCACATTAGCAGTTGAAAAATATCACTTTACTTCAGTTTGGCAATTCTCTTATCCAAAACCAAAACTTCCATGAGAGCAAACATATTGCTGAAACAGTGCAATGGCAAGCTTTCACAGCTTAATTTTCAGTGAGCAATCTAAGAGAGTGTCCTTGTAATGGCTTTCATTTACAGTAGCAAAGATAATTCAAATCTGAATTGTCAAGATCCTATTAACATACAATTTCTAGTTTTAAAATAATGCCTGTGCTATTTGTAGCTTTACCTGGGGCTAAGGATTCTCTCTCCTACTCTATTAACCCCATAAGTTTTTATATTATGCTTCCTCTTGGAAACTATTACACAGAACAATTGCAAAACTCACTTTCTTGTCCTGAAGTTCCCCTTCTGACCTCATCTATCGACCACAAACAAATAATATGAACAAATAATAAACATGAAGTCCACTCACAGCCCAACACCTGTCAGAAAAGGAGCTATGCAGGCACAGTGGTGCCCACATGGTAATTTGCACTGTAAGCATGTGGACCTGATACCAGAACCCTGCACACAATATCCTGTCAGGGTCTTCTCTATCACAGCCTGCTGTGGGCAAAGAGGGAACTTACTCTCTCAGTGGAGGATTTCCATGTGGTTTTATGGATGACATGATTGCTTCTGATTAAGGTCTGCTTCAGTTTTGGAAACATACGTGTAAAAGATAAACAGAAGACTTAAAAGTTTTTGTCTCTGAAGGACTTCTGAACTGTTACTGCATAAGACAGTTACAACATCCCTTGCAGTGTAAGTACTTTACTGCTTGAGGTACTTGTGCAAGGAGACAGCAAAAAGCACTGATGACTTTGTTAATTATTTTCCTTCTCAAGCAGCCTATTCTTGGGTCACTGAGAAAGGAGCAAGGAGAGAAGTGACTTCTGCCTCATCTACACAGTAGAGATATTATTGAAATCAGGAGTGATACAAGCTTTTAGTGACTAGCTTACAGCAGAGCAAAGTAAACAGAATATAAGACAAAAGACACAAGAACCACCACATACAGCCCTCACAAGTTCTGCTAAAGCTACTCTGTGAACACAGTTAAAGAGCATCTGAGACAAGAGCAATAGAAGTGTCTTTCAGCTCTGATAATGGGGATCCTGTTTCTTAGGCACAGCCACACAGTGAGCCTATCAGAGCTCTCTCTGTATTCACTCATCAGTCCCAAACCCCAGACATATAAACTCTGTTAGCTGGATCATCTAAGAAGCAAGTAATTCCTTTTTTTGTCTTTGCAATCAAAAGGGTTTGCTTTGCTTTTACTTTTTCTAAAGTTTTACAATATTTGCACAACAGAAGGACAGACTCTAAAATTTTTACTGTCCTTAATAATTCCTTTGTCAGTTTTTACACAATATTTGCTTAGAATTTGATCTTGATTGACAGATAGCTTACTGAATCAATCACCTTCAAAACTCTGGATAAATAAATAGAATAAAAAAAAATCCAAACAGATGAACAAAACCCCCATACATCTTGAAATGCTCTCCCAGTCTGCCAACATTTTTTTTTTCATTTCATCATGTAGGAATAACTGAAATCTTCTGAAATCCAATGAAATAAATAGAATAGAGAGCCTCATGTATTATTAAATTACTTTTCCTTATGATTTTACCTTTGTTAACATGTAGAAACATTTAACATGTAGTCACAGAAAACACTTTTGCATTAAATCTACCAGAAGACTGTAATTCTTATTTTTACCAACAGGCTCTATTTCTGGATAAGTAATATATCAACTAGAAAAAAATCTATGACATCTGCTTCATCAAAAGTCTGAATGTGATTATGGTATTCTCAGTACAGTCCAAATGCATGAAGAGAAACACTATCTGGGAATATAACTGCAATGAATATAAAAAAAGAGTTTATTTGGGCTAAAATCCAGATCATATTCACAGATAAACTTTTGAGATATGAAAAATGCACATTATTATTTTTAAATAGGAAAGATTTGAGACACTGTAGCCCACTCTTCAGAGTATACATTTTATGTGTGATCAATATTAAAAAAAAAAATCTCATAGTTAAATGTGCAAAAATGTGCCAAATGCGTCACCCAATTCATTTATTAACCGTAAGCTGATTAACACAACACATTTTATTTCAGAGTAAAATTCAAAGCCTGTTATAGCAAAACAATTTAGGCTTACAGGATTGTATTGAGCCCTGTTATGCTTGACCATGCTAATGTAGCTGTTTTTATTTCAGAAGCACTGGGGAGGGAAGCATGAAATCATTATTAATTATATAAATATTAAGGCCACACAACTGGCTCTGTTACTGTTTTCAAATGGTAGCATCTGCAAATTCAGCCTGTAATAAACACTAATGCATCCAGAGACGAGAGTGCTGACACATGAATGGGATGCTTTGTCAGACTTGCATAAAAATGTAGATGGACTGCAGGGAAAGAACACCAAAGAATTCAAAGGGTTTCTTGATTGCCTTCTTTAAAATGCCAAGAACTTAAGCTGGCCTTTCTTATCTTCCTCTACATGCATGTGACACTTTAGGAGGCCTTTCTTATTGTACTATAATTCAGTAATTGTTCCAGCTCTGTGCACCATGCCTTCCTTCCAAAGGGCAGCATGAGATATATAATTCTGGTAATGAACAGCTGCACAATTTAAGGGTCGAACTACCAGGGCACTGTTCCTTATTTTTGTTTTCTTAGCAGTCACCTAGGTATTCCAAGCCCATTTAGGAATACAATCCTTTGTCTGCCTTATTTCTCATAGATGATATATGTTTAGACTTGGTAATGTTCCAAAAAACAGATTTTATCAACTGAAATTGCAGGGCAAGCTTTCCTCTCATTTTGCTTCAAAGGGCAGCAGTACAAAACTAGAACGAGGTAATTTTTTCCCCAGCCATGAACATCCTCTGTTCTAACATGCAGACTTTCAAACACTGAGCTATCCCCTTTCCAAAGCATGATAGACTAAAACACAGAGCTATCAAAGGCATTTCCACACAACATTTCTCTCACCAAGGCTAATCTTCCAAATGTTAAAAAGGTCCAGGCAGCTAGGCCCTACAAGATGAAGGCTGCATGCTGATTAATCAGCTGCTTTTTTATTCTGTTCTGGCAAGTGCTCCCTATCTGTAAATAAAAGGTTTACCCTGGATTTCCTGTAAACTAAGGAACAGAAGGCATCTTTGGATCAGACTCATAAAGCAACAAAGCCTTCTGCTGTCACATCCGCAGGGGCAGGTTGTTTGTTCTATCACAAATATCCTTTCAGGTGTCCTGGGGAGAATGAGCTAACCCAACACAAACATCATTCCAACATAAGAAAATTACATGGTAACCACAAACTCTCCTCATTATTAATTGCATTGTTTGGCTCCCTGCAGCACTTTAATTGTTGCTTGCTTGAGGAGACCTGTCTGCAATTTGTGTCATTGCAGAAGTTCAGGTTGGTTCATGATGTGTAGCTTAGTGTAGCACAAGTCCCTCAAAGAAACACTGTCATATTAAAGACAAATACATTTATTTATGTCCCACAGTGCTGGCTTTTTATTCAGATGGTAAATAGGTAGTGTGAAAGAGATGTGACAGACTCAAGAAGACTAGAAATTGTCTGCAAACTGGCAGCCACTGTGGTTCACTGACAACCAGAATTACTTTCAGGCAGTTTGGCACGTCTCCATTTGTCACACTTAAAAGCTTGAGCCAAAGTTATCCAATTAATACAGAGCACGGTATTTCTCCCTCCTCCAAGCTGAAACAGAAATAGAAATGTTTAAGATTCACAGTGTGCATCATGCCACCTATACATCACAAAGGGTATAAAACAGGTATGAGTAAAACATACATAACTTAACTCCCATCACACCCTCTTAGCTGCCATTCACCTCAGGTTGTCTTCTATGCTGTGCATGCCATCCTCTGTACTATTTATTCCAGACAATGATTTCTCATGTAGAGTGAATCCCTTCTGCTGTAAATCAGGCAAACAGCTAGCACAAATAGTTTGTGAATATAACAAGTATCAGGGAATAAGCTTTTGAAATATCTATCTAGGCCAAGAAAGGGAAACTCTTCCCTCTCCCAGTAAGATTTTGAAGCAAGGTGAAGGTTGCTTATTTTGAAAGTAGAAGACCCTTCATGAATCAGTATCAGTTTTTGACATTATTATATGCCCATCCATCACTGCACAGCAATAACCACTGTATCTTGTGCTATGACCCAATGCCAGTTTATATATGATTTTATTTGAATTACTGGTACTGCAGTCATGAGGGTCAGGTTTATACAGCTCTTGTATGGATGAAATTTTTCATTGAACCACAGGATTTCCTTGGAGAATTTCAACTGTCCCTAAATGTACAGAACTCCTCTTTTATCCAGATGAGCTTTTGGTGTTCAAAGAAGCGAAAAAATTCAACACTTTCAAATACTATGAATGCTAAATCAAAAAGATCAGTGAGGTGCTTCTTTAGATTGTCTAAGGTCAGTTTAGATATTTAAAATAGACAAAAGGAAGGCTACACTCCTGGCAATCTATAATCAAAAGGTTTGAAATACTTGTACTTTTCAAAGTAACTGATTATACAGATCTTTTTAAGAAGCAAGGAAGAAATCACAGGGGTTAAATAATGAACAAAAAATGAGAATGGCATTTCTCTACTCTCTGCTATTTGAAGAAATCTGCATCTGGCCCCCTTCTTTGCTTGTCCTCCTTGAAGCTTTCATTAAAAACTGATTTAGGAAATATATTCTGAGATTCTTATCTCAGTTACTGCCTATTCCCAGTCAAAAGCTGATATTGAACTGAAATTGGTAAGAGCTAACATTATTTCAAGTTTAGTGGAGTAAATAATATCAGAATCCTCACTTTTAATTGCCAATTAACATATTTTACCAACATTCTTCCTGCTTAATGCCATGATATTTTTGACTGCAAACTCCAGTAATAAATATAGCAAATTAAATGTTTGCTAGAGAGGATATCTCAGACCAAAGTTTAAAATTAATCACTGGAATATATTCCGGTTTTCAGACATTTTCTTGCTGAATTTTTCCCATATAATTTCCTCTGCTATATTTAACCTTTGAATTTTCATTCTAGTTGTAAAAAAAGTATAGCTTTGATTTTTTTTGTTGTTTTATTCACAATACTGATTAGTGAAGGAATAGTTTCCAGCAGTAGTTTGCTTTCTACATCACTAACATGCACTTTGTTATGGATAAACTTCAATTAATTAGCCTTTATTAATCACTTGATGACTTTTTTTTATATGAGAGAAATGGGTGTGATTAGAAAGAGGTGTAATTTCATGCCTGGACACATAAAAATTTCTAACAGTGATTATTTTAGAGTTGGGATTATTTTTTTCACTTTTATTTTATAGGCAAACCAGCCAAGAACCTAGAAGGCTAAACCAGTAAGGGTAACCTCTCAATTACTTCAGTGTCTCACAGTCATTAAATGAAGAAATCACCAGTGCCTGAGTGAGGTAGGGCCTGGAATGGCTTTCTCCTGGAACAACCTCTCCCAGCCCCAGTGCAGGGAGGAGAGCATGGGGCAGGGCTTGTTCCCAGCACCCAGCCACGCTACTCCTGGGGCTGCACAGAGGTGCAGGGTACCCAGCTGCCCTCATGGCCTTGACACAGTTCCAGGCATGTTTATGGTACAGGCAGACTCTGTAGCAAATCCAATAAATGTATATAAAAGACATTTCGTAACTTGTGTGATTTTCTGCTAATAAAAGTAGAAATGGAATTTTGGTTGTTTGAAGTTATACATGTGAGTAAACCAATAAACATATTCAGTTTATAAGAATAAGCTTGGAGCAAGGGGAAGAACTACTGTGGCTTTTTCTTTTCCCTCCAGAGATTCTGGTCTGCTTTTCAAAACCCATGAAAATATATTTCCTACATTAATTGTTACTGCTGCAAAAAATATCCTGGTCTGTGTCACATTTTATCCAGTCCTTGGAATTACTGCTTGCATTTCAGTGTTCTGTCAAGACTTTTTCAGAAATACTTGATTTTATTTTTATCTTCTTTTTAAAAGAGAGGAAAAAATGCCTTTCATTTGAAAAAAAGTTTGAAGCAACTTCCAGAAGAAAAAAACCATAATGAACTACCCTGTCACAAATACCTAGTGGAATTGAAAAGAGAAAACAGAAGAAGATTCATTACACTTGTCTGCGTAGAGATGATTGTTTGAAAGGTCACCCGGATGAAAAATGTCCGAAAACCCAAAAACGTATGTCAGGTAAAGAAAATTACAGTTGTTGGACCAAAAAAAAAAACCAAAAACCAAAAACCAAAAACCAAAAACCAAAAACCAAAAACCAAAAACCAAACCAAACCAAACCAAACCAAAACAAAAAACAACAACAAAAAAAAACCACCACCCAAAAAAACCCCAAAGCTATTCTTATTATTTATGTTTAAAAAAAGGTGTTTTACTGGTCAAATACACAGATTTCACTGTCAAACACACTGCCTTTCTGATGGGAGAAAAATCCACATGTAAATATCTTATTTACTTTCTTTACATGCACATACATATACAACAAGACTCTGTTGTAAATAACTTTTTTTACTTAAGGCAACAGAAGTTTTCCAGATAAAGCTACTCAATCAGACTGTGAACACTGATTAGGGTATGAATCTACATCTACAAAACAGTCTTGAATAGCCAGCTATCTTTAGAGCTTTCTCTGCCCTTGTCTCAGATGCTTTGCATTCTGTACTGCATTATATAAATTCTTTGCTCACAGTTGCTGTCCTGACATGTTTCCAGAGAAAAATAATTCTATTAAAAGATGCATCATGCTCTTTCAGCTAAAGAAGAACATTTTCTTCAGATAAAACCAGTGCTGGGACATAGGCTGAGAAGCAATAAGGTTACATGAATTTAAGGGAATCTAACTGGAGAATCTAGATCAAGGTTATGCTCCTCCATCCTAAAGAAACTGTTTGTGAAATATGAGGAATTTTAAGCTAATGTAAAGTCCATAAATAATAGAGAGAATTCCCTCAATTAGTTGCTGCTGCATGAGAAAATGCTGTAGGGTATGCTCTGAATTCATAACTGAAAAAGAAAGTCTGCAAAGGATTTATATGAACAAATTGTACAGTGTCTCCAAACAAAAAATATTCAGCATGCTGGTTTTTTTTTTCCTAACTACTGTATGTATGCTTCTTTTGTCCTAAATATGTCATGTCAACAGTTCTGTGTTTATTTTCTGCACTGCAACACTAACTATCTCCTCAGCTGAAGTCATTGTGGTTGCATATCAACATACAGGAGCCAACTGGCTGTTTAATGATAACAGAAATGTTTTGCTGAATAACTTGCATAATTACACAGGGACACACAATTTAGATAATGAGTTCTTTTTAGGATTTCCATGCTTGGCTGTCACGTTACTGAAATCTACATGAAACTGGTGGTTTAATAAGTAGAGGAATTTCTGTTAATGACAATAATTAAAAACCCATGCCTGAATGGAACTCTGACCTAAAAGAAGTCTAAAGAGATTTTAATTAAAATTATTACATTTCATAGATATGGAAGAAATATGCTTAAATTTAGTGCATTAAAGAAAATGACAAAACTACAGGTAATGAAATTCTTTGTCCTTTTGAGCAAAGTATCTTTAAGTGGTGAAGGTCTGCTCTCAGTAGCTGGCTATCATCCACCTTTAACTTAAACTTTAAATGAAGTTAAATTTTAACAAGGATAGAATTAAAAATTGTATAAGAATTAGAATAAGAAAGGAAAAAATAATCCTTCTTTACTGAAGACCACCTAGAACACAAGGATGTGTTTATATAATTGCTTAATCATAATCCTACTTACAGGACACACCCAACCTTGTTTAGGCACAAGGTTGTCTGGATAAGCATGTCTTTCTACACATATATACTTCCATAGAGCAATAATTGAATAAATATAAAGTTGTGCTAGGGTGACAAAACAAAACTAGTCAAAAGTATTGACAGCTCTTCATAGCTCACAAATCCTGCCTGCTTCTACTTTAATCTTTCCAGTTTGATAACACTGCTTTATAAATTGTCTCCTAATATTATTGCTTCAGCATCTTTCAGTTCTGGAAAAGAACAGAAGAATCTCACTGTTCTGTGAACATGTGGGACTTATTAAGAGCTAACAGCACTCAAGTAAATTCTTTCCATTGAACAATCCATTACAGTGTAATCATGACCAAGCACACAGCCCTGATCAATACAAAGGTACATAGTTGCTGTAAAACAGCTCCACTAACCAGGGTAAGTAATCCACCATTCTAAACACTTGAAGAACCAACCAATTAAGCACCAGATAAGGTCAAATATTATTGATTGTAGATTCAAGTAAAAGTCCTTTTGTTGCTTTTCCTTTTCTTGGTGTTGCTTGTAATCCAAGTCTTATTTCCTTGAAAATACAAAAATACACTTTTTTTTCCCCCCCAGTGGCTGCACTTACATAGCAATAGGATATGAGTGGTTTCACAGAACAACATAATGATGCATTGACTTGAAGATCAATACTGCTAAAAAAACCTTGGAGACAGAGAAATAAAAAGGAAAACATATTTTTCAAAATCCACTAATGGTCGAACTTCTACAGCTTTTAAACAGCAGGGTTTGACAATCCCTTGAACTTTCCTAAAAACTATCAGATAACTATATTTTAGTAATTGGGAAATGCTTACAAAACCTAATTTCATTTTTCTTCCATGGACAGTGAAGAGGGAGTCTAAAATGTTATAAATATCAAGAGTAAGGTGTTCTTAATTAATACATTTCTGTGTCATGAGCAGAGTAATGCTCTGCTACAGCCTAGTCCTATTCCTCTAATATATGCAAAAGCCCAAGATACCAACTACAGGTTATATAAAAAATGCATTGCTCTTTTGTTCTCTTGCTGCTTTAAAATCATCAGTGAGAAGATAGAGATTCCCCAGTTTGGAAAAAAGAAATATGAAGTATTAAAAAAATTACTCAGGTGCAAAACTGTTTGCAATAAAAACCCCTTTTATTGTTAACCATTTTTCTCACCCTTTTATTCTTGAATAAAAACAGAAACCCCCAATTTTTAAAAACTGCTTTGTTTCATATACTCTTCTGGAATATCTTGTCTGCAAAGCAGTTGATATCTTTCATCTTCCCTTCCAGAAATGTTTTCATATCACCAACATGTGGTTCCTATTTTAGACCCACGAAAAGAAGGGAGTGAAAATATTCCTTCCCAGCTGGTAAGGAGACCACCTCCAAGCTTTTTTTCTTCTAAGACTCTTTCTTTCTGAGAACAAAGTCCCTTTGATAAAGTTTCACACTGGCCAGATATGCCGTACATCAAGTTCCTGAATGGGAGTCTTCAGCACAGAGAAGGAAATGGAAACCTTGATTTCTTTGTCATTCTGCAGTTCTGTAGGGGAGCCCTACCTTTGAAGCACCAGACTGGTAAGGATTAAATGTACACTACAGCAAAATTCTGGGTTCTGTGACTCCAAATAAGCCAGAGAGCTCCCTCAATCTGACAGTCATCTAGTTTATTTTTTTACTCCAAGCACCTGACTTATGCAATAGCTATTTAAAGTTCATCATAAGCTGCTATAAACACTGATAATCAGGGGATACCAGTGATTATTTTAAGCCTCAACAGTACAGTAATTTATTATATTTTGGTATAAATCCATCCTTACTGTGTGCATGTTTTCATTTTTCAAACACATTTAGCATGTTCTCTTAGCTTTTTTCTAGCTTTCTAATAACATTTTCATTTACCCTAAACTCATTAATAAACTTCTCCTTTGAATGCCTTTTTAGTCTGCTATTAAATTAGTCACAGTGTCATATGCATTTTCATTCATCCACAGGTAGAATGATATTCTGGTGTATTTTTATCTGTCTGTCTCCAGAAAGCTGTGAACAGAGACATGGAAATATCACATATTTGGAGAAATGCCACCTGGCACAAAGCAGTCACTAGGTGGCTGGATATTGTGAAGAGAAACAACTGGCTAAATAGAAAATCCACTTATTAGAACTCAGCAGTGCATCTGACTTTCACATTTAAGTGTGAACCAAAATATTTGTCTTAGGTTAGGCTTTGATGGCATTTAACAATTTCCCTAGTTTTGCCTGTCTCAGTAATCTTATTATTTATCTGATGACATTGTACTTTGTTTATTTGTTCATTTGTTGTTTTTTTTTTTTTTTCCCCCAACACACAGCAGAAGAAGAAGAAAAGTTTTTATTAAACAAGGCACTGGAACTTTTCATAGGACTACAGAGACCAACATGGATAATCCCTTTACACAATACTTTTAAACTTTACTTTCAGCTCAGTATGAAATAGAAGCTATCAGAGTTTCTCAAATCCAGTGATGTCCTTTGATGTCACCTATTCCTATGGCACACACATCCTACCTGCCTCTGTATTTGTGACAGGCTTCACGATAGGTCAAACAGAAACAGAAGTGAAAAACCAATTACCTCAGCTAGCAGAAACAAAGCATAAATTTTGCAGAAGATTTGGCAGACTTAATCGAAAATTTTCCATAAAAATGTGAGGCTTTTTCTAGCAGAAAATAGAACTTTTCATGCTGTAAATGTCTGCCATTTCTAAAAGGTTACTGCAGATGAAAATCCAGGAAGGTCAAGCTACGGAAAGGTGCATAAAGAATCTGCATTGAAGACCTTGTGGTGTATAAGCCCATATTTCTGAATTAAAATACTTAATCCTTGGCTAGAAATTATTTGGTTTGGATTTTTTTGCCCAAAAAAAGGTCACATTTATTTTTCTAAATACCTATTTTTTACATGATTCTGAGGTATAATTTGGATTGTGTACAAAAGTTGATTGAGTTTTAATATTTACCATTTTTCTCCTTGTCTTAAAACAAAAGCATATGAATGAAGAAATTTAAATTAGGATCAACAAACTTTTCATGTCACCATGACTGTAGTGTTATGTTAGAGGTTCTATAGGATGTGACACTGAGGAACATCTTTGTGAAAAATTCTGCTGAAGTCCTACTCTGTGTTATCCTCTCCCCATGCTTGTTTCAAGCCCAAGACCAGGGCAGTGGGATAGTTCATGTTGACAGCCTTAAATGTGACAATGAAGGGTGATCTGCAGGAAACAGGATATCAAGGAGAAATTGAAAAAAGGAGGTACTACAACTAAATTTGATGTGATGAGACACATGCAATAAACTCTGCAAGTGCAAAATTGGACTGCATTTACTGTGCATCATCTCACCTCTGCTTGGTCCATAAATTCTGTTCTACTGGGACCACTTTGAATGTTCCAAATCTCTGAGCACCTGTCAAACACCTGTTTGTCTGGGTTTTTGCCTTTAAAGGAAACCCAACTGCAAAAAACCCATGTTCTTTATCTTCACCACATTACGTTCATTCTTGTATGGACGCCCAACATTATACTGCAGCACTTGCAGTTAGAAGCCATCTTGCACATGAAATTAAAGAGGTGTTTTTTGTTTTTTTTTTTAACTTAGCAGAAGTACTTACTATGTGTAAAAAAACCCCAATAGTGTGCATGCAAGTCCTTGATAATTATTTATCATCTTAACGAACGTGTAAGTGAATGCCCTCTAGTTTGTGAGACTGCTTCCTTTTGGGTCTTCCAAATCTGTGGCATTAGGATCACAGATCTAACAGACTCATTTTATTTTTGTTAAGAGGACATCTCTTTACACTCATCAAAACATTGTCTGATTTTCATATGAATTCTAGTGAGTTGATCTGTAAAAAAAAGAAAAAAAAAGCAAAAAAAAAGCACCAATTTTCTTCTGCAAATTCTCCCCAAGAAAAATCCCCCTATCATATGTCCTAAGTACATTGCCTATTACCTCTCCTTTAAATGGTTAGAGGCTTTAAGAAACTCATTCTGCAGGATATGATGGAGAAAAAATAGGGATGACCTTGATAGCTATTACTGCTTGAAGTACCAGAGTCATTTAACAAAGTTGTTTAAAAAAAATACCTTCTAACCTGTGAAAATTTAATTAAATTGAATTACCAAAACAGATAAATCATCTTAAGAAAGAAAAGGTTCTAATAATTGCAATTTCAATACTATTTTATGCAATTATCATTAGCATTATAACACCTACAGTGGATTGTTGTTGTTTATGGGGATTCAGAAGGTAGTAATTTATAAGATGCAATTATTCCTACTAGAGGCATAGCTCAACGTCAGTTAATTCTTCAGAAAGACTGTCCATATCTTTCTGCCAGTTAAAAAAGTTAGCTTTTCTATCAGACACTTCATTCTATACCAAAGCAATTCAAGCCACTACTCCCCTGCCCCTTTAATTACTCCCTTTAGAGGAACGCACACAAAATAAATTTTCTTCCTTTGCTATATACATTGTGTAGTCCAAAGGCAATTCTGAAGTCCTTAGTGGTGCAAAATTGACTTTGCCAAGGGAATCAGATACGTAAGTGGTAAACGTGATTCTGTGAGAACCCTGGCTGGAATTATAGAACAGGAAGCACAGGAACATAAATGGAAGATGCACAGACTGGACAGCAGCAATCCTTTAACAAAACTGTAATCTGCAACAATTTATAGCAGCAGAGAATTTGGTTCACTGATTCAATTCAAGAGAAAAAACTCACAACGTATCTCTGCAGAAATGCTTCTCCTTGGCTTAGCTCATCAGGCACATTGTTTTATCCACTGCTGTAAACAAAGAAAAACTGCCTGTGCTCTGTGTGCAATCCTGAAACTCCATTTGATTTCAGCAATTTCATGGTTCATCTACTAGCTGAAAGAAAATATCTCCCAAGAAGACTACACACATGAAGCACTGCCAATCTCAAACACTTAAAATTCTGAGTCAAGGATCAAAATTCAAGGCAGTTTACAGAAAAATAAAGATTACATTTGATTGCTTAGATATGCTTTCTCCTTTTCTATGGGTCATAAAATAACATTTTATTTTCAAGTTTCTTCCTTGATCACAAGTAATGGGCATTTATTTACTTTTCTAATAAAATAATTATGCTCACCCATATTTTCATAATTCTGAACTTCTAAAATAAAAATGTTTCCAATGGCATGAACATGTAAGCCTAAAGAACTGGCACTGGTCTCCTCATATAGAAAACACCTAGAAATAATTTGTCCAGGAAAATTTTCATCAGACTAAAGATTGTTAAAAATAGAAATCTCTTCAGCATTCTGCTGGTTTACAGTCTGTAACCTGAATTCAGGTCATCCAGCCTTTCTTAGCAAAGAGAAAAACTGAGCAGAATGAATGTGAAGATGACTTGCACTTCCTTTTCACAGTGTCATGGTATTTTATATTCTCTTGCCCATTCTACTGCTGATTTATGACCTCTGGGCTACTAGAGATCACACATCTTCATAACGTTTTACATGAAAATAATTTGGTATTCTCATTTGCTGGCCTCCCTACTACTATGAGAAAATATAGCAAATTTTCTAGCAAATTATTTTACCATATAGTTATCCCTTTTTTTTTTTTTAAAATAGTTTGATTTAGCTGTTATACAATATATATATACGTTGTGTGTTTCCAACAGCAAAATAACACCTCAGCTCACCTGGGGGATGTGCAGTATCTTTAAGTTGTACCTATTGTACAACTGGGGAAGAGGAAGAGAGGGAAAAAAGATTAACTGCTTTACTTAATTTACAGAAAGAGAATAAACAAAGTGAAAATAAATAGACCATCACGCTGCTCAAAACTTCTATAAAATTTTGCCAAGCACATTTAAAGTAGAATGAAGTAGAATTAAGATTAGGATGATCTTGAACTACTCCTGTAGGAAGTTAACATAATTTAAATTGCTTATAGCCACACTCACATTTGTGTGCTTTTAGTCAATTTTTGATTTTTTTAAAAATTGTGATATTAGTAACTTGACTATGTGATTCTTGGGTCAGATCCACAAGTATATGACAATTTAAATATTTCTGTATTTAATACTTCTCTAGTTCAACTCACTTGCCAATGTTTATAGTGTTTTCTTTATTTTTTTATTTTCTTTATTTTTTCTCACCAAATAAACTTTGGTAAAATACTTCAAATAAATGCCTGGAAGAGTTTAATAAATGTTGTGAGAAAACAAAAAGGTGGTGTTGGACAGAAATTAATTGAGTTTGCACCCACTGAAAAAGTGCTAACCAGCAAAACACTTGGTGTTGTTTACCCAGAACCGTAATCTTATTAATCATAATTAGAGTGCTTGCAAAAATTATAGATTCAATTGAAACATTAGGAAATGACAATGGGAGATCTCAATCCTTAATACTTCTTGAGAATTTCAAATTGAGGTCAATACTAAAGGACTTTCATTTCAATAAATTACTAATTAAAGAAGATGTTGCTGTTTATATAAATTTAAAATATGAAATCAGCCCATTTGAAACCTTAGTCTCTCACTTTTTGTTAAATGTATTAGTTTTCACCTAAAGTGCCCATATTAACATATCCTGTAGGACCAAACCCACTGAATTGTTTATAAGGAGAACACAGAGACAAATGGTATTGAATTACAAATCTGTATTAAGTAAACTTGGTTCATCATAATTATTTTCTACTTCATTTGTAAAAAAGCAAAAATAAATAAGCCAAACATTTCCTCTATTACATATGTATATCAATGACAAAAATTTTTTTTGCATTGAAAAGGTATCAGTGAAGTCTACTTTTCCAGTAGGAGCAATGAATGAAGAGATGATTGAAAAAGCTTTAGGTACTAGAATGAAAACTGGGTATAAATCTTGACTCACAGTTCAGAACACTTTATTAGTAAACTGAATTATCATAGGAAAAATAGGATCACTAGGGAATCAAATCTCTCAGTGGAGCTAAAACAATACTGAAGGTAATAACATCAAATGCCTAATACACATGTGTATCATAAGAACACAATATAGTGTCAAGTGAATGATGTACAAAGTGCTGCTCATAGGCAGGAAATCAATTATAGAATCCATGGGCTGATTAGCTTTTATTGGAATGAACACAATATCTGATACCCTTTCAGTGGATATTCTAGCACACTAAACAAGGATAATAGCTGCAAAAGTTAAAGTTCATTTAAAGACAGAAATCTCCTTAATCCGTTCCATAAAATATAACTATTCTTGAGGAAGTCATAAAAATCAGAGGGCTTTAAGAAGCCTCCATAGATCATCTATTCTACTGATTTCTCTAGGTGGAATCAGTTATATTTATGGCATTCCTTAGAGGTATCTGCTTTTAAAGCCCATGAATGACAGAGTCTTTGTAATCTACTGAGAGAAATTCTTTCAGCATGCTTCCATATCTATACTGCTGGAAGATTTTTCTACTACTTAATATAAATCTTCCTTCCTGTATTATTGTTTTATCTTATTCACTGTCTACATGGACAACAGACTTTGCAGCAGTCTGTTATGTATGTTAAAATTATCATATCCCTCTGTCATCCCCCCCCCTCTATGACAAGTCAAATTTCCACAATCTTTACAAGCAGATCACTGTTTTGAAATCTCTTTGTGATCTCTTCTGTACTCTTTCCAAATGGTCTGTGTCCTTCAAGTTAGGGGTCTGCTCAGAATCAACTGAAAGAGCTTATTTCTTTCCATGGACTATTAAAGGAGCCTAGGGTTATTAGCCTCCCAAGGATAAAGTTAATCTTTGTGAAGCACTGAAGTAAATAAATTGTATTTTGTAGTGTCTTGCTAGCTATCTGCAATGTAAGGACCATTGCCCCTAAAATAGCTCCCTGACTATTATTGTATGGCAAATGATGTGAATGACTTGTTGCTATATTCACAATACAGATGGTCTGGAAATGTAGAGCTATGTGGCTTTATTATGTGACTAGGTTCTAAAGTGTGCTACTCAGCTCTTTTATCAAACTTACCATGTAGAATACTTCAATTCTCTAAGGTATGTTATGAGTCAGAAGGCACTCACTGGGTACAAACTATTTGAAGAGAAACTTCACTGAGAAATAATCAGGCCCTGTATCTGAAAATGTCTATTCATCTCATGATGCTTCTTTTGCTCATTTTTTCATTGAAAATGCTCTTATTATTAATATTATGTGTGATGTGTCTGTGACTTCATCACGTGATCTAAACCAGTGTCAATTTTAACTCTTCAGAATAATACTTTTATAACCTCTGGTTGCAAATTCTAAAGCTCCCTCACCTTTGGCTCTTAGCAAAAAGTTTCTTCATAGGTATTCCAACATTGTTTATTGCCTCAGAAAAATTAGACTGAAATTCAAAAGTAGAAGAAAATATGTTGCTGTGAACAGCATTTTGTTAATATTGCTGCCTGTAGGTTAGCCAGTTCTGGAGAACTGAATGAACAGCAGCTAAGAAACACTCCTGTCCTTCTTCAGGACATTTTAAAAGTCACTAGTAAAATAAATCAAAATACTGGGTTAGTCCATAAAAAAAACATGACAGTTAAAATTTTTCCACTCGCATAGCAAAGTCATAATGCATTATAAAGTAAACATGCAATGTTTCCTTAAAAAAATCATAGTTCTGCCATTAGAAGCTTTTTCTGAACAACAGTGTAAAGTATTGCTGGCTGTAAAACTGATGAGTAGGTTCTGTTCTCTCACTGGAGAGCTGATGAAGATGAATTGCATTCAAAAAGAAGCAGCCAGAAGGCCCAGTGTGGAAGGATACAAACTCAGAATCCGACACCTACAGTCAGGAGAAGGTACAAGTACACCACCTTTGGCCAGCTGTCTATTGCAATAGGTTACCTGCAGTGACTATTTATCTCACGTTGTATAAAGGTTAATAAAGGCTAGACACTCAATTAATTCAATATCAATCTTTCATCTGACATCAGCAGCTATTGAATTTGGCCCTCGAACAAAAATGTATGAGGGCATATTTCAGAGATGTTTTCTTTTATTATCTTAAAGGAAACAACATTGATAACAACAGAGGTAAAGATGTTCTTTTGTGTATCTCCTGGATAAATAAAGCTGTAAAGTAATAATGATAAAGTAAGAAAGTAGGAAATAGTGAGGGATGCTATTTCCTTGTAGCTGGCATTAACAGCAAGCCATAAATTCAGTCACACACACCTGCGCACATGCACACAAGCACGCATCTCTCTTTCAGTGCTTCCACCAAGGTCACTCTATGCAAAATGGAACTCGCACTCCAGATGCTGAAACCAAGGTAGTGTTTATTAATCTCAAGATGTGCTGTTTGTAAGGGGTTATCACCTTCACGACTGCCATAGACTAGATCTCACAGATCTCTTTGTGCTGAGCAAATGCTCATTGCAAAACGTGCATTGTCATTGTACTTGACATGCTTCTGACACTAATCTTAAAGTAGTGATTTCCAGAGACAGCTCACAAATCTGTAACACAAAGGAATGGGGACAAACCCAATCTTTCAAAAATTTAAAATACCTATTTCAAACTAGTAACCCTGGGTAATTTGAAAATACACTGAAAAGAGCCTGAAGTCATGTACTTGAACAGTACTCGACATCGCGTAGGAAAGATCCAAAGTAATAGTGATAAATATGAATTTTAGAAACTGATATCATCCTCTCTAATCATTATCATACAAACATATATGTTTTATTTGCATTCTTAGGCAGCTTGATCTAGACACATCAAACAATTATCCCAGCTCTATCAAAGTATTCTTTTTTCTTCGAAGCTGAAAAATCTTTACTTGCAAGACACACAAAAGGTAAGTCAACTCTTTGATACAATCTCTGATCAGAGAAAGTCTTTGAGAACAAGCTGAAGGTAATTCATTCAAATGGGGTACTACTCTGTTTTCTCAAGATCTTGTCTATTCCTATACTGGCTAACCAATGAGATAATCTACATAAAAACATACCCCCACTGTGTGTTTCTACTGAATCAGTACAACTCTCAATGTACACAAAAGCACGACCAGAACGTATTAAGCACATTCTACCTGCACTCTCACAAAAGGTTTCCCAACTAATGGGGGGAGCTGTGTGCTAATCTCATAAATTCACTCCTGGAATCCTACACCTGTTTCAAGTTCTGAATTTTAACAGTAAATTTGTATAATTTAAACCAGTCATTCTTGTATATAAATTGAAATTTGCTGTACAGGAATACAATGGTTTGAACTGAAGAGATGAACAAGAATTATGCAGATGACTTTTCCATAACACAACCCATGCTTTGTCATTTGAGCTATTAAAAACACCACTTCACAATTCCAGATCTGAGAAGATATCCACCTAGAGCTTGAAAATAGTACCTATACACACTTTGTGGCTTTGTTACTAAATGTACCTCAGTGCTCAAACAGAATTCAAAACATTGAAATTCACAGAATCACAGAATGCTTAAAGATGGAATGGAACTTAAAGATCCTCTAGTTCCAGCTTGCCACATACAGGGACACCTTTCACTAGGCCAGGTCTTCAGAGCTCTACCCAGCCTTGCCTTGAACACTTTCAGGGATGGGGAATACACAGCTTCTCTGGGCAACCTGTGCCATTGCCTCACCACCCTCTCAGAATGGATAATTATAGTTCTGGTACCTCCCCAGAAAATTTATACTTCTTAGAGAAACTTGAAAATCTAGTCTAGATGTCTGTATGCCTTTCATGTTGAATTTTCATTGACATAAAATGTAACTTTCCATCCTTTCGTAGCTTGGCTTATTTTGTCATAATGAATGGAGTATGTCCCTTAGCTTCCAGGGTCCTGTCTGCATAATATGTTCTGGGCATAATAGCAAGAAGTTTGTGGTGGTTTACTAAATCATTTTACCCAAAAGCCTAATCTCTCTCTCTCCATCTCTCCCTCTGCTGGGGGGAGGACTGTTGCTTTGAATTTTATTTTATCTGGCCCTGTGGACTAAAGACTCCTATCATGTGTATACCTACTTGAAGCCAGTGTTTGGTTCAGATGCCAGAGAAGGGAAGAAAGCATTTGGTGTGTACCTGCCAGAATTTAGCTCTCCCTGAAAGAAATCTACCTTAAAACTGAATCGGCACACCAAAACTGCTCTGCAGAGCAGAACAACAGAGGAAAGAGAAAACTAATTTTTTTAAGGCAGAACAACAGATACAAGCCAAAATACTATTGCCAAAATAGTACAAAATACCACTGTACATCTGATAGATAATCACTGTAATGTTTTTTCTTCATCCACACAGGAAAAAAAAAAAAAA
>VWZP01008548.1:111919-205176 GCA_013396995.1 Dicaeum eximium
AAAGAATAAAAAAGAATAACAACACTAACAGCAGTAATTGTAAGCCATTTCTAAGCTGATGGTCCTGTGTGGTAGTATTAAAAATTGAATGCTACTTCTGAAAAACTATTCAGTCTGACATGATTAATCAGGACACCTTATCAAGAGAAAAAATAAAATTTTATTTATTCAATACAATATGCCTTTTTTTTTTTCTTTGCTATATTTCATAGTGCTGTCAGTATAACACATGGCTTAGAAATACAGATCTCTGTCAGCTGTGACCATTGATATTGCTGTCAGGAAATTACAAAAACATCCCAAGAAGACTTCAAAAATAAAACTTATTTTGAGGTGAATACAAGTGGAATACACATAGTTCTGCAAGATTGAATTGTAAACACAAAATATACTTTTGACAGGTTATTCTCATACTTTTTAAAAAATTATTATTATTGCTCATGGTATTTAATGATATACGAATGTAGCAATGCAGTGCTAGATTTTGTAGAGAGAGAAAGTAGATTACCACAGGCTTAATGTCATGTCCTGAATCAGATCATGTCCTTGTCCCATAATCTCATCCATTACACACAGTGAGCCCTAATCTCCTCTCCTGACCTAAATGTATGATGTGGTCAAACCCTCACAAAGCACAGCAAGTCACTGAATAGAGTGTGAGGAGGGCCCCCTCTTCTGACTAAGGCCATCACAAGCCAAATGTTGACACTACTCTTGGACTACTCAAAATTACTCTGCTCTTAACCTTTTAAAAATCACCCCACTGAGGGAAAAATTAACTTTTGTTAATGAATATCAACGCTGTTTCTAAAACCATATCTATATGGTCATATTTTGAACTTTCCCATTCTAAATCTTTTTCAGATACATGTTTTTCTACTAATCTCAACAAAGGTGAGGAGGTGATTTTTGGGTGTGGTGTGGGGTATTTGGCTTTTCTGTTTTGGGGGATTTTTTTGTGTGTCTGTTTTCTTTGTAAAATTAAATTAGTGTAACTATATCAGGATTTGATATTGTGAAGATATCCTAAAAATAAAGAATTAATATGGTTTAGGCGGAGTGCAATCAAACAACTTAGGTGACAGCAATTAACAGGACAAAATAAATTTGTAAAAGTGTCAACTAGATTCAGGAAAAAAACCTGGTACATCACCCAGAATTTTTAAATACCCTTGGTACTGCTTGCACAGTTAATACTTGCAACATTTCAATACTGTTACCTTTCAATACTGTTACCTTTCAATACCTGTTACCTAGATAGACAGTAAAGCAGATACATTGCTAAACTCTGCCATTCTAAACAGAATCGCCCCTGTATAAAAGCAGAATTCACTGGTGAGAGAGATTGTTAGTGTCAGAAAAATATTTTCTTTCAATTGCTATGAATTGCTAAGGACTTTAATCTGATTTTTATTTTAAATTATTACAAGTTGTGGTGATACTATTGCCATAGACCTGTTTTAGTAAATGGCCAAGACACCAAATAAAGATTTTGCAGCAAAGATAAAATATGAGCCTATATGAACATGAATTGGAAGTTTAGCACCTCCTTCCTTGTAAGAAGTTTAACACAGATGGCAAAGGGAACATGTTTAAGGATTTTATGGAAGTAATGATGAGTTCAGTCATACAACAGACTGAAATAGGATCTTGTCTGAAGCAGGATTTTCCCCCCAGTGTTCATAACTGAAAGAATATACTTGGGCTGTATGGGAAAATAATTAAGAATGGCTACTTTCTGCCCAGCACACTAAATTGCTAATTTTTTTGACAGCCAGAGCTGAATTACTAGTGTACACTGAGACGTGAGCCGTATGGGAAGGGAAATGCAATTGCCAAA
The DNA here is from genome assembly GCA_013396995.1 of Dicaeum eximium. NCBI lineage: Eukaryota > Metazoa > Chordata > Aves > Passeriformes > Dicaeidae > Dicaeum > Dicaeum eximium. Next base: position 113,760 of record VWZP01008548.1, read on the forward strand.
TAAAGGATTAAAATGAAAGTGTGTGTGTGGGGAAATCTCTGTCAGGGAAAAAAAAAATGCATGAAGGAAGACCAAATGGCAATATGTTGTTATAGTGTTTGAACGTGCAATTTGCAGATTGATTTCCCTGCTCTCTTTGCATAGTAGATGTAAAGATTATGCTGAAATCTAGGAAAATTTGATTGTACATGTGCCAATGTGAATTGAGAGCTTGAGTCAAATGCCTGCCCCTGTTCTAAGAAATTCATAATGAGAAAATAGCTCTGCAAGGCATTTCTTTATAAACACAGCCAACAAATTTTGCAGCTATGCATTTTAAGAGTGCAGGCATGCAAGATGAGTCTCACTAATTTAGCTCGTTCTTGTAAGAGGACCGACTTTGTGCAGCTTTAGCCTTCTATGATAAGCATGAATGCCAAACATCTTACATTTCTCTCATTTCTGTGCTCTCAGTGCTGTTTGGTTGGGGTTTTTTAATTGCTTGTTTTCCCTATTTCTGGCTCATGTTTGGCAAGTGTGTGGCTGTTCCTACAGCAGAAGGTAGAAATACTGAAACTCCTTCTCCATCCCTTAAGAAATATTTCTCAAATGCCACACACAGTCTGCTTGACTGTTAGATGTACCACCTCTGGAGCAAACTTGCCACTCCTATTCTGCAGTCATCTCTGTTTATTTTGGAGAAGCTGGCTCTCTCCCTTCAGATTCTTGTCAACATTTCCAGAAGATGCTTTAACTGGCACCCCATCAGCTGACATATCTAAGGCAGGAAGGCTGACTGGCTGTGAAAGATGTGACTCCCAACCCCAGCAAGACTCAAAGCACTGGAAATCGAAACAAACCCCTTAAGAGCATATGTTACCCTACTTACAATGAAGTTTTTGTGACATCCTTTTAATTGCAACCATATGACACTTGCTTGTAAGCCAGAGGCACTGAATATGAGTGAAAAGTCTCGTGTGAGGTACTAAGCTTGGAATTTTCAAAGGTGATTTCTAAACAGATGAGTAGGTTCACTTACAGCACAAAAATAAACAAAAGCCCAAAAGTTTTTCTTTCCAACAGTGCAGTTCTTACACAAATAGTTCCTGGCAAAAACTTATAAATACTGGCCAGCAACCACATTTTTAAAAATATACTGTTAACAGAGTCCCTGTTTTGTGAATGGCTGGGATTGGTGGGAGCAGAGTTAATCATACAGGATTTGGACAGAAGGGCGCAATGTGATGGATTATTTTTCTGTACTAAGCATATGGCATATCAGAATGCTTAGACTTTACTGTTAGTCTTAGCTGTACATGTGTTCAAGTAGTATTTCCCTGTATACAAGTGAAGTTAGTTCGTGGTTCCCCCAGAATAAAAGATAATTTATTAATGTCTAGACATTCAAACCTTCTTTCCTCCTTTCCTTTTCTTGAAAACATCCAACATAAGTTCCAACTTCTTCACCATCTCCATTCCTCTCTCCACCTATTTCTACAACCAAACACACTTTAAGGGATGTAGATACCAGTTATCTGATTCATTTATTTTGTAATAAGGTATGAAGCTCCAGAGTGGCTGCCATTAGCAGGTCTTGCTTACACTGTGTGAGATAGAAATGAAAGACAGCTCTACATGACAGAGTTATGAGAATTCAGAGAGTGAGATAACATGCTGAGATACATAATTTCAACAGTGTGATTAATAAAAAAAAATGCAAACTCATACAGTCTTCATTTCAAAAGAGCATAAATAACATCAAAGTATCAAATGGGAAACATCAGTGAAAAGAACAAAGAAAATATAAAGAATGAAATAAAATTAAAATTTGTATATGCTAGATGAATTTCACTAGAAGTATCCAAGTTTAGCCCTGGATGTAATTTGGTCCCAGAGTCAGGAAAGCACTTAAGCATGTGTTAAAATTATCTCAGTTTAGAGAAGCACTTTAGCACATGCTCATCTTCCAGCATGAACTTTAGGAGCTGTTGACCTCTCTGAAACTTAAACACAAGCTTAAAAATTTGATCATGTAATTAAAGCTCTATATTGAATAAAGATTATTCTGTGTAAGAGAACCTTTGCCATGTACCTTCAAGTGGTTAAATTGAGAGAATTCTAGAAATGAGAGTGTAGCATTGAAATAGTATTGTAACATTAATACTTAAAAAGCAGAATAGAAAGAAATCAGCAGCTACTTAGGCAGAATTTATATCATATTCAGGTGTGCAAATTTTGCCTTTAACAACCATATTTCTCAAATAGTTATGGTTTGGAAGAGGCTTCCTCTATTTTTGTGTGCAAATCCCACAGATTCTTAACTAAGTGTTTTCTGTTTCCGGGTTCCATGTGATTTGGTTCATCAGCTAGGCCAGGCAGAAATAAAATTATTCTTCCACTTCTGTCATCATGTTGAAGACCCTGCCTACACTGTGTATTCATAGAAATAAGGAAGAGATAAAAATAATCTTTTTAGAGTAAAAATAGACATAATTTTTTTCACAATATAATTAAATTAAAACAGTAAGACTGCATACAAATGCAAATACTAGAAACCAAAAGCAAAAGCAAAGAGAAAGAAAATTCTCAATAAAAACATGCAAAGAATGGGAGGCATTAATTGTAATGGTAAAAGTAATAAAAAAAAAGAAATAAAAAAACCTTGGTTAAAAGTTAGATTTTACAAAGGAATGGCTTTGCTGTGTGAATTGAGCAATTCAGAAGATAAATTCTTCTTTTAAACGGTGCACTGTTTCTAGAAAGCAATTTTGAAATTTTTGGAAGAAGATTAGGCTGAGTGTCAGAAAACATATTTACAACCCCAAATCAAAACTAAAAATAAATGCAGGAAATTAATGTTTGGAAAGAATATTGTATGCAGCATTAATCTGCCAGACTTGAACTTTCTGGTCACAAGCTGCTCTGTGCAGATTAATATGAGAGGGCCTGACTAACAGCCGAATACAGTAATTCAGAATTTTAGATATCAATGGGATTCATCTCACCTACCCTTATGTGTGTAACAGTGACACCAGGGAGTGGATAATCACTGCAGAGCAACTGTTACCTTCAAATGGCAGTTCCTTCCTTTCCAAAATGATTTTCAAGGACAGGCAGCTAAATTAGAATAATGGCTCAACAAGGAACATTGCACAGTTTTGTAGGAAGGAGATTAAAACATCCCAGTAAACCCTGTGCTGCCCAGAAATACTTTTAAATATTAAAATATCTTGGAAATCTAATTTACTTGCAATCATGGCTATTGTTACTGAATAAATTTTTATCATTCTCCCATCCAGAATCTGTGATTGTACTCATAACACCAACACTTCAGTCAAGACACATTCAAGAGCAAGTATGGTCATAGGTGAGAACATCTTTAGGAGTTCTGTATACCTTATACCTGAATCATTCCCTGGAGACATTTTCTTCCCTTCAAAACAGCATGCTAGCAGTTAATAAACTTCCAGTGAGGCACCTGACAAGGTATCAAGTAATAGGCTGAATCTAAGCCTAATTATATAGACAATCCTATCTGTAGACAATCTCTAATCCACTAAGAAGCTTTCCTGGAAATAGGCTAACCACAAACTTAATTTTTCCTTCTCTAAAAATACTAGCTCTTCAGCACCTCATTGCCTGATTAAATGAGAATGTACTTTCCCAGTACTGTCTTGCAAGAATTGCTACTTCAAAACTTACCTTCCATATATGTATTTTGTAATGAATTTGCTTCTTACAGTTTTTTCATTAGGAGCTCTAAAATACTTATGGTGCCCTTTAAGATTGATTGGTTTAGAAGCTTCTTTTTTTTTGTTTGTTTTTCCTTGCTATATCACTCAAAGTCTAAATCTTATCGCTTCTTTTTCTTTTTTTTCTTTTTTTTTTTTTCCTTGTCACCTCAGGCCTTATCTGAAAATCAAGTTAAACCTGAAATAAAGTGAAAATCAGAAATAGAAATTTACTGAATTAAGGAAGTACACTGAACTAGATCATCTGGTTCACATTCATTTGCTAGGAGTCTGTGGATGAATTATGAGCAAAGGCTTCATATTAGACATTTTCCTTTTTTAACAGAATTCTGTTAAAGCAGAAACAGGGTAAGAAGACCACCTAAACTAGAAGAGTTCATGTGCAGTATGTAATGCAAAATAAATCTTCCCAAATTCAAATATAAGAAAAAAACTTATTATGAGATAGGAGAGATGAACATCATAGTTTGGAGCAAGTATTGTGATATTTCCAGTTTGCTCAAAGGCATCATTTGGAACTAGCTCAATTCACAATGCCAGCATTCACAATTACCTCCGTTGTGGTTTACTACTATTCACATTATCTTTTCCTCACAGTGAAAGAATCATCAACACCCATTTGTTGTCTTTCACAAGAAACAAAATTTTCATGATGAAAAGAAAGTTTTTCAGGCTTTTTAAAATTCTTCCTGTATAAAATAGAAACATGACCAAGAGCACCCCACAGATTAAAGTAGTCTGAATTAGTTTAGTTTTGAATTCAGTTAATTGTTAGCTTTCAGCCTAATAAGCTGTTTAAATGACAAGTTCTTAGATATCAAACAAGGTAATCTCTCTGTGCAATATATGATAGGTCAGTAAAAAACCAAATTTATACTATCTGCTAAGCTTTCTAGTAGAAAGTAGGCTGTTATCATGCTACTGACACCCATGTGCTCAAACACAAAAGTAAATGAAGTAGAAACCTAAACTGAGAAGGTTAGAGACAAACTGAACAATGGGATAGAGAAAGAACCCATTTAAAATTAGTAATATCCAGCAAGATTAACAGAGAGAGAACCAAAATATTTTCTCTATCACCAAATACTTTAACTTCTAAATATTCCTAGGGAGGTACCAAACACTCACGCATTTCACTGCATTCCAAAGTTAGCACTGCTATTTATCCACCTAAAATACCATAATGCATTCATCATCACATATATTCCCAACTGTACTGCTTTCTAATCTGCATCTCCTAATTATTTTCACCCTTTTGCTCTTTTTCCCATTTCTCCTCACAAAATCTCCTCTGGCAATGACTAGCATTTTACATAGAACACTAAAAATATGTGACCTAATGAAGAAACTGTTCCCCAGTAGTTAATTTGCTCTAGCATTGGAATTTCACTTGAAGGTAGAAATCTTTTGCCTGATACTTAAAACACAATTAAAAAACCATGCAAAGGAACTTCCATTTTCCCCTGCTGAAGAATGTAACTGAAGCTGCACAAAGCATTTACAACATATCAACATTTAGCTAGAAATAATGTATACCTTTGAGTCCAGCAGATATTTTTTACAAAATCTGGATGCACTGATTTCCACTGCGTAGAGTCTTGGATATTTGTAAAATTACTTCTCAAAACTTGCTTATTCACAAGAACTCAAAATTCAATACTCTATAAAGTAATATTAAAACCTGATGGAAACTCATCAGAACCTTCTGCAGAACTTTGCAAAGACAAAAGAGGTAAACAAAGCAAACCAAAAAACTATCTGCAACACATTACTGGCAAGCTCATACAATACACAACTACCTGCAACAAGAGATAAAGTGTAACATGTAGTGTTATATGAGACCAGTGAGAGCACAGCACTGGATTTAGTAGCAGATATTTTCAAGAATTCTCCACTGAATTGTTCTCCTAACTTCTTTCCAAATCTGTTGCTGCTGCTGGCTATTCTGGGTATATTTTTATATTTTGCTTCACTCTGTCACAAATGAGCACTTTCAGTGAAGTCCTAGGCACAGAAAGTAGCATCCATCATCTGTTGTTTGTTTTGGCATGCTGATCCTTCCTACACCATGTCCTCATTCATCACAACCAGTTGTTTTATCTGGTCCTAGATTAGACATTACTTTTGGACAGAAATCATGTGTGTATGAATGGTCATTTTAATACCACTTCTGAGCACCTCTATTTCCAATTATGTCTTTTGAATTTTCATGGAAGTAGTTCTTTAAATTGTCACACATAAACACATGTACTCTTCACTGCCTAGTATGCATTTAAATGTTATTCAGCTGGAAAAAAATCAGAACTAAAAAATAACAGCATGCATATCATATGGAAAGAGAAGAGAACAAAACATCTCTCGGAGTGTACTTGAGGCTGCAAATATCTGAAATAAACAGTAACCACAGCAAGCCTTCTGAAGGGATTTAAGCTAAATGTGGAAATGTATGTGAACATGTTCACTTTTAAGTTACTCTCTTATACATGACAACATGTACAGTGTAATCACTATGCAAATATTTATCATAGACCATATTTATCGTGGTCCATTTACCATGGACCACTTAAACAGCAGTTAACAAAACCAATCATTTGTTGAAAAAATGGTAGATCCTTCAGAGGTCTGAGAAATAGGGGCTACTTGGTACTGACAATATGAGATAAAATGGCATGACAGAGAAAATTCTAAATAAATAACATTTCAGAACAAGATTTAAAAACCAGTGGGTGAAAACTGTACTGAGAGTTCTCCTAAGACCAATACATGGAATTAGGAGATTATTAGGGATCTATTAATAATTCTTTCCAAAAAACTGGCTATTTCTGTCAAAATCTAGGGGGAAAAATCTGGAAAATAGTCTGCATTAATCTAATATTACATTCCTTAAGTTTCACATATGACTAATTTATGGCAAACTTATAGCAAAAAAATACAGAAATGGGTAGCAAAAGAATCTTACAGTTTTTCAGAAAAATTAAATTGCATGAAACTCCCTCTTTCTCCAGACACTTGCAAGTGCTTCAGAAGTTGTTTCAAAGCAATATTAATAGTCCTATAAGTAATTGCTGCTGGAGGGAGACTGAAAATGGACCTTCCTGGGAACAAAACTGTAAATGATATTACATTCTTTCTCTCTGTATAAGCAAAAGTGGTCAGATATTAAAAATATACTTCCCAAGAAAGCTGAATTACACAGAAATAGAAATACTCATTCAAAACATGTTTCTGGGCTACATTTTTAACTCCTTTTTATAGGAATGATTATGGAAATCCCTTTGCTGGAAAGCCTGAAGGAGAAAGTAGAGTGCAAAACTATGTGTTTAAATGAAAATGGATTTAAACATGAAATATTGCAATTGTTGTAATTCAACACTTTTGCAACATAATAATGTTTTGTAAAGGTTTTTTCAGATATTCTAGTAGAAGAATAACTTGTCTCTGATTCATATAACATCTGGTAGCTCATAGAGTTCAGTGTAAGTATACTGTGCTCCTTTTCTCTCTTATTTTTGGCACCAAGAAGCAATATAATTACACCCAGCTTTAAGATCTGATCAATGTGCAACCTCTGTCTTTCCTTCATCTAATAACTTTGTTACAACTCAAGTGTCCATGCCCTGCTGCAATTAATCTAAATATATTCAAATAAATAAGACAGCAAAGGAAAAAATAACTTGCACATTAAAAATGAACTACATTCCCTGGCATTTACACATTTTATAGTGTGATATTAAAACATAAACCCATGCTGTGCATTATGCTTTACTGCCATGATTTACCACATGGTTCTACAACCATCATAAACAGCATCAAAATTTCACTTGTGCTGGTTTCCTACACTCTATTAAGGATTTAAATTTACATAGTGATCACTTGCTCAAATCCTTTACACGTGAAACACCTTGGTAGGAATATCTCTGGAACAAAATGGTCCATAAAGCTCAAGATGGAGCATACAATGGTGAGGAAAATGGTAGCCAAAAGACTTCCAAAAGAATAAGCAAAGCATATTACAAACAAAAATAGAGGAATAAAATGTCTTCACTGGGACATTTTACATACAGGAAAAACAGGAGAACAAGCCTCCAAGGCTATGACTTACACGTCCTGGGACTGCTCCCTGGCACTGAGATCAGCAGCATGTAAAGCTTGCGCTGCTGCTGTTAACTCTTTTGCTCTCCAAAACAATCAGGTTGGGATGAGGCATATCTGAATTGCCTGCTGGGGATGGTCTCTGGTCTGTTCTGACTGCTGGACTCTGCCCAGGAGCTGCTTGGAAGGGTCTTACTTGGTCTGGGCCAAAACCACACGAGGGACAAATCTAACAATTTAACAACATAGACAATTTGGTTCCAGTGGCTGGAAACATTCCTTGGAGCTGTTTTATTCAGGATAAATATATCCTATGTTGTCACTAGAGATTTGCTATTGATAGTCAAGTTATGTGGAAGGTATTTCAATGACATGTTTATGAATGACAGTATAAAGCCTTAATATAAAAGACAGAAGCATTGACCAGATTAATTTCTTATGGAGCAATAGCTCTTTAGAGAGTTCAATCAGGAAAAGAGACTTTAAGCCTCTAACACAAAATGCAAAAAAATAGACTTTTCAAGGTTTGTTAAATTACACAGCGGAAAAAAAAAAAGCATATTTTAGATAGCATACTAACATATTTTTATATTGATTATATAATTGAAATAATCAACTTTAATTTAGAAATTGCCTTTAAATGAACAGTTTTTGAATTCAAGATATCCTAAGCTGTTTTTAGAAACAACAACAACAACAAAATCAACCCCCCTCTAGTTTCAGAGGCAATCACTTTAAAGTATAAAATGGCACATTGACAGCAATTTTACCAAACATAGAAAATATACTAAAATGTCTGTGTTTACAAGCTAGCCTATAGGCTTGTCAGACATGTCTAAAGCAAAATATACTAAGTAGAAATTTTATCAAATTATTAAAAAAAAACCAAACAACTCATGGACTTCTATTTATAAGAGAATTTGTGTACCAAATGAAAAGCCTTACTAAGGTTTCAAGCAACTGTGAAACCCTTTTTTATTTATAAGGAAACATCCAAGTTGATGAAAAAATCAGGAACACAAATCTAATAAAAGTAACACACTCAACATTGTAAAATACCATCACAAGGTCCTATATAAATAATAAAGACACAAAGCTAAAAAAGAAGAAAGGTAACTTGATTACTTGTGGAATGGCATTATAAGCAGAATATTTATTAAATAAAAAGGAAATAATTATTTGCCTTCTTATCTTCAGACTAATAAGTCCAAATCTGGAACTTCCCATTCCTCTCATTTACTTTCCCCAAAACAAAACAAAAAAACCCTCCAAACAGTCTAAATCTGCTTCCATATAAATATTTAATTCCTTACCCTGAAAAATAAATGTTTCATGCATTTTACAAAAATTAAAAAGAAAAATTAAAAAGGAAAAATTTTGCAAGCGAATTTTCTTTCTGTTTACAGAACAAAGAATAGAAAAAAGGCCTTGGCCAAGTTGTGCTCTTGTAGCTGTGCTACAGGACATGCAGAAATTCTGTTTTGACCTCTTTTAACTTCCAGAAAATAAATGGGACAGCACATGTTCAATCAAAGTGATTATATTACCTGAGGCTTCCCCCTCAAATCTGCAGCTGCTAGCTGGAAAGCAGTGAAATGAGGTCATGAGGATGAGCCCGACGACTTCCAGAGCTAGAGAGGCACTCCTGGATGTTCCCCCAACTGACAACATGCTTGAGCTGGCAAATATCCCCTTTTGATCAGATATTTTAATATTAAAAAATAAAATTTGTTTTGCCTGTAGTAACCAGAACTACTCTGGACATTTAAGTCATGGTGGGAAACAGGTCCTGGGCACAACACAGCTGCTGCCCAAAATAATGGAGAAGGCAAAGAGTTTAAACTGGGAGAGAATCTCAGGAGGTCTCTGGTCCCCTGTGTGTTCAAAGTAGCATCACCCTTAAGATTAGCAAAGATGGCTCAGGGCTTTTTCCAGACAGGAAAACCTCTAGGGATGGAGACTTCAGAGACCTCCAGGGACATTGTTCCTGTGCTTGACCATCTTCAGAGTGAAAAAGTTTCTCCTATCTATACATAATCACTGCCAAATATGCAGAGATAATCTTATACCGTTTGCTTAGTAAAATAATCTTACTGGAATGCATGCAAACAAACCATGTATCACATGAACATCACAAGTGGTGTGACACCACTTGTAGCTGGACTCTCATGTGCTCATGTCTTGACATCTTAGGTGTGAAGAAAATAATCCCTTGTCAAAAATTAAGAGTATTTGAAAATCCATAAAGATACTTCATGCAGCGATCCAAGATGACATTATCTGCAGCTCTTAGTGCTGTTACCTTCAGGAGATACCACTGTGGCTATACACAAATGGGAAAAAAAATTAAAGCTTGCTTCTACATACCTGGTCAACTCTTAATATTACACAACAATCATGACCACATCTGAGCTATCATGTCCTCTTTAGGGTTATGCAGTGAAAATAGCAAATAACTTATTCTCATCTACCAAATTAGTTTCAGAGAAAAGAAATTTCACTTTGTCAGATGTGCATACACAGGGATATTGAAGCAGGGTCTCGGTTTTCTTTGTAACTTACACTTAAAAGGAAATTTGCAATTTTTCTAGCTATTAAAAGTTACTCTTTTAAAAGAGAGGTTGACTGTTCAGTTGTAATTTTAAAGTTCTTTATAGTTGATAAAAAGACCTTGTCAGCAACAAAGTACTACTTCCAAGTATTTTAGCATGTACTAAAACTATTTATGATACAGCTTCTGAATTAGAGAAATTTCATCATGTACGTGCTTAGGTTTCCAGCATCAATGAAAGGTTACCTGACAGCAAAGAAGTAATGACAACTAATTTGCTCATAAACATAACTTTTATGTAAAAACACCCCAGGGCAAAGCAGAAGAAAAATTAAAAATAATTGTGAAGGCACAATCATGTGCAATTAACGAACTCCAGGTCTTATTTTGAGGAATAAAATCTGCAATTCTGTTACTTTCTTTTTGGGGCAGAGGAAGGAAAAAAAAATTTTTTTGAAGTTTATAGATTCTGCAGAAATGGAAATGTTTGGGGGAAAAAAAGAAAATCATCTAAGTATCTGAGGAATGTCATGTAGTTAACACTGGGTTATGTATTTGCATGCTTCAGAAATCTTCTAAGAAATAGTATAAATAATCTAACATTTTATCTTAAAATCCCATATTTTTTAACGTCTTTAGAACTTGTTGACTTTCCTTCATCCATTTCTACATCAAATGAAAAAATATTTTTCTTGTGTAAATAGACTGGGCATATTTTAGAAGCCTATTAACTACAGGCTTCTGCTAAGGCAGAGATTAAAATTAATTTCAATTATATGCATAAAGAATTATGAACGGAAATTCAGAAAGAAAAGATGTATTGAAATAGATTTAAACTGATAATAGTCACCAGTTAATATTAAGTCAAAACTAAAAATAATTGAGAGCATTGAGGATTATGAGAGCTGTGTGTATTTATATACAAGAGAAAAAATATATTCATTGGTAAGGGAAATTGTGATTTTCTCCAGTATGCTTTAAAATAAAACATTTTTCTATAGTCATTATTGTTGTTGTTGAAACATGGTTTTCAAGTAAAACAGAGAAAATAGTATGGTTGAGGACTATTTTAGTTTTCGTAACAACATTATGTGTATGGCTATTACTTTCTTGTAGGTGTCATTAAGGAACATTTGCAAAGGTTCTCCGAGCACTCTCACCAGCCAAATATCGAGTAGATCACCAAAAACTTAAAATACCTTTCTTAAAGTAGCCAACAACTTTATTTAAACTTTATTATATGTCACCATTATGCTAAGCAGGGCAGGGGCAGCAACCTAACTGAAGAAGATAGCAATGTTTTGTTCCTCATTCACATCCCAGCTACAGAGGTAGCACATATTCATACCACAGAACTCTATTTCCTCTGACCTTCTCATGTTACACCTTCCACAATTACAGTAGGTAGTGTTGCTCAGAGTCTCAGCATGCCAATTGCAGAAAATTATAGCGAAGCTAAAACGCAGCGTATAGCCATGAAACATACTTTTTTGTCTTTTAATCTGTGGTAAAGCATGAAAAGAGGTCAATATTCCCCCACCTTATTCATCTCCAGGCTGAATCCAGCCTTGTAACCCAGAGATAGCGCAGTGTCCTGTTATAAAAATATACTGAAACAAATAAACCGACTGGAAAAATTCGGTAATGTGCATTACAGAATGCATAACAAAAATGCATAACATTTCCTTCACGGGCCTCAGAATCTGATTTTACCTCCTTTCCTATCTGGCATGCCCACACAGAAGCTTTCAGGAAGGCAGGGAAGGCCATTTCTGTGCTAGTCTGGTACCAGAGGAAACTAGACACAAACTACCAGTGCCAAACCATCAGTAACGTTCACTTACAGAAACCAACAATCTAATGCAAGGTCAGATGTTAAAAAATTTACTCATTGTAAATAGAAATGTATTTGCTTTTCAGGAATAAATGACTGAATGAGAAAATTATGTGAAATATGACAAAAAATTGAAGCATATTCATCAGCCAAATCTTACCTACAGAAAGTAAGATGCTCTGTGTGCCAGTTAAAATTCAACTCTTCATTTCCAATCCACAGGGATTTTATTTTATTTTATTTTCTTACACTGTGCTGAATATTTTAGAATTGGAAATCATCCATTTATAGGGACAATGTTCCTAGAACTGCTAAGGATTATTCACTAATTTCAAATGGACAAACACATCCTCACCCAACTGCAGTCTGGAAATCTTACTCTGTTTTAAGGAACAAGTACATTGTGTTATGCCACCCTAACTTTCATTTTTAAAGGGAAATGGGGAACTTGCAACATATCTGAGTTACTAAACAAGTAATCAAAATCCCTGGTGGTATCTGACTGCCCAGCAGAACCTCCTTATAAAGAGAAAAACAACAAAAATTTTTAAAAATAACCACACTAATATAATTCTCTTCAATCTGGATATAAAATTGTCATAGTCTAAAAGAGCTATCATGAGTTTACCATGTTTTCAGGAGTATGACAGATGACATGTATTTTCAAATTCACATGTATAGGGACTAGAAAAGAGAGCCCAGAATTACAGACGGTAAAGTAATAAGATTAAATTAGATACTGTCAGATATAAAAAACAAATCTATCAAAAACCTCATGCACACACATTTTGAATAGAAGCAAATGCTTTATGTTTTATAAGGCAACTGGAATGGAGTTCATTATAACAAGACTAAACATCCACATCTGAGGTAATCACCTTAGACACCTTTTGTAATGAATGAAAAGTTTATCTAGCATAAGATTCATTTCTATTTAAAGAAGTGAAGACAAATGAATTATACTCTAAAATAGACATCTTTCTCTTAAAGGTTAACCATCACCAATGCAGATGTGCATACTGTAAATGTCTAAAGCTAGGCAAAATAAATCCCAGTCAGAATGACCTGTTAAAACAACTATAAAAATCCACTAAATTGAAAAGATTTGGTCAGATTACTCCTCAGTATGTACACTGGTACTTTAAAGAAAAATTAGTCTGAGAGCTGTTACTGCTTTCACAACTCCTTGTGAATGAACTTGTGCTACACAAACCTTTGACTAAGTGTCTTATGTGTCAGTGTTTTAAAACTGCTGAAGTTCCAAACTCCCATCTAGCTTCCACTTTAAAATTGCAGTAAATTAAACAACAGTTCTTAAATTGTCTGTAAGTGGCTATAATTAAGTCTTCATTCCTAATGATGTCGTCCATTCCAAGGACAAATTCAATATGGTAAGAGGGGTAGGAAAGGAGAATTATAACAAAAATTCTTATGGCTTGACATACAGCCATGTGTAAAGGGCATGCATTACCACTTCTGTGGTTTCTGCAAGAGTTGCTGGAAAAGAATCAGGGTGGAGAGGATACAGATGACACACAATAAAAGACTCAACCACCTTTCCTTACTTTGCCATACCTCTTTGACTATTTCTAATCTTGTAAAATTTGTTTACTTTGTCAGAGGATGCTTAACTAAATTCTCTTTCATATACTTCTTTCTCAAGGTATAGCCATGCTAATAAAGCAAAGATAGTATTAGGGTGTAAGATCAAATCCAGTTATTAACACTTAACTAAGTTATTCCCTTCCCTAAGATTCCTCTATTTTCTTTGGAAGCTCTTATCCTTAAATCTTATTAGATGATTTGGCATAGAGGAACCTGCAAATATTCCTATTTTTAACATGCTCAGGCTAACAACAGATTATAGCAATGGATGGGAGAGAGAGGTTTAACAGTGTGTGTAAATGGAATATACTATTCTGAGACAATGTTGCCCCAAACCAGAGACCCCTAAAGAGGAAATTACCAATGACAAGCTTTGCATGAAATTGCCATCACTTAGATTAAACAATAATCAGATAATTGCAAGGGATTTATGAGAAACAAATCATTTTGACTGTAAGAATAAAGGGGTGTGACATTTTGTGGTGGGGGAGACGTCTCTGGGGAGAGAAGTAACAGAGCAGCACTCCCACCCCAGTGTGACACTGCCACAAGTCATGTCACCACTGCCCTGACCTCCTCCTGGGTCTAAGGGGGTCTCTGCCTCATCTGGCAGCTGTACCCCAGCTGAGGCATGGCATGACAAGGTGGCCACGTGCTGGGGACCTCACCTTGGACCACCTGTGTGAGCCCAGCGGGCGTTCCGCACCCGCCGTGGGTGCAGCACGGGTGTGCGTCACACACAAAGCCAGCACACCTGCAACCCCTGGGGACACAAGCTGGCATGTGCATGTGAGCACTTTGCTGTGTGTGTGCAGTTAGAGCCTCCTGGAGTTATTGGAGAGCACTTAGAGATGTGCAGGGGTACACTCACACTTTGTACGTGTACGTGTATCATGCTTTATCTGTTGGATTGCTGGTATTGATGCCAAATATATAGTTTATCCAACTGGCCTATTAATTATCAGAATTCAAAAATCAATAAACCACTTTGATTTGGTTTAACCTAAGTGAGCAGAGTAATTATTTCTTGCCACATTTGTTGCACTTACATTTTGGAATAATTACATCTATGTTAAAAATATCAAAATAATTCCCACCTATCACCTACTTAACTTATGCCCAATAAGGTCATACAAGACTAAGGATTTGTAAACTAGATCATATCTTAGATCACCTACATGCAGCTTGTTGAAGGTTTTATTTAGAAACTGATTCAAAAATCTTCCAGGAGACTGACAGAACTTCTATTGGGTGGCAGTACCAAGCAAATAATAAACCTTTTTTTTTCACAGTTGAGAAGTATGCAAATATTTTTTGTTTGTATGTTAACTTGTATACCTTAAGGTAAATAATTTTTCTCCCTGAAAGGCTGGCAAAATCAGGAATACACTATAACAAAAGTCATTGCTGTGGAAGGCAAGTCAATAGTCTAATAATGAGGTACCTCAGATTCACTTTGAGTTCACTAACTGAGGGCTTTTGAGATAACATAATAATTTTTTTCCCATATGATCCTTGTACTTACATTTCTGCAGAACCTAACAATTGCAACAGTGCTGGTGATTTTTGTGATGGCTTCTCATCAAAGTTAACCTCTGCTTGATGTTATGGAGAAATTATGATTTTAAGGATAAAAAGAGATATCAAATATAAAAGTAATAGAATATGTTAGTGCTCTAACTTTTAAAAAAATCTACGAAAAGTAATGATATTTTCACTACTTCATTATTTTCAAATAAATGTGTGTGCAAAAAGACTGCCTTTTTCTTCCAGCAGGCACAAAGCCAAAATTCTCCTTCCAAAATTTCTTCCTTAAGATTAAAAAAAAAAAAAACCAAAACATAATAAAGTTACTTCATAGATATTTTTATGACATAATTAGCTGGTTAACTGATACTATGCATGTTTAAATATTTTAAAATTTCAAAGTTTTTCTTTTAAAAATGTTGTTAATTTTTAATTTTTTTTCCACATAGAAGATTCTGTTAAAATCAGTCTTATGTTGATAAAAATGGTTAAACTGAAATGTCACATTGTGAATTTGGCTTCTTTCCTTTGGCAAGCAGAAGGTGGAGAAATATAATGTTATCTAAAATGATTATTTCTCTTCTTCTCATATGTAGGCATTTGCCAGTGATTAGATGCTATGGGGAACAACAGCAATGTAATTTTGGAGAATGTTTGTCATAAACCTCTGCCAAGTTATCCCATGACATTGTGACCAGAGAGTTTATTCCGAATGCAGGAGTCAGTCTTCAGATTTGGCCACCACATATTCCAGGCAAAATAATCCCTGCAGCAGTCAGTACATAGAACAGTAATTGATCCTTTCCATGAATTCTGCCTTGCAATGTTTTGCAGTTTTCTAACTTCCTAGAACTAATGTCTGTTTTGCAGGTAAAAGTAAGTCCTTTTAAGGTAGAAGATGAATAATAGATATACGGCTGCAAATTTGAGGGTTATTATATGAATGCACTGTTGATATTTATTTTAGCTACCTATAGAAGTATACAGACACTTGTATGTGTATATAAATATATATTTTTTTCATGAAGCAGGTGATTATAAAGATTAGGCAAATACTTTTGGAGAGGGTGAGTGGAGTCACTGCAGTGTAATCAGAGAAAGTCTATCTAAAACTAGAGAAGCTGCTATGTTATTTCAGTCCCTTTTCTTCTACTAGCTATTTTCAAGCCTGTATTTGACTTTCTAACACTAATTGGAGTATTGACTGACCATATAAATGCTTGCCCCCATTGTTCTACACTCACAAATTAACTAGTGAGTGCCTCCAGTTATCTAAATAAGGTGCTGATTGATCGTGTGGAAATAATTAATCAAGCCAGACCTGATACGATCTCCAGCCATGTCAGAACTTTCTTTTCTCATTATGCTTACCTAGTGCAGAATTTAAATTTACAGCCTGTGGCAAAAGGTAATGTTTTTTGAGAGGTTTCTACAAGTCAAATTACAAGGAGGAAGTCAGATTTCATTGTAATAAGACTTTAAATGAGTCCAATTACATTTCAGTTCAAACAGTCTTGTTTCAAATATTGTTCTGCCTGTCTGGCAGCATTTAATAGAAGCCAACATAGAGTTTAGTGCACTGGGGAATAATATGCCAGCTTTCCTACTTGAATCAGTGGAAGCAGGCGTCCTTAGTGGACAGGCACTTAAATGCATGTAATGCAGAACCTGAAATGCTGTTACAACTGTATTTCTCCTTAACGACAACTACACATAGTAAGGAATGCAGTGCTTTTTGCTGCAGCAACTCATTTATCATGAACAAGCTTACTGTCCTTCACCCTTCACCCTCCCTGGCTACAAAGGCTTAAAAAAAGAAAAAGATCTTTTTAACTGGAAAAGCAGGAGCAGCATACACTGTAACTTAGCTCAGCCAAGTACGTTGCACTCTCAGTGAGCATAAAACGTCCCCAGACGTCTGCTCAGTATCTTAACAAGAAAAGCACAGCAGAAGTGATCTTCCAAATCATCAAATACAGACTACTACACTGACAAACGGGCGCTACTTGCTAGTCTTTTTTGACACACTGTCTCAGTCCTGGCTGGCGCTTCAGCACAGATGTTTTTACAGAGAACTGGAGTTACCTAGCTTCTCCTCTCGACACACTGGTAATGAAACAAGAGGAGAAAGCTTTTAACAAAGCTGTCATAATCTTATGACAACACAAGGAGGCTGAGTGCTAACCCAGCTACTCCTGCAGTGTAGAAGTGTGCTTGTATTCCCCAGCAGTAATACCAGAAATGTAAAGGCACAGGATCCCAACCTAGATTAACATTAGATATTTGCCCAAGCTGTGCAGAATTTCTGCTACACCCAGAAACACACCGCAGCTGATGAAAGCAAAACAAAAATCCAACATTGGATACCTAATTAAGAATACTTCCTAAATGTGCATACTTCAGCAAGTATGAAAAATTCCCTTGGATAAGCTTGGTTGTGAATCCAGGCCCTAGAGCATTTTCTATTTCAGAGGTGGCAGAAACAAAGGCTGTTTTAAGTGCATATGAAACAGCTTTAAGCTGATTTTTGCATTGTTAAAATAGCACAATTCACAGATTTCCTCCAGCCTACAAGAGAAAATTTATTCTTTTACTCTTTGAATGCAGAAAGCATGTATTTGTAGGAAGGAGGAAAGAGCTGGATTCTGCACATTCAGATATATTCCTACGTGAATATATCTGCAAAGAGTTTGACATTAAAACATAATTACAACGAGGAATTGTCACACAGAGCATTTGAAAGCAATGCAGTTAGTTTGCAATAATATATCTTTAATAGCCCTTTCAGATCTTCACCAAAAGGAACAGAACACAAATCTGCAACATTGCCCAACTGGGAAAATAAATGGTCATCTTGTTTCACTCATAAATGAGCACTGTTGGCAGTGAACCATTACGTGGAAATTTATTACCTTATTTCCAGTGGTAGACCATTATCAAATGCTACCAGATGCTCATCTCAATTGTCAATGTCATATTTGAAGACTCTAATGATGCCAGCTAGCTTTCTACATAACAGAAAAACAGGATTTCTTCACCTCAAAGCTGCCTATCCCAGTGTGCACTCGAGTTTTGCAAGCAGGTTCATTTCCATTCTGAATGCAGAATTTCCTCCAAAAAGACCACGACATTCTGGAGGGTTTATTACCTACTGCAGAAGATTGTCCTGGTAGCTCCCCATAGCTTAGTTCCCAAGAGGAGATAAATATCTGAGATGCAACCTCTCTAGTTAGCCTAGCAGTACAGAGTTTGTCAGTTGTTTTATATTTTAATCATGGTACAGAATTTAGAACAAGTACCTATGTTCAAGAAAAATTAGAAAACAAACAAAACCCCCCCACAGGTGTATTAAAGGTGTATTAAAATATTTATGTACTTGAGTTTATTCTGAACACAGTATACTCTTATATACATACAGATATATGATATAGGCAAGGCTTTCAATGCCATGATTGCAAGTTATGGCTTAGATTTTAGAACAGCTAATCAATTTTGGCCTCTGTTTGCAGTTTGAATGACATTTTAAACCAGGCTCGAGTAAAGTAAAAATACCTAGCACCCTTGAAAGTCATACACTGAATAGCTGTGTTTATGTAAGTGGATCAAGCCATGAGTCAGAATGTTGAATGACCATTTGGTGTCATAAATAATTGAAGGAATGTCATGAAATAATTTATTACAAATGGATTTTTAAAAGTGAATCACTAAGTGCGTATGAGCTCCTTGCTAGGAGATCTCTCTACTTCAATCACTGCATTCAAATACCATTATTGAGATCCTGCTGGGAGAAGCAGTATAGGTACTTTCTGGATGGACTGTTTATTTGCTTCCATCTCTATTCCTGCTGTATAAGCGTTCCTTGCTCTGTAGAAAATACATAACTATTCAAAAGATGGCTAGAAATAATGGGCTGAAAAAGTTTGTTAAAGTTGGATTTTAAATTACAACTGACTCCACATCAGACAAAGAACCACATTTTATCCACATTAGGATAAAATTTAATTCACAATTCATTTACAGGCCAAGCCTAAATCCAAGCCTAATAATAGAGGCTTTGATTAACATGTTTCAAATTTTCTCCTGAAGTGTTGCACTTCCATGGAGCAGGTCCTTTTTAACTTCACAGCATCCACTCCCACCCAGGCACAGGACACCCCAGCATCTCACTGCTCTTAGAGGCAGCACAGTCACATGCACAGGGACTCTTACTTTAAGTAAAGCCCTGTTTAATAGCCATGATCTTCATCCTACTTTAATCAAGGGATTGTCAGGACTTTAATTCTTGTCAGGGCACAAGTAATCACTGTCATAAGTAATCACTGTGGACTAAGCAGAGTGCTCAATATTTTAGAATTGAAGATTATATATTTATAGCATTTAAAATTAAAATAATAAACAAAAATCTTCCTGAATTTTGAAAATCTATTTGCATTAAATGATGAAGATATGAGCAGTTCAAAACTGTGTCATCTTCCACAACAAGAGATCACAATTTTCAGCATGTGTGATTTCTTTAAATTACAATTATGTTTTATTTTATGAATTTTCCTGGATCCAGAAATTTCCATAATTTCTTTGATTATGGGAACAATATTTCAAGAACATCAGCGGCCACAAGAACAGTCAGGTACAACAATGTTCCACTGCTTTCATAAAAGAGCCCCAACTTATTCCACAACACCTGGCACAGATATTATTATTCAGGTTGGGTGATTCAAGCTAGTGTTGCATGGCAAGAATTTTATATGTATTCTTTAAAGCCAGAATTTATAAGTGTTCTGTATTTGAATGACCACGCTCATGACTTCATGAGTGGCCTACAGCAACCTATAAACCACAGAATTAGTCTGCAGAATAATCCATCATGTACAGGGTAGAAGCACATTTTAAGAGTCCAGCCTTGCCAACAGGGCAGCAGCATGCATGCAAATACTCCTGCTTCCAGTCCCAGGGTATGTGCATAATTGTTTGGGAAGCGCACAGCTAGCCTGGACATTCAGAAAACATATTTGTTATATTAGCTAGGAACAAGTGAGCCTCTTGGGCTTTCTAGATACAAGCATATTTATATTCAACCATATTTATATTCAACCAACCCTCCTTTGTTCTTTTCCTTAGCATATTGAGTTATTTTGTCTTGGGGCTTCCAGGAAAGCAAAGAACACTGGTTGTGCATGTGACAACACACAACTGCAAAAGTCTGCTCTGCTGCCTCTGATTCCATTAGGTTCACGTGGCTTCTGTTTTTTGCCAGAAGCTCACTGTCCAGGATTATGTATGAGTGCTAAAAAACATTCTGTAAGGATAGCCTGTGGTAGTCACTTGGACAGAGATTCTACTAAAATAAAAATATGAAGAATTAATACAAAATAGTTGCTTACAGATGCCCTAAAGATAATGCCAATGTGATATATGGACAAACAGAAATAGGAATGACAGAAAAATGGAAAATTTTATCAGTAGATTCAGACAGACAGAGTACAAAACATTACTAATAAAATAAAACTTTTTTTTTTAGATTTGAAATATTACACAGTTCTACTCTTTCTCTCAGAACCTGGTAAAGAAGCAGGTAAAACAACAGCCCAGAAACAGAGTAATTCACTGTCGTTATATATATAATACAAGCTCAGTAGGAGTGAATTAAGACTGCAAAATGACATTAAATAACCAAGATTAATTTGCTTTACCCTAGGGAAACCATATGTGGGAAGTAAATTAGAGATAAATTAGGTGATTACATATTGTGGTGATGAAGACTAAGAAAGTACCTAGAATGAAAAACTAATAGTAATATATTGCTTGTTGAATATTTTAAAATTATTTATTATTAAACAACCATACATATTTATTATTTAAGTATTTAAATAATTAAATCTATATGTCTGAACAGGCTTTTTCAACTCTCCTGATCTTGCATGCTAACTGATCAAGTTCTGTCATATTTTGCTGTTGTGTCTGAGAAAAAGAAGTATTAATTCCTTAATTCATAATAATATTGATTTTAAAAAATTAAAATGTTATTAAGCTAACACTGACAAAAAAATTGTAAATTCTTGCATCGATGAGACTATACACCAGAAAAGACCCATTCAGTTCAGAAGATACAATACAAAAATTCATGGTGACAAAATAAGAACACATTTGTACATCTATTGCACAGGTAAAAATTACAAATCTATTAATGTACTGAGTACATACTATGGATGCAAAGAACTGTTTGCAAATAAGCTTTAAATAACCCTTTTGCAGACTATCATGTAACATATTGTATTGTGTTAATACTATTTACTTTCAAGGGTGTTATATTATTTGGGAAAAAAAAAAACAATAAACAACCAACAAACAGCCCTCACCCAAACTGAGATGGTTTTACAAAAAATTGAATACTAAAAAAAAAAAAAACTCTTGATGAAAAAATATCAAAACAAAGTATTGTCATGTTTCCAAAATAAAGTTAGAACTCAAATGAGCTTCCAGAAAAAAAAGTCCCAATCTCAAGATTTAATCTAATTCAATTAATTGAAAACTTCATCTATTTATTTCCCATTTACAACATATTGAACTGAATTAATTTTGGTGAATTCTTTTTATGTGTGAAGGAAAGAAATATCAAAATTGTGGAGTTAAAATTATTATTCAAACAGTAAAGATCTAAGTCCAGTTTCCCCATTGCCAAAGACTTCTTCTGTAATAACGGGCAATTGTTTTCATGTCCCTCTGTCCCAATTCTCACTCCCTTGCTTGTTTAATATATCTTCTCATTTGCCTTTGCCATGGTGGTCTTTTAACAATAAAGGCTTTTCAGAACAAAAAAACCCACCTGTTTCTGGGATGATATGAGGATTATTCTTAGAGTTACTGCATATATACATTGCTTTATGCACATGTGTGTGTAGGTGTATATGTGAATATATCTCCATACCTATATCTTTATATATATCTACACAAGCAATGTTTTGCCAATTCATACATATGTGTGTTTAAATATATATATATGTGTAACACAATCAAAACAGTTTCTGTGCTAAGAAAACAAAATAACAGTAAAAATAAAGTTTGTTACATCTAGGATAGCTCTGTGTATGAAATCTGTGGTGAAAAGTAAGTGGATACAGTAATATTATGCAGTCTAGGGTTGACATATTTATTTCTTTTGTACTAAAATTACAGTAATTTACCTATTACTAATTAATGCCAGATGGTTGTACAGAGGAATATATATTGGTGTAAAACTACAGTGTTAAGAAATGTGCATATGTTTTGTGAGTTATTTAATTATTAATATGCTGATATAAAATCAATAAATAACCCTTACACAATTTTAACAAACAAGTATTTCTGCATAAGGAAAGCATAAATATTTAGGATTACACACCTGTTCATAATATTTTGTT
Organism: Dicaeum eximium; assembly: GCA_013396995.1. Classification (NCBI taxonomy): domain Eukaryota; kingdom Metazoa; phylum Chordata; class Aves; order Passeriformes; family Dicaeidae; genus Dicaeum; species Dicaeum eximium. The sequence continues at coordinate 136,497 of VWZP01008548.1, forward strand.
ACATAGGCCAGCTATTGCAAAAACAAACCATATTCCAAATCCAAATGTTACAGGCAGAGTGGAAAAAGGTAAACCTGGATGGATGGTTGATAATAAAAATAGGTAAATAACATACTGTAAAACTAGAAACTATATAAGGGATGCTGTCTGTGAGCTATTTCTAATACTCAGTCAGTATCTGTTTAGCAAGAGATACTTAAAATAAATTAATTGCACTCTTTTTTACTACATATGTGAGAACTGTGTCACCTGAGAAGAAACTTTCGTTCTCAAGATCAAAACTGTAAACTGAAAATTCAAGGCAAGTAGAGTTATAATAGTTACTCAGCACTTCAGCTACTTTATATTAAGTATGCCAAAACTTTCCCTTGAGGTTAAAAAATCCAGCATTTTGAGTCTTTACAAACAAAGACAGGATTTTCTGTTGTACTTTGTACTGAGAAACTGTATATGCCACTGCAAGTTGATTTAACCATTAATATAAATTTCACTAATTTTAGTATTTGAAAGTTAAAATTACTTGCAATTTTGCTGTTTGACCAGGATTTTTGATTTTTTAAATATTCTTAGTTAATAGTGCACAGATGTCACTATCCATGTTGTTATAAGGTAGAGGTCCTATTAATCCTGACACGCTGCAAAAAAATGCTAAATTTACCTACACTAAAACTCTTCATTCCTAGAACTTTAAATCAATATCATGTTTTTATTTAATCTTACAAAATACACTATGATAATACCAAATGTTAAAGTAAGAGAAAAAAATGTAGCTCAAACTTGGCAATATTAATATTGTATCAACAAAAAAATTATAAGAAACTAAGTAGAAATTGGCTTCCTAAAGTACATTATTTGCATTCACTTTCAAAACATTCATGATTTTGTATCATCCAGATCATACTGCCTTGATGCAGCTGTGGTATACCAGGTGATTTATAGGAAGAACATTTACAAGCTTTCTTTATAACTACTATTATAAAATGTACATATATCTATTCAAGACAGTTGTATATCATTGACAGCCAATAGATCAAAATAATAAGTGCAAATGCTTGATCTTCTTCAATACCCAACCATCATCAGGTTTTATGTCTATCTTGTGAATTAAAATTCTTTTACAAGGCACACCAGGAACATCAACTCTAAGTGGATTAAAGGTCAGCCCAATGACAAAGATAAACTTGGATCTTATTAATGATTATTTCTCACACTCATCTTTTACTGTGGAAAAGTGAATTTGCCACTCTTACTGTTCACATACAAGCAAATGAGCTTGATTTGTTTTAAAATTCAAACAGCAACAAAGATTTTAATTAGGTTACAAGCCCAATGTATGTATCACCAGAAAACACATATTAGCTTGGCTGTCTGATTCTAGGCTGATTTTATTGACCTGGCATTTGGAAAAGATTCTTTTTTTCCTGGCTGGTAAATGAGCCCATCTGAGAAAGAGTAAAGTAAACACAAGTACACAGTGCCATACTATCATTTTTGCAGTAACTTTCAGGGCTGCTCCAGCATTCTTCCCTGTTCCAAATTTCAACAATGGGCCTTTCATAAAGGCATTCCTACAGAACAGTACCTGGGCCCCTCATTCAAATAAATTCAAGCCAAGGCTTCCAAGGAAAGCTTCTGGCCATAATTCACACGACCTACACAAAAGCAGTGAAGAAAGAAAGAAGACCACCTAACAAAGCAACAAAAAGAAACAATATCCCTCAGAAACAGACCATCCATTCAAACAAAAAATTAAATACAAAGTACTGCTATAAGTGAAAAGATCACGTGTAAAGAATACTAGAGGGTAAAACCTTCTCGCTAAAGAGATGCCACACTACCAGCGGACCTTCACACTTTCCCCCTCAGTGTAAGGCATTATGCACAGTACAGCATTTGAAGAACTAACACAACTAACAAGGAAGAGCAAAAGAAGCAATTAGTATGCTCAGGCACAGATAGGAAGAGAAAAAAAAGCCAAACACACTAACAAAACCCGATGAAACAACAAACGCCCGAACTGCTAGGAAGCTGTGTAAGAGCCCTATGTTACAGCTCACTCTCTCCCTGCCTTCCCCCTCTCAGTGCTCTCTCCTGCATATTAAACAGTGGGTTCAGTAAGGGACACAGCTTTCTGGATTCTCTAATGGAGAAGCATCCTTTTTCCATTCCAAGTGCATTATGTAACTGTGTAAGCGATGGAAGCCAATTCCACTGCCATGCCCTCCAGCAGCATTCATCTAACGCAAACGGCCATGCAGAACTCTGCTGCTGCCCCACATGCGATCCCAATCTCGCAGAAACGCAGTTCAGGATTTGCCACACCTCACAGCCTTAACCATTTCATTATAACTTACCAATTCCATAGGAAAAAACAAATCTATTTTCATTGTGCCTCGTTCCAAAGTAATAACGTAAACTTCCTACACTCATAGCTGATTTTTACATGAAAAATTTAGCTTTACAAATTTCAGGAAAACAGTTTGGGTTGAATCTCTAACAAGATGCATGCTGTTATTTAGAAATAAAACAGAAGCTTACAATATTTGCATTTATTGGCTGCCAGAGCAGAATTTTACTTATCTGAACCTCCTGACCATATATTGCAGTTTATATGCTGGCATTAGCAACTATTATTTTTCAGGACAGTAAGCAATGTTTCCTTACTCCCTGTGAAAAATAAACCATGACCCACAAGAAAATCTTCAAACAACCACACCATACAAAAGGGTCATTAATGCAATTCTTGAGTTCATGCTTTTGACTTTTACAAATCCTACAATCTCTAGTGACTGCTGATTCCTGTGGAGCAAATTCTCAAAAAAAAAAAAAACCCAAAAACCTAAATTATGCACTGGTTTGGCAAGAAAAGCCTTTTAATGTAGTTATTTTTCTTTTGTGGCATGGAGAGAAATTACTTGATTAAAAGGGCATGGTTAAGAAAGAAATAAAACAAACAAAAAAACCCAACCAAATAGAGACAACTCCCCGAAAGAAGAAAACACAAAATAAGGAGAGACAGACCAGAAGAAATTAGAAGCTGAGCTTTCCCCTTACTGGTCCAGTTTGTTCAGCTATGGGAAAGATGGTATTGCAGTAAAGAGTAATGGGCACAAGAGGCAGGCAATGCCTGCTACTGTGGCTTTTGGGAGGTAAAGACTCACAGACAAAATCTATTTAATGTGTCCTTGTAAGAAACCACTAAGGTTTCTAGATTTGGTAGTAAAAAAAGCAGTTTCACTGAGGTTGCTGCAACTGCTGCCAGTAAATATTAATCACAACTTGGTTGCTATCAACTAAGTAAACTACATGCACAAATCTTTAAAATAAAGTTAAAACTGTGTATTATTTTTGGCACTTTCAGTTACTTTGCTGAGATTTTTAATGTCATTTGAATGTTAAATCCATTCCAGTGTTTTTTCACAGATTAAACAACATTTTTCAATGATAAATTTAAGGCTTTAGCAAACTGAAGGGGTAGGATTTCTGACAAAAAGAGCTTCACTTATTTATGCTACAGAGGTGTCTGTCTGGGGACAAGTTAGGGTCCTTCATGGTCATTTCAGAGAAATAGAAAACTCCTGAGTGAAAGGTTTTCATAAAGCCAGCTGGTTAGAGATGTTCAAAAAATGAAGCAATAAAGTAGATATTCAGTAAATAACAAGCATTTTTACACATACCATCTCTTTCAAGGAGACTAAACTCAGCACATCTGGGCAATCAGTTTTAAATTTCAACTTTAGTCCCAGATCAGGTGAAGGATATCAAAAAGCAATAATGAGAAGAAGGCATTTTTCCTTAGTGTTTTTTCTCTCTGTAATGGATTTGTAAGGTACTATTTGAAAATCATTGTTTTATTTCTAAGTTACATTAATACTAAAAATAGAAAGGTCAAAACCATGAAAGGCAAAGTTGGCTGTTCAAAAATCAGATTATTCACATGCATTTTTCTTCAAGTCGGACTTTGATGAAACAATACAAGGATACCAAAGATGCTCTCATTACCAGTACCCCAAACACTGGTCAATGTACTTAACAGTTTGTTACGTTGGGTTTTTTTAATTTTCTTAAGCAAGCTCGTTCTTTGTTTTTCTTTTTCTTTTTCTTTGTAATTGTTATTTAAATTTTTTTTGGAAAATTGCTTTGGTTTGAAATAACTGAGCACTGGGACTCCAGAATAATGGAGGTCCAGGCATGCTTGGAAACCAGCCAGGTGCCACAATTTTCACCTAAACAGCTTGCTGAGCAGGTCAGCAACTTGAGGACTGTGATACTGCTGAGTATGAAACTAGAAACTAGTTACTGAGAGGCTATAAATCACAACTAAAATTTAGGGCCTACTAAAGAGATTAAGAAAAAGAAGCATGTGATGCTTTTGGCATCCACAGTGCAATAGGGACATTGCTTATAAAGGAAAAATTGTTAGAGCATTAAGGCTTTTTTCGCCAAGACAAACCCAGTACTGTAGTTTGCTTTGTGGTTTATAAAGTCTCTGCTTTGTGGTTTATAAAACCTGATGACCGAAGTCAGGAAGCAGTCCAAACAAATATTCCAGGGTTAGGCAAGTACTTCAAAAGTTTCTGGAGCTGATGGGGGAAATGTTATATGAAAGGAAAAAAAAAAACCAAGTAACTACTGCAAAGACATGCTGGTATAGTTCTAAATGCTGAGAATGAGGCAATTTTTATTTCCCTGAAAGATATCTGAAAATATGAAAACAGTTTTATCTGGATTTATGAGCGTGTATATTTATAGATATATCTTCATATAGGATGTAGAAAGAAGTCAGTTAAATGCCAAAGATTGGACCAGCCATAATAATAGTGATGCTACTGTTCAGAATTATTATAAGAATACACAGATAAGAAGAAATAAACACAGAGTATATCTGCACTGTTAAATAAATGAGATTAGGGAGCAAACTGGAGCACCAGCCATTGCAACTGCAGGAGTGTCTGCAGCATTCTAACAGCTCTCAGCAGGACTCAACCCCAGCACAGCTCTGTGAGAGACTGAGGAAAAGATTATTGGTTCACAAAACTCAAGTGTGTGTTTGGGGGTTGCAGGGCAAGGCACTCACTGAGCAAGGACCATGGATGTGCAAGCACACAGGGCTGTTCATGGCAGGGTTCCTTCCTAAAATTAACATGAATGTCACCACAGTGGTGCCCTGTGCTGCTCCCTTATCAGCACTTCTCCAGAAGGCTTACATGGTATCCTAAAACAGCCTTAGCATTCCTGAGGACCAGGTATGCCCAACCTGAAATTCAACATGCACCCTTTGTTTCATGCTACAAACCCCCTCTTTGATGGTTTGCAGCACCTTCAGATGAGTTCAGAACATCCTGAGCTGTTACTAATGCCTTGTCCAGGAGTATCAGATGGGGCTCTAAGGAAACCCACAGGTCAACACTGTGTGGAGTGGACAGAGCCAGTCTGCTCCACAGGGACACAGTCCCAAATTACACATGTATGAACCATGCTGCAGGACTTTTTTGTGTAAATTATTTATTTATTTATTCCTGTGTGAATATATGATAGAGGATACAGTTGTTCACAAGCAAGAGTAAAAAATGTTCTACTCTGTTTATGACTGACAATATTCACTGCACAACTCAATAGTATTAAAAAAAAAACCAACAAAAAACAAACAAAACCAAATACATAGAAACACACAACATTTACGGCAACAGAACCCTGATCACTACTTAGTTTTAGACAAATAAATTAGGAGGCCTTGAGTTACTCATCCCAAGCAGTGGAAAAGGTCTGATGCAGCCCCATATTTCTGGGCAAGATACTTGAGAATTCTTGAGAACTGAGAGCTTGAGAGAGCAAATCAGTGAGAATGTGTGAGAAATGTAACAGAACGGCAGAGGAAGCAAAATTTATGTTTGAAATGCTGAACAATACAGCGAGGTGTTGATAGCCTGCAGAAAGAAAAAACACCCTTACAAACCTGCTAAGTGAACTGCTGTGATCTTTTTCTCTCAGTAGCTGGATATGAGAAAAAAAATATATGTTTAGATGATAAATTGAAAACAAGAGCACCAGACCAAAGTTTGTGAAATGCTGTAGGAAATTTTAAACAGTTTTTGTTCTATCCACTTTTCTAATAAACTTGCTCTTCTTACTTTTGCTTGAAACTTTCAAGACCGGAATGTCTTATCATCATTCCCATATATTTCCACGTTATTTCTTTTCCCTGCAACATAAGTAAACAAAAAACTCACAACTAAAATCCCTCAAGAAGTACAGAGTATATACACAGGCAAGATTTTGACTTTTAAGATTATTTTTAGATTTATTATCCTTCTATTTGTTACCTACTTCACATTTTTTAATTTCATATTAATCTGACAGTTCTTTAGATACTTCTTGAGCAATGAAACTCAAATTAATCCTTATGTACCACAATTTGGCTTGCTTCCCCAGGAAAAGAGGTAACAGTATTCCACCATAAAGCCTTTTAAAGGATTATGTTTCTAATTATTTTTTAAAAAATAAATAAAACCTTGATGTAAAAGGAGAGCCTAAGGAAATATATAAAACAACACTTCAGTTTTTACCTTCACATCACTTCACAAGAAGTACCAAATCCTACTTTAAAGAAGAAAGGAGGAGGAGGAAGAGAATCCTACACAACTGATAAATTAAACTTCTTGACTTAAAACCTTTGTTAAATGGATGATTAAACAATAAAGCATTATACAAAGAATGTGTGTTGTGGGTGTGATGAGGGGGTGTAAGTGAAGGACAACTGAAGTACTTCAGTGGAAAACAAGAGTAAAAATAGCTGTATTCCATCATTTCTCCCAATCACAGTGATTTGATATCAAATAAAAAACATACAGTAGCTCCTCTTCTACAATAGTCACTATATGCACAAAGACATATATTTCAGGACACATGGGATTAGATTTTGATGTTTATCCTCTTATTGCTAAAAGAAGCAACTAACTCCCACAAAGCCTTTTTTTTTTTTTAACTTACAGCTGGTTTACTAGTGCATTATGGGGGGGGAACAAACTACATAAAATTCTCTTTAACCTTCATAAACATTACCAAATATAGACTACAGGGATTCTGATGAAATAAAAAGAATTTTCAAGTCTAGCACCATGTGATCATTTTGATAAGTTACGGAAGTCTCATTGAGTTCAACAATTTTAATCTTTCTATAAAAATTTCAAGAGCCTTTCAGCTTGGTCAGGCCTTAAAGGGTTTCACACTTCACTCTTATCAGCTTAAGGGAGCTGCTCAGGTATGTCAAATGAAGATTTGGGCATTCATTGCTATATATTCAGGCAGATTAAAATAGTGATAGGCTATTTTAGGTAGCTATATACAAAGAATATACATCTGAAATAGATGAGATTAGTGAATATGCCACTGTTAATGATGGAAAACTTCTGCAAAAATGTTGGGATCCAGGGCACAGAGAATATCTCTCTGCCTGTTTTAAGAAATTCTGAACCTCAGCAGAACACTGCTTTTAACCTTCGTCCCTGGAAAAAATTGCCAAAACTTTGGGATGAGTTAGAGCACACAGGATTTTAATATATGGCAGTAGTAGTTTTTTACACAGTGTATCATAGAGTGTAGAAATTAGGGTTTTAGGATTTTAATATGAGAGGGAATAGGACAAGATGGTGGAATTTGGGTGTCGCCCCTTCTTCCTTCTTGTCCCTTTTCACCTCCATTTCTTGTAGTACTTGTTGTAGAAGACTATTGGTTAGTGTGAGTAATAGTGTGGAAGTTACGTGTATGGGTTAGTGGGAGTTTTTGGTAGAAAAGTAGAAACAAAGTACGTATTAGAAGATAATTGGGTAAAATATCTTTAAAAGGCCTTGGTTTTGGGTGCTCAGGGTCCATTTTGTGCCTCGCCTTTCGCATGCTAAGTCTGGTGCAGAAGGTGTGCTGAACTTAAGATAAGAATAAACAAAACCCTGAAGACCAAGAAAAACAGTGTCCAGCTCGTTCTTCACCCCTGGAAAAGAACTCAGCAGGGGAGCTCCCTCCAAAGAGCCCTAGGGGTTGGGCTCCCATCCTTGTTGTGACCAAGAAAAAACCACAACACAAAAATGTTAATAAACTTAACGCTCTACTGAACATACTTAAAAGGTTGACATGCTGTTTTGGCATCTCAGTCTATAGCACTTCAAAATATGCTTTTAATTTTACAGCTTTTTTGAATATGTTATAGACAAATGGATTTCCCATTCTATTTTAATAACCTTGCTATAACAAATCTATAGTCTTTTTCCAGGCACCATTCAGTCACAATTCAGTTGCAATGATGCACTTCTCAGAAACATGTAAAACCAGGCATGATTCTATATGTCCAAATGTAGTGCATCTCTCTTTACCTTGTAAATGTTTGACACCTTTTAAAGAGTTCCTTTTTCCACTAAGTAGAGTTGATTGTAAAGGAGGTTAGGACAAGGAATGAACAGTGGAAATGGATAGTTTTGTGCTGCCTTTAGTCAGCTGAAGGGGAACCGTCACTTTTGTAACTAGGTCTCCTGATACATGAAAGGTTGACTGGAGAAGGTAACCTTGACTTACTATTTGTGATTAAAATACTATGTATATTTACAGTTCTTTAGTTATAATTTCCCTTTGTGTTTAAACCTCGTGATAAGGACAGATGTAACTCTCCAGAGTTCATGGTATACTTAGTTGAAAGACGACTTTCACCTTGTTTTATTTATCTTATGTCTTGGGTGTAGAACCTCTACAATTCCCTTGAAAGGAAATATAAGACTCCAGTTTTAGAGGCTGAAAGAATAGATATATCACATATATCAGTACAGATACAACAGATTTTCTACGCTTACACTTCATAGTCTCTTTTTTCTTTTTTTTTTTTTTAAGAAAAGATAAAAAGCCATCTAGTTAAACAGCTTAGAGTACAGTGATGTGAAAAATCCCTCAAAATGCAGTTTTGATGTATTTTTCTTTCTGTACATCTGCTCAAATTCCAAGTCACAATGAAGAACCTATAAAAATTATAAGTCAATGGGAGAGACATTCATAAGTGTTAAAGCACTGCTGAATCAGTATTTTCACTACAGATATCTTATGGATAAGAAAGTATAGCAGTTATAGTTGCAATTTCCCAAGTGGGACGTGGGAACTTATGGGCAACAAATAAAAGCAAGAAGACAGCCCAGGCCTGTTTCCTGTAGATTGTTATATTCATGCTTTGTTCAAACCTCACAAAGAATGGAGGGTGAACCTGGCCTTTGCTGATGTCAATTGAAAAGTTTTGTCATTTACTTGAAAGGTTCAGAATTACTTATCATCTTTCTATTCTTTTTGGTTTTAAAAGAATCTTTCCAGTAAGGAAGCAAAACCTTTTTTTTTGTCTGAAGATGGCCCTAAGCTAAGTCAAAGAGAGGACATCTATAGTACTCATTAATTTATTGGATTTGTTGAGCCTGAAACCAATATATAAAACTTTAAAGTGGTCATTACTTCTGACTTCTGTAGCTAGCAGGAAGTAAGACCAAGAAGTTTCTCTGAGGAAGAAGAAAAGATGACTCTCAGTGAAAAGAAAAATAATGGAAAAGAAGTGTGTAGAAGAAGAAAAATAAAATCCAGACAGGTTTTTTTTGGGGGGGGGGTTTGGTTTTTTTTCCCTCTCAGGATAGAATATTATTAACTGTGCTATGTTGAAATTAACAATACTTTCCAACCTTTCCGATATTTTCCTGTAGTCTGGTAGAACTTTTATTTTTTCCTAAGTTTTCAGTAATTTTTCATGAATATTCAAATTCATTATACATATTTCATTATACATTAAAAATAAAATAGATACCATCTTAAAACTGGCTGGTTATGAGCCAGCAGTATGACCAGGTGGCTAAGAAGGCCAAAGAAATCCGACCTGTGTGAAAAATAATCTAGCAGGACCAGGGAAGTGATTGTTCCTCTGCACTCAGCACTGATCACACCCTGAGCAATGTAATGTAGTAGTAGTGGTGCAGTTCTGGGTCCTCCAACTCAAAAAAGACCTTGAGGTGCTGGAGCTTGTCAAGAAAAGGGTTTAGAGAGTGAGTCCTGTGAGGAGCAGCTGAGGGAGCTGGGTCTGTTAAACCTGGAGAGGAGGAGACTCAGAGGTGACCTTATTGCTCTCTACAGCTCCCGAAAGGAGGCTGTAGCCAGGTGGAGGCTGGCCTCTGCTCCCAGGCAACCAGAGACAGAACAAGAGGACATAGTCTTAAGCTTACCAGAGGAGGTTCAAGTCGGACATGAGGAAGAATTTCTTCATTGTGAGGGTGGTTAAGCACTGGAATGGGCTGTACAGGGAAGCGGTGGAATCACCATCCATGGAAGTATTCAAGAAACCCCAGGATGTGGTACTTACTGCTATGGACTAGTTGGCATGGTGGTGTTTGGTCTAACATTGGACTCCATAATTTTGGAGTAACTTTTCTTACCTCTACATCATCCCAAATCTACATGCAATTTGCATACTACTTCAGACTATGAAGTTTTCTTCTGAAACACTGGAGTGATACTGGACAGACAAACTGATGCAAAACATTGCCCCTTTACCTCAGGGATGTCTGATGAACTAGAAGAACCCATGGAGCTTGGAAAATTGGTTCCCATAGGAACGACTTCTGCCATCTTTTACCTTATTTTTTCCATCTTTTTTATTGTGTCTGACAACTTGGTTACAGAGAGTTTCTCTAGACACTGGGCAGAAAAGATGAGTATGTACTGTGCAAATACACACAGTCAGAAATATTCTAATGGAAGATTCACTCTGCCCTTGGTATGATTCTTATAACGAAATAGAAAATACATGTTTAAGGTATCTTTCCCACACTCAATCTCAACAAGAACCTCACAATCTCAGCATGAATTCCTTTTGGCAATAAAAACCAATGAGTTTTATATATACATAATATATATATATATATATCATTATAACATTTAAACAGTCCCATCTAAGTTCTGCTGTGTTAAATTACATCACAAGTAGAAAGCAAATGGATGATTCAAGATCAAGCACACAAAAGTAAGCAGCTAAAGATTTGCAAGGGACAACAATGAAATTATCAACCTAATTCTTCCTAATACCAGCCTCACAAACTTATCTTAAATCTGTGCAGGAGCTGTACGCAAAATACATAAAAATGCAAGAACCATGGTGGGATTAATGACTGCTTTTTCTGCAGAGAACGCATATTCTTCAAAAGAACCAGGCTGACACACTGGAGTAGGAAGAAGTATCTCTTAAATTGTTTGAGTTGCCATAAAGAGTAATAAATGCTGAGTGAGGCACACCCACACATAGATCACTTTTTGTTTAAAATATTATTTTTCTCTGGAATTTTGTATCTGCTGTTAAAGTAATGGATTCTTCATTTGAACAAGGCTGTCAGATCATTAAATATCACTACTCAGAGATAGCCAGGACAAAATACATTGTTGCCTTATCTGCATGGTAAAACAATTTGATACACGTGAAACTATGATTTCCAACCAATCTACAAACGAGAAAACTATGGAATAGAATTTTATGAGATAAGGAGTGAAGAATAATGCTTTAAACTATACTCAACAAACACCTTTATGTAAGCTAAATAGCTTTGTTGCCGAGTGTACTCCTCATATCCTCCTCATTCCCTAATTTCCATTGCTACACAAATCTCTCTAAACCCATTAATTGTTTCCAAAAGAAAACCTGAGTATGGTTCTGAGCAGAGCTTCATCCAGGGATCATGTGTAGAGACATGACTATATCAGATTTGCTTTCTTTGCCCTGCACAGTTCTAACAAACTTTCCACAGGTAGTCTGCCGGCAAGCACTCCTGCTTGGCCTCAGGACCCTTCTAAGGAGAGGCCAACCTCACACTCCCTTTTGCACCTTAAAATTTCCATGCTGAGGCCTGCAGTACACTGTATTTCCATCAGCCTGACCAGAGAAAGCACAAAAAAAAAAAAAGATTGTTTTGTCTTAGGGTGACAGAGGCATTACAGAGAGCCAGAACTGTGTGCTATGTAGCATGGATATGGTCAGTCTGGCCTGGGAGGAGGTAGCCATGAGTGATGCCCTGCACATGAGCCATTCTGCACTGCTTGGAATGGGATCAGCCCCTTGGGGTGAGTGCAGGTGCAGCCAACTGCAAGAAATGAATCCAAGGTGAAAGCAGCACTATAAAGTGTGGCAGCTGAAACAAGATTTCTGCTACCTGCTCTATTTGAAATCCTACCATGAAAGTCTTCCATCTCCTTGAAATTCTGGACATTTTCTGTTTAGATGTAAATATTCATGCCTGTACTAAACATCACTATAGTCTACACCTCAGCTGCACACACTTAGAAAAAGAAAACAAAAAAAAAAATCCCAAAAAGGCACATAAAGAAACAAAGTCTGCTATATTGCTCTGCAACTGAAATATCTAAGACACCTTGAAGTAATTCCATCACTGTCTACATTTGAATGATACAGGAGTGTGTCTATAAGCACATACATACACACGGAGAGAAGATGCAAACCTACCCATCTCATCCTCAAGGTACCTATAAAGCTATCAGATGAGGGGGGTATGAAGTGTAATCAGCCCTGGTTTCTCCTGGCCCATTCACTTTCAGGAGCAGTGGAAGCCTCATTACTAAAGGAATGCTAAAACATGACAAGACACAAATTTATACCTTCAAAAGCAGCCCAGGTAGAACTCATTACCCTGACTTACCCTAAGTGTACGTGTACAATTGGATGCATAGTTACCTGTACTGGAAGAGGATCAGAACAGAATTAAAAAGACGAAATCTTACTGAATGTGTCTGATAATAATCTGAACCTGCAAACAAAACCTGTCTGGCATTTTGTAGTATGAAGAACCCAACTAAACCTTTCCCATGCTGTTCCTCAACATGTCTACACCTTCTCTGCGATAGCTCTCATTTCAAGTCTCAGTGTAGACCATGGCAAAGATCACAAAACCGTTCTCCAGGTCAAAATGAAGCCTCAAGTTCTGCAGGCTTGATTTTGTGCCTCTCCCACCAATAAGGACTGCACTATGTGGCATACCCCACGGACCCATTCTTATGGTCCCAGGACCCCCAGGACAGTGACCACATTCAGCATTACCAGAAGCATTTTTACTGCTCCACTTTGGGCAGGGAAGCTGCATGTCTTCACTGTGAGTCCCAGTATCTGCAATGCTATTTCTCAAAGATAATGAGTCAGACAGAACAAACTACAGGACTACAAGGATCAATAACAAAATGAAACACAACCACCAGAAAATAAACCATATGAAGGAACACTGAAAGATCTAGTGCCATCTACCAAACTGAAAACACCAGGGACATGATCAGTCTCTTCAAGTTCCTCCAGGGTAAAACTATATAAAAGAGAGAAGGGATTTATTTAGTCTAGAAAATGGTAAGGATGGGGCATTGGCCAAAAGCAAAGAACAGAAAAGCGATGGAAGTAAATAAGAAAAGGGTATTAACGTAAAGATCAATTTGTTGCAGAAATAAGCTCCTTAAGGGCATTTGGTCAAGGCAGTATCACTGTAGCTGCTACTGCAAAGGCTAGATAAATCATTACTTGCAGTGATGTGACATGGTTCTGCAAGGGGCCGAGGAGCTGCCCAGTCTAATGTATTTTAGCATTATTATCACACAAATACTATCATAGGTACATCTCACTTGCCCCTAGGCTTCATAATTTGTTTATAAAGCAGGTCTAAAAAAATACCAGAAATGGGAGAGACACTATTAATTTCCATGTTCAGCTGTTTATGTTTTTAACATCTCAAGAATTAACTTATATTTTTAGCATCTCATTGAAATATTGCCACAAGTCCAATTTTACAGCAGCTTGTTATGCCCAAGAATTGAACAATTTATCAACACCAGCTAGATGATAACCGCAAATGTCGTTGTTTTAAAGTAACTTTTTTGGAGCATGTCTATTTCTTATGAAGCTCATATCTTCGCAAAAAGTTTTTTTTTATTTTATTTTAATGCTTCTGAGAAGTGGCAAAAAATGACTATAGAAGTATAAACTGTTAAAGAACAACTATTAAGAAGGAAACTATTTTCCTTATTTGTGGATAAATATCTGTAGATGAGCCATTACTTCAACAACAAATTTTTGAATGAAACAAAAGGGAAATCTGAAACCACTGAAGTCCTGATTAACATATATGAATTTCTTATTTTAAAAAAGACAATCACAAAATTCCTTTGACATTAACAAGATCAGTATTTCATTAAATTTAATGAACATCATTTCCCATGAGTGTACAGATTAAAATGATAGGATTAAATAAACAAAAACCAGATTGTGTAATGCTATGAATTTATGCTCCTATTAACAGCTAAATCTATTGTGTTGAATAGGCTATTAAACAGATCTAACCAACATTTAAGTGTTGTGCATTCTTTTGCACAAAGTGTAATTTCAAATGCACTTTCTTGGTTATAGTGATAAGAAATGACATGGAATAGAGATCAAATGAAAATGTCCACATGCCAAGCCATTATTACACAACCACAAAGGTAACACAACTGCCTGGACTGTAACTGTGCTGTGTTAGTATGAGAGCAAACCTTATTTACAGACTCCAGAGCCTGTAAAAGCCTGGTACCAGCAGCTAATAACTAACAGCACAATGCCATGGGGCTAGCTAGGATCATTGAAGACCATATTTGGGGACTTTTCACAAAGTTGATAGATGAGGTTTGCTTTCTTTCTACTAAACATAAGGGTTTACACTGCCTTCAAAGCAATATTTACTTCATCACTTCTCCATGGTGCACTACAAGAATATAGCAAGAACTACTTTTTCAGCCTTTGAAATTATACATTATGATCACTTCTCAGCAACAAGGTCATGTAGGAAGACCAGGAAAATAATTGTCCCCAAAACTCATGTTTAAGTAGTCATTACCCTAGATACTGTGAACTGAAAGAAAATTTGATTTTTTGTGCTCTTTGTGTACACTTACAAACAAGTACCATACTCTTTAATCTTGAGTCAGGTTTTAATGTTTGTGTCCTGGCTGCAGTTAAGGCAGAGTTAATTTCTTCCCAGTGGCTGTTACAGCACTGTGTTTTGGATTCAGGATGAGAATGGTGTCAATAACACACTGATGTTTTGATTTTTGCTAAGTGGTGTTTATACTAAGTCAGAGACTTTCTTCTTGTCTCATGCTCTACCAGTGAGGAGGAAAGCAAAAGAAACTGGGAGGAAGCACAGCTGGGACAGGAGACCTGAACTGACCAAAGGGATATTCCACAGCACAGAGCATCGTGCCCACTGCATGAACTGGGAGGAGTTACCTGGAAGGGCAGCCAGTCTGGGTTTGGGATGGGCAGCTCTGGCATCAGTCAGTAGGTTGTGAGCACTTTCACTGTTCATCACTTCTATGTTTACTTTTGTTATCATTATTATTATTTAACATTATTATTGTATTTTACATTATTTTCAATTATTAAACTGTCCTTAACATACAAGTTTTACTTTGATCCTCTCTCCCATTCCACTGGGGTGGGGGAGGTGGGGGTGTGTGTGGTTAAACCACATTTGTGTCTTTAGGTGGTCCAGATAATTTCTACAGGTGTAAAGCACTAACTTGGTCTCAAAGAAAGCATTCGTTACAATCTCTTTTCCTAAATGCATTTTAGAAATTTAATACAAAGTAATGTAAACAAAAGTGTATGGAACCTAGATGCTGGAAATAAATAATGTATCCTGGATATAGTAAATTTGTGACAATAAACTAATGATTCTGTGAAATTAGAAATACTACTAAAAATGAATGTTAGTAAGTGTTCTTGTTTCCATTCCATGATGGGGGCTTACCTTAAATGAATGTGTGCTGAAGAAATGAACTAGGATTGGTGATTCTAGTTAGTTAATAATTTATAATGTGTGTGTTTTGGTTTGGTTTTTTTTCCCTTTTTTGTTTGTTTGGTTGGTTTGGGCTTATTTTTTTGTTGTTTGTTTTTCAGCTTTTTTTGATTGGTTGGTTGTTTTTTCTGTTTTGTTGTTTCAGGTGTCTTCCAGAAGAAAAAACTGGCAAACTTCTTTTCTTGGGAAAAGAAGAAATAAAAGTTGTCCTACTTTTGTGGGTTAACCCTGGTGGGCAGCTAAGCACCACACACCTGCTCACTCACTTCCCCCACTCAGCCTTCACTTGGATAGAAGAAGGGGAAAGGAAAAAAATAAAAGAAAAACTAAACTCCTTTGTACCAAGGTTTTTAAAAATAAATAAATTATTAAGCAAAAGAGGAATATGGAAGGAATTCTTCAATAAGTAGAAGAAGAGAGAAGACAAAAAGAAAAAACAAAAATTATGCCACAGCACTCACTCACCATGTCCCAAGGGTAGACAAGTGTTCAACCAGGCCTGAGGAAAAAGATGGCCAACCTCCTAAAACGTCATCTCTCCCTTTTGAGCATCTCCCTCCCATGATGCTGCATGGTATGGAGAATCTCTTTGGTTAGTTCAGGTGATCTGCACAGGCTTTTCAACTTACAACCTATTGAGCATGACCAGTCTATTCACTGGGGGGTGGGGAAAAGGGAGCAGAGTGAAAAGCAGAGATGGCCTTGCAAACAGTACTTAGCAAAAAATAAATTATTAGTGTCTTATCATTTCTGTTTTGGTCAGAAATCTTTAACACAGCATCATATGAGCTGCTATGAAGAAAATTAACTACATCCCAGCCAGGCCAAGTGCACATATACAATGTCAAAAGTTACTAAGAGGTAAATTAATTTTAAGCAGAAGATTTTATTGGATATTTCCTTTCAAAATCAGTACAGCTACGATTTAAAGCAGGGATACTAAGGCTGTATTTTACACACTTTCCATCTATTTTCATATTTTAAAAGAAGCTGAATTCAAACAGAGGTCATCATTTTTGTGACGTGCTGGGAGGTGAGGAGGAAAAGAAAAACTCCAGAGACACAGACAAACTGTAACAAGCAAAAATAAGTTTTCTGGTTAAATTTTTACAGATTATTAAATTACTGAAAGAACTGCATTTTAATATTTTACTCTTAGCAATTATGTCTGCTAGCCTCCCTTTCTGATGGCTGTAAACTATACGTGGAATGATATAATTATGAGTGCTTTCTGATATTGCACTGCATAAATTACCAACTTAAGTTGATAGCTGTCACACAGAAATAAAGATAAAGCCTATTTATTTTAATTAATACATTTATTAAATAAGAATTAATAGATAACCAACTAAATTGAAAAGTTAACCTATAATTATCACAGTTTTAAATGAAAAGTTAAATGTATTATCAATTAAAAGCCTAATTCATTAATATAAAGAGAATTTCAGCAACTTTTTTTCCTGCATTTGTAGTTCTTCAATTATAAAAGAATAGGTCAAATTATCTTGCTTTTCAATGATGTTCTTGTAAAAGTTACAAGAAATTAATGTGCAATTAAAGAAAGATGAAATGAACTTTTAGCTTTGCAGGGCACTTATGTGGCTCCTAAGAGAATAAATTAGGGAGTAAAAGCCAAGGGCTTTATGTCAGTGTGGAAATTGATTACCGCTAAGCAAAAGAGTACTAAGCGATGAATAAACTAAAAAAAAGTGTGATTTTTAAACTTTTTATTTTAGTTGAATTAATCAAAGTTACCATCAAAGCTGGCAGAGATCTCTGTCTTGCTTGACCTAAGCAGATTTTTATCATACATAGTATCATTCAGCTTTGTGTGAGCAGCTGAACCAAGCCTTAGATGCCAAGTTACTGTGACTGAGTGGTCCCTGACTACACCAGGAGCTTTCGCACCTCTCCTAGATGTGGGCACCAAATTTAAAGTACTTTAATGTTTTTTCTGTATGTATGTATATATACCTTTAAGTGTTTCTATTTCTGTTTGTATTCTTTGGGTTCATCCCTCAAAACTTTATCCTGGGTTCTGCTGGCAGCAGCAACATGGGATCAAGAATTGTATGAAACATCTCCACTCCACAACTGATTTCAGCGCTCCTGCTCTTGGTCATAATTTTTAAGAATGACCCTCTAAGCTTGTTCCCTTAGAAACACCAAATTCCTCATTTATATCCGGAATGTTCTTGACTGTCACCTTTTGCATGAAGACATGACAGAAGAACATTAACCACAGTTAAAAGTAGGAATTTTTCAATGTAATATAAAATCTGCGTGTTTCCTAGGAATCACAAAAATCGCAGCGATAATTATAGTGTCAGTGATTGAAAGGGTTTAAAGTCACCCAGACATCACTATTTTCTCTTACAGTTTTCTCTTACAATTTCATCAGTCTCAGCTAGTACTTTGGTTTTTTCCCGATCCACTTCATGCTTAGAAATTTAGAGCACTATGAAACATGATAACAAAAATAAGTAAATGACTTTGAGACAATCCAGGGTGAAATATCTTTATAGAAATACGAATTAGCAATTATATTGTTGGATAATAGTATTAAGCAGCTTGTGAGCTAAATAATGTAAGCATTTTTCAGGGAAACTTTTTTTTAAAAGAATATCCACAGCAACCTCAGAAAGGTACAGCTTTTTGGAAGATCCAAGCAAGAATTTCATTTAGATAAGCTTTTCACATTTCACAGATTTAATATGACAATAGTTAGGTTTTTTGATTATTTGAGACGCCCTACTCATAGTATTTATCAGATTTTTAAAACTAGTGAATAACATTACTTAATGTGTTTGCTATTTACATAGAGGAAATAATTAATTCTGTTTACTGTATTCTCTATTTCTGTCTTAAAAAGGGATTGGTATCTCAGGCTGAGCTTTCGTGACCCCAGATGAATAAATAGGATAGCGAAGAGCTATATTCATAACCTTTAGATCCCTGAATTCATGCTTCAATGAAACATCCTTTGGCAGAGAGGGAATTAAATTAGAAATTGCCTCTTAAGGAAGGGACAGAGAAATCCATTAAGTCTCAGACTTTTTGGTGTTTCAGGGAATGTCAACAAATTAGCTTTTATTATTTGTGCCTCAAACAATTACAAGCTTGGTGATGTTTAGAATAGAACATAGTTTACTGAAAATACAAAAGAAGTTTACTGAAAATACAATACAGAAGATTAATTAAAAAAAATATAAGGTAATTTAATGAAAATAGAATTAAAATACACATAGCAATGTTTTAATCTCAAAGCTACTGAGTTCAACATCTATTTCAGAAGGGGCAACTTCATCTGATTTATTGGGAGAGAAGTAAAAAAAGAAGCACACTGGTGAAGGCTTTAATTCTCCACTTTGAAAAAGCAAATGAGTGTTTAACAACTTCCTTTTGGCAACAAATTCAAAAAACAGTTAACTAAAAATATGATTAGCTTTTTTTAACTGCTGTCACCCAGATCTTAAATCTTGCATTCATCCTCTTGCCCCAGCTTTAAGATGAAGTCAGCTGTGTCTTCAAAATTCAAGCTGAGAACATATTTGAACATGCCTTAGAAGGCAACATCTGCTGGCCTTACTCTTTTCCAGCACAGGGTGCCAAACTTATGATCAGAAAGAAATTAAAGAAAATGCACTTTGTGTATGGAAAGAGTAATTTTCACTTTCTTTCATTAGCTTTAGACTTTCCACTGTTCATTTATTTTTAATGTCTTGCTTATCCATTTATGAGATAGAAAGAATTAAGCTTCCTTATTCACCTGCTCTACAGTGCTTTCTTCGTCTTTAACTATCTCTTTTTAAAAATCCACTTTTATAATGCAGCCATTAACAGACTTGCCTTAATGGAAAAAAATAATCAGAAATAGAAATATGTAGTGTCTTACATGTTACAGTTTTACAGTGACACAGCACAACTAACTTCTGGAAATCCAAGGCAAATCACAATCCAAAATTACAGATGTCTGTCAAAATAGTTTCAGCACTGCTTCAACATAAGATTTAATACATGGTTTAAAGATGCAGGACTCCATTACGACTTAACAATTACAAGTAAACCAATATCTATAGTAAAGGGGAAATTAACCATTACATATAATAAATAAAATGTCAAGTGGCAGCCCGTGAAAGAGACTGAAAAATAAAGGGAAATGTAACAATATAATTATTTAAATCTCTGTTTAACCATTATAATTTAACCACTGTTAAATTATAATAAGAACAGTAATGATGTACTTAGCAATCATTGAAACACCATACTGCATAGGACAAGAACATCAATAAAAATGAAACATATTCAATAATTTTTTTCTTATTTATTGAAAAGCTAGAGTGCTGAATATGCATATAAGAACATGTAGAATACATAAAATTTTTTAGGAGTTGTATTTAAACAATGTGTTCAAGCTCATATGTTTACTGAAGCATACTCAGTGCCTATAAATATGCATATTATTTAAACTTGAGTTCCACATCTCTCAAACCCAAGATTATCCTGAGGTTCATGAGAGAAGCTCTTTCACTCCACGTTAAATTATAAAATATCTGTATTTTAGTGGGATAATAACTGTAATATTTCAAATGGAAGGGATAACATTTGAGCTGAATATTCAGATAAAATGAAAAAAATTTCAGTTACTCATGAGTTTTAGCTGTGGGCTGGTAATAGAGATGTTTTTCAAAAAAAAGAGGTAATCTGATGTTTTCCAAGTTGTTACTTCATTGGTGATAATGCTTCAAGCTGTACAAAGAGCAACAACAAATCCTTATGTTCTCCTATGGTGGACGTTAAAAAAGCCTGTCACAATTGCAATGAAGAATCTATTGAATGACTGTGTGGGAGGTTTTACCAAAGCCAGCAATATTCTGAACAAAGGTCTTATCATAGACTTGCTTCTGTATCATATTAATTGGTTTCTTATCACATCAGCCAACTCCTCTCTCCCTAATACCATACAAAAGTGAATAACATGTTAAAACATTGATAATACTTTAAGACTCATTAACAACTTTCATACGATTAGCTTCTTCCTTTTTCACAAGTGCTCAGATCATACACTGTCAAGTACCTTTCATATGTATTAGTTTAGAAATCATTAGGGCAAGAGGCAGGCCAGTGATATAAAAGTCTCACTGGTTAGGTAACTTCCTAAGTATGCAGGCTTATATTTTGTTACATGAGATCACAGAAAGGATTTCTATTGGCAATATGCACCTCATATGATAGATGATTATGTTTCATATAACAGTCAAACAAAAGGCAGCCTTAGCATCCTCTCTGCACAGTGAAGCTACAATAAAAACTTGGGTTCCTGGAATACCTCTGTTGATATGTGTGACTGTAGCATCAAGGGGTGATAATCAAGGGTCCTCAGTCCTTTCCCTGTATTTCCAGCTAGTTGCTCTATGATAACTGACCACCATACTAGCATGGTACCAAAATTAAGGAATGTATTGGAGCTGATGCAGTCACTGACAAGGAATAGAAATGAGGCTTTATAGCTGCCATTTAGTAATTTGGATAAGAAAAATATTCCAATTTGAATTAACACAAAGTTAGCCTGAAACATTTCTGAAAAGCTGCCAAATGTTCTCGCAGAAACACATCTCTATGCTTTAAGAAAGTTAAGGGGAAATTGCCAAAGAGGGAGTTCTTGTAGCTGAATAGGCAGGATGTATTATGTCATTCTGTAATGCAAATGGCTCATTTACCTTGGGATCCAGCAGAGCACTGGGAGGGTTACCATAAGATCAGCAAAAGCAGATGGATATGAGAAACTTGGTATGTTACTGGGTATTAACAATATTTTAATAAAACTATATATAAGTGTTATCAGCACTGCAATTTGATTAATAGTATAACAGTATCACAGAATGAGAGAATATGCTGAGCTGAAGGGACCCATCAAGATCATCAAGTTCAAATCCTGGCCCTGCAGGACCAGTGACCCCAGAGTCACAGCATGTGTCTGAAAGCGTTCTCCAAACTCTTCTTGAACTCAGATAGGCTTGTAACTTAGTTTTATTTTGACTAGGCAGCACCAATATTGTTTAACAATCAGGAAGCTCCTGGTGCTCCATAAGGTGCATAGAGAGATTAACACAAATTTCACAGGGGATGGCATGTGTCCACATAAAAATGATTGTGGTATACTTACTGTATTTAGTGTGTACAAAAAATTTATTTAGCTAAACATGAGCTCAGCACAGGTACCCCTTTACCTGTGACTGTATTAATGCTTTGATCTGAAGCCCTTTTGAATCTTCAGACGTGTCTATTATCTGTTATCATATGTATTAAAATGCAGGTCAGAAAAGGAGAAAATTAACCCAAAGGCATTTATAACAGCTATCTCTGTGGGCTGTAACTTTTTCTCAAAAAAGAGAGAGGTGGGAACATGTAGATGGAGATACAGTCAGGGCTTTTACTCAGCTGTCACCCTGGAATGGCTAGCACGGATGAGAAACTGCAGAAAGAGGCAATGAGTCAGATATTCACAACTGACATAGTTTACTTCCCTTCAGGAGCAAGAGTAGAAAAAATGACAGCTATGATTTTCTAAAGCACAATCTGGTCTCAGCTCTCAACTTCTGAACAGCAGGAATTGCACTTCGTTTTTCTAAAGGCAAAATTTCACAGCAGTTTTTCTTTATCAGAAGCTGCAATAGAAGTACAGTGTTGAAGACTGAACTACAGTCTTGAAAACTGTGGCAGTGACCCATTATCTAAAGTTTCAGTTCTAAATTTATTACTTTTTTTTTAGTCAGTTCTGTTAACAGGTCTTCTCTGTAGCATTCCACCCTCTAGACTCTAGCTATAATAGGAGACATAAAACTTAATAGATAACAAACCACCTGTGAATCCCTCCCTTTCAAATACATAATATTTGCATATGAATGAAAGCAGAACTATACCTCAACACATATTTAAGAAATTACTTACATTATAGCATCCCAGATTTTCTATTTATCTAAGTTTAGAGTGCTCTTGTTTCTCCCAGTTAAGATTGTTTTGTTAATTTTTTGCCTTAACATTTATTTTTCTAAGAAAAATCCCTTGAAGTAGGAAATGCAACAGATATTATATAATATTTCTTAGCAGTAACCTGGAAATCAATGGATCAAAAAAAAACCAGTACAGAATCCCCTACCAAACCATCCAACAGATAACCAAATCCAACAATGCCAAGAAATCAAATAGAAATAAAATAGGCAATTTTCACAATATATATTTATTGTGATGCAGTTAGAAAAGAGTTGAGATGGAGACTAAAATTATCTAATAAAGAAAAATAAACATATGTCCTAATCTTTCTACTGTGATATGAGAATCTTTTTCTTGATTAGTAGTATGTTTCATTTCTAAGAACAGGTAACAGCTATTGAAATGTATATGTACGCCTACATAAGAATACATAAGAATAACCTATGTATTTTGTGGTTGTATATGTGCATTCATAAATACTTATATGCACAGACTTCACTATACTAGTGGTTTATATTGATATAGTCAAAGAACAGTATAGTATGAATCTGTTAATGCTCACATACATCTTCTGAAACATAATCATCATTAACATTGAAAGCAATAGAGGTATAGAATGAACAAAAATGTAACTAACTTTATTTTTAATAGAGTTGTATACACACTCATTCATTAAGAAACTCAGAGTAATAGTTAAGATAGTAAGTAATTAAATGGCATAGTTTTAGATTTAGAAACATTTTCAAGAACTACATGTATTTCTCTGATAAAATATTTAAAGGTACTCTCTTTTCCCACACATGCTCTCTGAACACCTGCCTTCAGTACTCCACCTTGCTGGAGAATAGTACACTTGCCTACCCCAGTCATTGTCTATCACTAACCTAACCTCTCTGTGAAGTACTAGCAACATTTTGTGGTCCCACTACCATATTTCTAAGGGGGCTGGGTCTCCCCATCTGTTTTCAGACAGTCAAAACATTAGACTATAGCAACAACATGGGTGCAATTAATCTTATCTACTTGATGCAAAACCACGATGTCAGCAACAAACTAATCAGTTCAGTTTCCTTCAGAATCAATGGAGAGAAATAGGTGCTGTTAGCATGGGATTTATTTGATCTATTAGATATCTGCTTTAGGATAAGATTAATTATTTCTAGAACTTTGTTTCTCTTCTGTAGCCTGCAATCAGAGTCTAGATAGGTAGCTTATACAGAGATGCTGCCTGTAAGATAAGTACCATTCTTTTTTCTTCTCTGTGTCCGTACTCCATTTTTTGGCCTATTGATTTACATAAAAGGGAGAATTTAGAGTACTCACTCCTGATAAAGAACAAAGATCCTGTTCAAGTGCCTATTTAATAAAAAGTTCAGAGGGACAACCACAATGAGACTGAGAGAAACAACCCAAAAGAGTCAATAAATGGATTTGTTTTACATACTGCAAAGAGCCAGTTCCAAGTGCCTGCTTTGCCACATTCATGTCAATTTTGAATAACAATTTATTATCCATTCTCTGAAGTAAAATGGTCCTCATAAAAATGGCTGATATGTGGTAAGTAGGTCTTGCTATTTTCTTGAAGAGTTTCAAAAGTCTTAGTTTTATAAAATGCAGACTACAAAACATTAAAAAAAAATCTCAGAAGTCTTCACAGAATAGAAAAATAATTTCCCATTGTGCTGGGTTTGGCTTGGACAGAGTTAATTTTCTTCACAGGAGATGGTATAGAGCTATGTTTTGAATTGGTGCTGAAAACCAGGTCGATAACACAAGGAGTGTGTTATCAATGAGCAGTGCTTACACTGAGGCAAGGCCTTTTCCCTCCACCAGTGAGGAGGCCAGGGAAGCTCAAGGAGCTGGGAGGGGTAACAGCCAGGACAGCTGACCCAACTGACCAAAGGGACATTCCAGATTATATGGCATATGCTCAGCATATAACTCTGGGGAAAGAAGAAGGAAGCAAGGGAATTGATGTCTTCTCTCTTTCCAAGTAACCATTGTGAATAATGGAGCCCTGCTTTCCTGGAGAGGGTGGAACACCTGCCTGCCCATGGGAAGTGGTGAATTAATTACTTGTTTTGCTTTGTTTGTGCATGTGGCTTTTGCTTTACTTATTAAAGAGTCTTCATCTCAACACAAAAGTTTTCTTACTTTTACTCTTCCAAATCTCCCCTCCACCCCACTGGGGGGAAAGTGAGCAAGTGGTTCTTTGGGGTTCAGTTACTGTCGAGGATAAAACCAAAATACCCATTCAAACAGAAGTTCAAATCAGATTTGGAGAAAACAACAGTGTGCCTCATGATGAAGTTCAATAACTGCTGTGCTTCATCTTTTCCATTCACAAAGTAAATTTATCTTAAATTTTAATAACTCCTTCAGCCAAACCTGCAGTAATGGAATCATGCCAAGGTCCTAGTTTGTCCCTTTGAGCAAGATGGAAGTCAAACCATTGGAGCTAACTACATAAATGAGAAAAGATAAATGTATTAACTGATATTTAAGGTGACTTTGACTGCCAAGAAATAACATTAGAAGATTCTCACTCTGGCTTTGCCTTGGCTTGGTGTCAAATGTGAATACAGAGCCAAGCCAGCCACAGGTGTTGAACTGTAATTTAACTTTAACTTTCATTATACTCCTCATCACATTGTGGCCAAAACAGTAGACCTGCCAAGTCTTCAGCTGGAACCGAAAAAGCTTTTAATTGGCCACCAAGGGTGAAGACAGTAAGAAAGAAGACCTGTTTTATTTCCCATTGGGAAACTCTGATATTATAAAGTACAATGATGAGGTACAGAGTCCTTCCATGTTTTTGGCTTCCAACATACCAGTACCTACTTTCATGTTCCAAATCACTAGAGTAGGCAAAATGTTTCCTTCATTTTTTATTTATATAAAATATAGGAAAATAACTATGTTTAGACAGCCGGTATTAATCCAGACACATGCACACAAAATAAAACCAGAAAGCAAACCTAAAACCAGCCCTTCTGTCACCACAGCCTTAGTATGCTGCTATACTAAAAATGATCCATCAGCTTTCCACCCCAGCCTGTTATTGATCTTCCAGTCTGTTCTACAGAGAAAATTTATACCAGTGTGGCCTGTGCTGTTTTTAAGTCGCTGGGGCAGTACTAGACAAAGAGAACAAGTGGTTAACCACCAAATCATTCAGTCATTTGGGAAGATGCTCAAGTGCAAGTTTCATTCACCTAGGTTAGTCTTCTAAAAGCAAGTTGAACATACTGTCCATGCTGCCCTTATAGTTAAAGGAAATAAAAGGCCACATTGAAATTTAGATTAATAACACCATTTTAAGATGGAGTTAAAGCATTGTCTGAGGGTACCTAAACCCACTGCATACAGAAATGGCCTGGAAGAAGAGCTTGACTGAGAGAAATAATTACTAATTATCGATGTATTTAATTGTGAGTTCGCTGGGAACTGTCTAATTTTTGTTCTTCCACTAAATGAGAAAAAAAGTAAAATAACACTTATTTACTGATTAAAAAGTAAAAATACCTTTTTATTCTACCTAAAGCAGAACAAAATTATTGCAATAGCAGTTTACAATGAGAGTGTTGAAACACTAACACAGGTTGCCCACAGAGGTGGTGGATGTTCCATCTCTGGAAACATTTATGTTTAAGGTCTAGTTAAAGATGTCCCATTTCATTGCAGTGGGTTGGACTAGGTCACCTTTATTGGCCCCTTCAAGACCAAAAAATTTTATGATTATGTGAGTGTTGTCTGCTATAAGCATAAATTTATGAAGTGGAAAATTTCTCAAGTCCAGAAACACCAAATTCTGATGAATTTGCACATGTTTCAAGAGACAGGGAACTCTCTGAGAATGGTGGCCTCTCTTTTGCTTTCACAGTCTTGCTAAAAAAAACAAATGCTGTTTGTTCAAATAGCAGAAGTTTGAAATCAGATTCTATTACATCCTCTCTAATCTCTGTAAAATATGTAGATTTCAATGTTTATTACAAACTGTGGATATTGTCTCTGTATGAAAAACAGAAGCATTTTTTCTAACTTGAGTATATTTACTTGTCTAAACATTAACCTGTGTACAACATTCTTACTACTTTTTCCTTCCAGCATTAGGTTTTAAACCATCATTTGACTATCCTTGAAACAGACAGTTAATTTTCTCATGCCAGTTTTTCCTGTAGCTCCTTACCATCCAGAAAACTACTTTTATTTATGTCCAATTCCTGGATGCTCATATTGCAATCTGCTAGTATCTGAATTTTGGACAGCAGGTTATACTTGTCTCATAACTATATACTCTTGCTCTCTAACAGTCTAGGAATTAATATTTACCTTTACTGAACCTTTCAGCCTGTACCAGAAAATTTTACGTCAGCTGTCCAGACATCCATCCACCCTTGACTGGGAAGATTAATAGTAATTCATTTTGATCAGAATTACTCTGTTGGCCAGCAATGGTTTCCATGGTAATCAGGTGGTTGACAGAGCTGAAGCAGATTTCATCAGTTGTAAAACAGCATTAGAATTATCCTACACTTCTAATTATATCTTAGTAGGACTCAATTTTGCATACTGTAGCTCAGAGGCATAAAAAGAAGATAGTTTTAACTATCAGAAGGCTTCCAGAAGGAAAGAAATTTCCATGACCTCTTCTAATAGCTGGGGCTCTTGGGGATATTTTGGGATGGTAGTTTTGGGTTTTGGGAAGGGTTTTTTCCTTTGGTTGGTTGCTCTTTAGATTTATTTGTATTCTGGTAAGAATGTTGTGGATTAAGAGGATTTTTACAAAAGGAATTAAATATGATGAACAACAATTAAGATGCACCTGCTGGGTAACACTGAGACTTTTAGTCATTGTTCCATGTGCTAATGGGAGCAACTAAACTGCTGCAGGTCTCAGAAATTTCATGTCAGAAAAGATCATACATTTTTGAAAACAGTAGGTTTAAACGTGAGGATAGGTACTTCCAGCAGCAAGGACAAACACATTTTCTAATCCATGCTGTAAACGTCTATTGTTATTATTATTATTTCCTTACCAATTTTCCAGTTTTTTCTTTAAAGAAAAAGTCCTTGTAAAAATTCAGTATGGCATTTTTTATTCCATCTGGTTCCCCTTGTATAGCAGTAGTCAGTGTATGATAAGCATGCCAAATGAATATTTAATCCTTATTTTAGTGGCAAACCCAAGAGTTGGTTGATGCATGTTTAGAATACGAATTAAATTTGAAAAAAAAGGCTGCTGAAAATTAGTATATATGCTTACATTTACCACATCACAGCTCAATTTAAAGGATGGTGGTATATTTATAGTAAGTACTCCTAGAAGCTCTAGATGGACTTAGGAGTGAAAGAAGGGAAGGAAAGGGAATAACCAAGAGCTCATAAATAACACAGGGCTTATTTTGCAAGTGAGAAAGACATGAAGCAAGGCTGAATGGAGAGGGGAAAAATGCATTTTTGATGAGTCCCTAGGATGACTAACTTTCAGTTTTGGCTCAAATTTGAATTTTCACCCTATAGGCCCTTGTGTACACATACCTGACTGCAAGTATTTTTATTACATGAACAACTAGAGCTGTACATAGCCAAAATCAGACATCCATCTTTAAAAAGTACAACCCTTGCACTAAGGTGTGTAGTCAATGACAGGAATTTACAAAACGGAATAATAATGCAACTTTTCCTTCTAGTAATGATTGTAGATGTTGCCATGAAAGGACAGAAGAAAGATATTGAAATATTGTAAATCTGTAATTTTTCATGTTTGATATTGAAAAAGTTTAAGACTACTAAAAATTGTGCAATAAATTATGGAGCATGCCAGAACATAGTTAGAAGTCAGCTTCCTAAAAATACTACTGAACATTATTCTAGTTCATGGAGCACAAATGCTCAGTGACTGCACACTATGAACATGCTCTGCAGCCAGGAGATACCAGGTGGTGGGCAGAGGTTTGAGCTGCAGAGCTGCAGGCAGATGCTGGCATGTGGAAGGCCCCACAGCCGGATTCCTCGAGTCCCAGACTTGTGGCTGCAGGGCTGCCAGATTGTCACTGCTCTCTGCTCTTGGAGGAAGCAGCCCCAGATCCTGGGCTTAAATGCTCTTCAACTCTGCACTTGCAGTAAGGATTCTTAGAGCATCAGGACACTTCTTCTGCAGAGACAAGACTCCAAACCTGGAAATGTTCCAAATGTCATTTGAGACCTGAGACTCCAGGGTGGTGCATCCAAAAGCTATGAACAGGTAAAGAACCATTCTGATGGTTAAGGGGAACCAAGAGTGGCTATCTTCATTTTGCAGGTCTAATTTTGCCTGGAGGTGAAGTTGTTGTTTACTATTAGTGTTATTAATTCAATGCCCAAGAGATAGAGTCAAATTTTAGGACCTAAATGTGCCTGATAAACTATAAACATGGAAAAAAAAAAAAAAAAAAAAACCCAAAAAAAAAACCTTGTGAAAAATAAGACTTTAGGACAAGGCTTGGAAAACAATTAAAAATGAATACTATGAAAAAATAAAGAGAAAAAAACGGAAGAAAAATGAGATAGAACAGTTTGGAGTACTAAAGGGTATAAAAACCGGTACTACTAAAGGGGACTATGACTTTTCAACTTCTGACAGATCATTAGTTTGTATGTGATTCAGTTCATTAAAACATCCATATGAAACATCACTGCTGCCTGATGGCTATTCAATTGCTTATGAAAATTGATCCTATGATCTCAGTACACTTCCTGTTGGACAGATATCTGCATTACAACTGGCATTCTTCTTGATGATATCAAGAGCTCTATGAATAGAGCTGAAGTGATTAAAAGAGATTTTGATTTCTTACAAAAAAGTTTGTTTAGTTGGCTTTTTCAATATAATTTTTTGAATAATGTTTCAGAAGATATTGTTTGTAGCTAATCTCAGATTGACATAAGTGATTACCCCAGCAGAAATATGGTGCTTAGCAGTGTTTCAAGAAATACATGTAAAGGATGGGATTCTGCATTTAAATCACTTTCATTATTCAAAACTTACTTCTTTTGAATGTGCCATTTTTGCATTAGGTACACGGCTATTCCAATATTTACAGAATTTCATTAATGCCTTTATTCTTGTAATAACTTATTCTGAAATCAGCCCCAACTACCAAGTAGTACTTACAGACAAACTTTCATTATGAGCAGTCTCATTAAATTAATTATTATTCCTAACACAACTGCAGATAGTTGAAACCCTAAGTTTCTTTTTGAATCAGGGCAAACCTAAAGTAAAGTAATTTGTGTAAGGTAAACTCATAAGACTGTAAGGGGGGACCACTGTGTACTATACTTTAATAAAAGGACATAAAGCTTAGCAAAAAACAGTCATATGCTTATCACTTCATTTGTTTAAGAGGGAGGACACAGAGCAAGCAGCAAAGGAAATGAGTTCCAGATTTGCCTTGTAATTTGCAAATGCAGGGTAATTAACAAATTAAGTTTAATGTTGCAAGGGAAAGCACAGAAGAAGGACAAAAGTGTAACATAATTAGAATCACATTAGAGTGAAAAGACTGAAGACCTGATCTTGCATGTATTGAAGACAATAGCAAAACTCCATTATTTTTGACTCAGGCAAGATTGAATCCCTTAAAAACTGTCATGTTTCCAAAATGCCTAAACAACTCATTCTAGCAGCAGCAAAAGGAAACAGATTGTTCAGACATTGCAAATAGAATACAACTAATAGGACCAGAAGGATATTCAATCGTATATTTATTAGCGTGAGGTACAATGTACCATATGTGTGAGATATAATGTGAGAGATAAGCTATGCAAAAATCTTCAAGAACCTTTAAATAGGAATATTTTAGATGTGAGGTAAACCCAGATTTATACTTTCCCCCTATTCACGTAATAAAAACTGAATTGTAATAGAAATATCCTGGGGAAACTTGAAAGAAATGTTTCCATGTGAGATTTTTCTGACTAAATCTACAACTAAGACAGTGTTTTACACACAGTAGAAAAGAGCTATTATTTTTAGAATATTATCTCCTTTTATTACCAGGTAGCTGTTAGTAATAAATTAGCTGACTCATATCCTAGAAAAGCCCACTTCTTTTCAGTAACTAGAGAGGTAATTTAGCCAACAAGGTGAAGCTAGGTGAGATGAGTCTCACAAGATGAGCAACTGGAAATGGAGGGGAGAGGGAAACTGCATCATGTGGTTTAGAGTAGGAGCACTAATCTTTCATTGGGTTGGCTAATCACTACTGAAAATCTGTGAGTGGGAACAGAAGACTTTAATTAATACAAGCCTCTATCATGACCTGTCTCATAAGTATCATGGACTGAGACTTGACAAGCGATCCTTCTATACTCACACAGAAAAATGTTGGTGACCAAAGGCCTCTTTCACCTCTGTGTTCTTTTTGCAGAACATTCCTTCTCACAATTTAGCCTTCAAGAGAGCAGCCTCAGATGTACCACTTGCCCCTTTAGGGGCAAGTTGTGCCTGACCAACCTGTCTCCTACAATGGGAGAACTGGTTGTTTGTGTGGAAGGAAAATGGTGGCCGTGACATACTTTGACTTTAGCAAGGCATCTCTGGCAGGCTCACACTGTACTCTTACAGTCAAATTCATGAGCTGTGAACTGGATAAGTTCACAATTAAGTGGGAGAAAAATAGGCTGCACTGTTGTTGGTCTTAAAAAGCAGTGATTGGCAGTCAAAAAGCCAACTTTTAATATTACTGGGGAAAATATTGTCCAATGACTCTTAAAAACTTGGAGGATGAGAGAGAGGACACTTTCAACATATTTGCAGATGATACCAAATTGGGAGGAACAGATGATATGCTTCAGGGCAGGACTGTTATTTGGAGGAACCTGGACAGGTGTGAGGAACAGGCTGACAGCAACATCACGAAGTTCAGCAACGTGTAAAATCCTGCATCTGGGAGCAAATAATCCCATGCAATGCTATCGGCTGAGTCCTGGCTGGAGAGAAAACAGCTTGACAGAAAAATGTCTGAACTTTCTGATGAAAAAGCTGGACATGAATCATGTGCACCCTTGAAGCACAGATAAAAACTGACAACCTGGATGCATTAGCAGAAGTGTACGCACCAGGTCCAGGAAAGCAATCCTTCTCTGTAGTTGTGAGACCACAGTGCTGTGTCCAGCTTTGGGCTCCCCAGCACACAATTGACACTGGTACACTGAGTGAGCCCAGCAAAGGTCCTCAGGATGGTGAGATGAGGGGAATGGAACACATGGTGTGCAAGGAGAGGCTGGGAGAGGCTGGGAGGTCTTTCCAGGCTTAAGAAGAGAAGGCTTACAGAAGACCTCACATACCTTGTGGAAGGGCACAGAGAAGATGGAGCCAGTCTTCTTGGAGTTACATGGTGACTGGTCTGGAGTCACTGGATACAAATTGGAGAATGGGAAATCCTCCAATGGGCATAGAGATTTATTTTTACCATGATAATGTGAAAACACTGGAAGACATTACCCAGAAGGATTGTGGGGTCTCCACACGGATATCAAGACATTTAAAATGCAGCAGAGGATCAGAGGATCTCCAGTAGTTCTTTCCAGCCAGTAAGGTTCAATTCCTCTGGATATATCTTGCTCTGGTTAAGTACTCTCCTGCTTCTGAAGACAGAGAAAGCCATGAAGATTTCCACTGTTTACTACATCTGGCAGAAGGTGAAGTGGAAGATGAAATCCTAGTCAGGTCTGACCCCTGCTACAGGGTTACAGAGAAAGAGTTGGGCAGACAGTTTAAAAATCTTAAGTAAAAAGAAAAATAAATAAAAAATAAAAAGAAAAATATGTGTCATATATGCTGGCTCTCAGCAATGCTGACAAATTCATATTTAGTTCAGATAAGGGCACTTCAAAGAAGTCACTTAAAGAGATCAAGACTTAAGGAACTTGTGGAGTATGGCAGCCAAAGGGAAATCAATGTCTGGAAATAGGGCTACAAAAAAAAACGTAGTTATTTGAGGACGTAGCAGATAGACATATCAAGAGCTCCTTGTGGGGACAGCAATGTATTAGAAGACATTAGTTCCTGTGTGATTTTGTTTTAAAGTAGTTGTCCATTGCAAATAAGCCAACAGATTTCATCTAGTACAGCAAGGTAACACTGCTTATAGAAAAATACTCAAAAATCTTGTCTTGCAGGCTGCCACTGAAGGTGACACTTGCTGTTTAGTCTACCACAGAGGACTATTTTCAGCTTCTGTCATCTATCCAGCTTCCTGTCAGAGGACAGGAGCCTAATATGAGGAAATTAAACCGTGAAGACAATCTCTTTAATGCAGTTCAGAAAGAAATGTGTGTCCATATATTACGGATAAGCTGCATGAGCATCTGTTCCTCTCTGTGAAACCTCCTGAGTTTAGTTTACACATAAAAAGGGACACTAGGCATTGAATAGGAATATGATCTGCTTTTCTAACAGCTATATGGACAGCCATAGAGCTCAGTAATTTCAAAAGTAACTGCTTTGTGGTGCTATGAAGTATTCAAAAGAACCACAAAATAGTAAGGCTTGTAAAAGGAGTTTCATAATTCAATCCTTTACACAATGGAACAGTTACAGTTTCAAGATTAATATAGGTCTGTATAACTGTGACTACAAAGCTATGCCAAGACTTTTCTTCCCTGAAATTGTAATCTTGAAGTATCTGCTAACAACCAGTGTAATTCACTGCCCTTTTAATTTTTCTCATTCACATTTTAATTAATATGTTACAAATGAAAAATCCATATACCCTAACATAAAGAGCATTAGAAATCAATATAATTTTTTTTCTTACCTTCACCACTGCCTTCTGTTGTTGGTAAATCCCAGTGGGCAACTAAGCACCACACAGATGCTCAGTCACTTTCTTCCCATTCCTCAGTGGGAAGAAAAAAGAGGAAGGGAAGAATGAAAGCATGAAAGCTTGGGTGTCTACATTAAAAAACAACAAACAAAAACCATGAAAAAACCCGAAGGAAAGTGAAGGAGAGAGATGAAAACAAAAGCAGTGATGCAAAAAAGTGAGAACTAAAGAAGTGATGCAAAAAAACCAAATCCGCTTAATGTTCTTAACATCTCCTCTTTTACCTTTTATTGCTAATCATGACATTATGTGGTATGGACTATCTCTGGTTGGTCCAGGATGTCTGCAGGACTGTGTCAGCTCCCAACCCACTGCACAAGTTGTATGTCACACAATTGTGTGTCACAGTGAGAATCAGAGAAGGCCTTGTCGCTAGCACTTCAGTGTCTTATCAAGAATTATTCAAGTATCGGTTTGGTTATGAATTTAAACCACAGCATCATATGAACTGCTATGAAAAAAATTATACTAGCCAAGTACGTCTTATTTCCTGATCTCTTTCCTTCTCTCTCTTTCTTTCCCCTTCTTTTAAGAACTGCTTCTCCAGAATGCTTTGATTTTGACTCTTTAGCTCTTAATAATATTGTGAATATAATGTATATATATCATTGTATT
This sequence comes from Dicaeum eximium, assembly GCA_013396995.1. Taxonomy (NCBI): domain Eukaryota; kingdom Metazoa; phylum Chordata; class Aves; order Passeriformes; family Dicaeidae; genus Dicaeum; species Dicaeum eximium. The sequence continues at coordinate 170,863 of VWZP01008548.1, forward strand.
TCACTTCTGCATGCTAACTCTGCATATAGTTTCTCTTTTTTACACTACTGAAGGCTGTCTCTTTATGTTCAAAGTATAAGTTTGTAGGAACAGTCCTATGCCCAGCAGACAAGTACAGTGCAAAAGTACTTGTGCATAGTTTATCACTCCAGTCTTTCCTGAAACCAACAGCTCACAAATATCAACAAGGGCATAGCTTTAGTGAAAGAGGTGCATAAATTGCAAAGCAGTTTGTGAAGAATTGGCCTTCAATCCTCAAAAAACATTCAATAAATAAAATTTTTATTATTGGAAAAGTACTGAATCAATGAAAATGTTGTATTTGTAACTGTTTCTGCAAAAACTTCGGCCTTCATGTCAGTATTTTTTAGTTAGGTCATTAGAGAAAGTACCTGCGGTCACACAAAGAGATTTCTCTTCCTTTCATGCAGCTAAGGCACCCAAGTAAAATAAAAATGCTTTTTTAAACCAGATAGTCAGCTAATAAACAGTTGACTTCTGTCACCACATAGCCAGATAGCTTTAGATTTTTAAATAATTTAAGCCTAGCAATATCTGTTTTTGTAGTAAAGCATTTCAAAAGCTGAGGAATTTAGGCAAAGACAGACCAAACAAATTGTGCACAGAAGAGCACAGGAAATCTGATTAAGAAGAGCAAAGATGTGTGGTTAATGCCCAGGTACTGATAGGTTTTGCCAAGAAAACTTACAGTTTTCACAAATTCTGCTGTTTCATAGACCAGAGGCTACTTGAGATTGAGGCTACTTTACTTAATCTGTGCATTTTGGTATCTGTTTCATACCTGAAGCACACTGAAAGTCAGAAATGGACCTGCACCTGATAAGGCACCTTATCTGATAGGCAAGTCTGATAGGTGGACACAGCTGAGCTCACTGTAGAGGCAGCTTCTGACCAACGGTTTTTGTTTGGTTGGTTTTGGTTTTGTGTTGGATTTTTTTTTTTTTATAAGGAAATTATCAAGCAGGGCTTGAGAAGCACAGCAACCTTTTTTCCAAGATGAGAGGGAAGCAAAGGGAAGGAGAGAGAAGGGAAAACTCAAGCTGTAACTGAATAACTTCAGCTTAATTTACCACTCATCACCTGAGAATGTCAAATTCGATGCTTTTGAACTATCAGCATATCATAAAGAACAGGCAAGTTTGTGTGGGTTTTTTTTGGGTTTTTTTTTTTTTTTTCAAACCGCAGTTGCTGGGACTTTTTGTGTGAGAAAACCAAGAGTGAGATTCATTTCCCTTAGCTTTATCCATCTAAAAGCTGTATATCTACTATAAACTACTGTCTCAGACTCACTCTACACCAGAGGGGTAATTCCAGAGGACAATTCTTTAATTTTGAGGCAGCTTTCCAAAACAGATTATATGACTTTAACTCAACACTAATTTCAAGAGTGGAGAAGACTTTTTTGTGTAGTAAGAAGAGCCTGATCCACTACTTACCTAAATGTTGCAAAAAGAAAATGATACAGTGCATTCACCTTTCACTTTGCAGGGTAAAAATACCCACACTAAAGTAAAGCTTTACAATCTTTAGAAGGTCATTCTCAGGGTCAGTACTTTGTAAAGACTTCAAAATATTTTATTTTCCCACCTAATCATTCACTCCTGAAAAGAAGAAACTCACTCTGTAAATACAGATAATGTCGTGCTATTCTTAAATGTGTTTTTCTAAGGCTTTATCTGGAGCATCTATAAAGTTTCTATATCACGTGGTTAAGCTAAGAAATAGTTATTTCAAATTTTATATACATATATATTTATATTTATAATTGCTCAGTAGGGAAATGATTTGAGGAATAACTAGATGTGAGTCTGCCCCACCCCAGTTGCTGAGCACATGGTGATATGAAGAACTTGAATTTCATATAACACTCAAGCATATTTGCACCAAGTAATAGCCAATTAAATCCAATAAAAATGCTTGATAGATTAGCAGGTTAGGAGTATATTTTCTGCAGAATAACTGGGCATAAATAATGTTAAAACTGACTGGTACTAAAAGTAAAGTACTAGTTTATTATTTCTTAAAAAAAAATACTGAGGAAAAAAGTTTTCATTCTTTCAGTGTTTGTTGATTTGTTTGAAGTCTCAAAGAAAGCCCTATTTCCAAGTTGAACCCATGAAATCTTAATGCAAGGGATAGGAAAGCAAATCAAGGAAACAGCAGGGAATTATTCTTCTTTCCCCTGTCACTTTGTCAACTCTGATAAGCATATGAACTCATTTCAAAAGCAGTTCCAAATCCATGAGGTGTTAGTTCATTGACAGGAAATCAGTAAGTTCAAAAGATAATGCACATGTGATGTTTTTTGTGTCTATCAGCCTTCCTGCCACTACATGGTCTTTTAGCTCTATACAGTGTGACAGTCTCAGTACTGGCAGTGCAAGTCTGGCTCGTGGCATTCTCATTCCAAGAGAAACAGGGCAGATGTTTCCAGCTACTGCTTCCCAAAATGCTAAAGTACCAGTGCACTTAGCCCTTGCTTGTATGCTTAACATTTAGAAAGCAGCAGCTTCTCTTTCACACGTAAAAACTTCAAAATGCATGAACAATGAGCTACAAATCATCTTTTGTGCTCAATTTGATCAACTCCAATCATGCTGTATATGAATTTATGCAGTCATGTCAAAAGGAAACCCTACATCTAACCTCCACACAGTTGCAGTACAGGGGGTATTTCCAATGGGCAACCATTTTTACAGACCCACTGGTCTGTGTTTATAGCATGGAACACAATTACTTCAATTATAATGGCTCTGCCTCTTTGTGACCTGGTTCCCTGAGGCTTAGCAGTCACAGGCGGTTAATCTGGTTTTCTGATTTTTGATTTACTCCAAGTTCCACTAACTTTACTTTTATGCAAGTTTCCTAGAGGCTGTGCAATGGAGTGGATACATGAAGAATCTCTCATCCTCTTTAGTTCAAGCATAAACTCAGAAGAAAAGAGCATACTAGCTTTCCCAAAGCTCAGTTACTAGAAGAAAAGGCTGGAAGAATCACAAAGTCATTAAAACAAAACAAAATCAGGGGACTCAGAACTAACACACAAAAAAAAAACCAAAAAACAAACAAACAAAAAAAAAAAACCCACAAAAAAAACCCCCCAAAAAACTTGGAAATAGACATAATTTGGCTTCTCTGAGCCACTGGAATTCATCCAGCCTCAGCCTTTTTTCCAAATATTTACTGAAAGGCACCAAATTAAATATTCCAACACAAATGTGGAGGCTGGGAGGTGGGGGATATCTCCCTCCCCATTAACATTGCTATCATCTCAGTGAGGAGTGAAATAGCTACTGTACTTTGAGAAAAAACCTCTGGGTAAAAAAGCCTGGAGCTATTTCACTCACACCTTATGAAAAAATAATATTATATGCCATTACACATACAAGTATTCCCAGCATCTCTCTTGTAGCAAATACATAATAGCTTTTTTCTGAAAAGTCTATGAACAAATAAAAGATGCTATTAATACCTGGAGACTAAATTTGAATATTCTGTAGGTACATATATATTTTAAAGAAATATATTATCTTATGTACTATTTCAAGTCCCAGAAACCCATTTAAATGACCTTATGTGTATCAATGGCTGAAGACATGTTTACTTTGCACAAACTATAATTCAGGTGAATTGTCTGCAGCCATGGTTTAGCTGAGAATAAAATCAGTAGCAAATAAAATGGTCTATCTAGTATCTTATTAGGTCATCCCTGTAGCTATATCCAGGGAAGATTATTTTATTCTTGACAATGATAAATGGAAAAGACAAATATAACTAGTAAATCTTCTGTAAATTGGCCAGCATTTTCAAGACATCAATTGCAATGAGGAAAGTTACTTTAAAGTGTATGTCACTCAAGCTGATGTTGATTTTTTTTTTCCTCATGTAGTGATCCCACACTCATCTTCCTATACCTCCACTTTTTGCCTTTTTCATTAATCTTTTGGGGTTTTTTCATTTCCCATCAATTCTATAAAAAATGCAATTTTATGCACCATATACTAAGGTATTTTAATAACATTCTGCAAAACCAAGGAAATTATTAGTAACTTAGACAAATGCATTCATGATGTATTGTATTGTATTTGTTTCTCCTGCAAGCCTTCTAAACACATTTTAGACAATCCTCTTTCCTCAATAACAGTGAAGTAAGCTAGTCCAATTAGTGTCACTGGTATCACTACAATATTAATTTCCATTACCCACTCTTGCATGAGATGATATGGTGATGATACAAAATAATATTACAGAAAAAGGTGTCACCTAGCTGAAAACCCTGTTAAATATAATAGAACTGCCAGTGAGGAGAGGTTTATTGAATAGCACTCTTGTAGTTGCTTGAATCAAGGGCAAGATAATTTTTTTAACATATGATGATGATTTTATTTACTATATCCTGCTCTCTCACAGTTCACTTGCATAGGTTTTGCTTAAAGAAATGTGGACATCTATGCCAAAATGAGACTCAGGAATATTAGAGATAGTCAGAGTAAATTCATTTTAACAGCTGTGAATGGTAACATGCTTTCTTACCACTACACAGTATCTGAATTACCACTTATACAGAGATTCATCACAAGGTTAATACCAAGACCCTTTTCTTTGAAAAATAAGTTTAATATTATTTTTAAATTAATCCAAATATTTGAATGTTATATTTTCTAAAAGTGCTAATTTAACTTAAATTTCATATGTAAGCACTGGACTGACTTGAGTGGTAATTAAAGATCAAGCAATTAGTGCTAGAAAAGGAGATTCAAAAGGCATCAATGGAAACCTTTTTAAATAATCATAAGAAAAAAATCATATTTAGAAATAAAATAACTGTTAAGATATTCAGTCCCCTTTTACCTTCCTCTCTGTTAATGAGTTTTCATATGTTGCTACAGCTGACATAAAAATGCATAATTTTACTAATTCATCTGGACTAATTTCTTTGCGATTCAGTGGCAGTGCTACAATTTCCCTAGTTGCTGCAATAATTTCCTCTTCCTTGGTTAACAACAGACTGTTTACTAATTTCCTAGAAACAGACAAAGTATTTTGTCTCTGATGGCTATTATGAATAACTTAAGCTGAAGGTCCTATTGTTTTGCAGTGCAGTCTTTAGCAGAAGTATACTAATAAGGACTAAGTATGCTAATTATTCATTTTAACGTGGGCACTTTAAAAGTGTCCTCAAGGCAGGAGGTATCTTGCTGTAAGTATGCACCACAAATCCTAGCAATGAAATGAATAACAACATACATTTCTTTCTTAATAAATCTTCTTGTCTTTTGCATAGAGTCCTTAATTTTTACAAAAGCAATTTCAACCTATATATTTTAACTAGTTAAGACCAAACTACAAACACAAGTTGTTAATTTTCCTCAAAATATACTCTCTCCTATTGTATTACATTAAGAGATTCTGTAACTGAATCTTCTCACCATGATATTGCTAAGGAAGAGTGTCTTATTCTGCTAAAGAATTTGGTGAATGAATGCTGCACAGATCATCTGGCTAATTAATCCTATGATCTGTCTTTCGTGATCATGAATTTATATAAAAGAATTATATTTTCCCCTCTAATTAACATCAGAAGTAAATATACTATGCCTTATGACAGAGTTCAATCAATAGTTAGTTTCCATAGAAATAACAAACCTTGAGAATTGTTTGTTAGAGACAAATAATTACCATATGCAAAATTCCAATAAAAACCATGGGCATACTTGGGAAGAGAAGAAAGAAATATTTTTTGTGTATCTTTCAGTTTGACTGAACCAGAGAACACTTAATGTCAGACTCCCATCCTCCTGTCCTAATAATCTGCTGGCAATGCCCTTGGAAGAACATGTAGGAGGATTACTTTTTGTTTAACTACTGCACTTAACCTTCACAGCACTTGCTTGCTGTGTTGTCAGTAAACACAGGACTGAAAGGATATGTGCTACTGGAAGGATAATTAAGTGCAGCATTAAGCAACTTTTCCTCAATCTTTGTGTAACTTCAGGTGGAAATGAGTGGTTAAAACTGCCGTATTTCTTAAGCAGAAAAATAAATTTAAAAAAAAAAGGAAAAAAAAAGAAAATAAAAGATTGAATGGAAATTAAAGACAAGGAGCTCACAAGCAAAAGTCACTTATTTTGATGAAGATTCCTCCAAGCGGACTCTAAGACTAATTTATTTCACACACACACACACACACACACACACACACACACACACACAAAATAAATGCTTGTCATTTATCAAGCCTCCTGTAGATTTGGTTTATCATTTCTTTGTATGACAGTATCCTCCAGAGTTCTTAACTGAGACCACATTTCTAAAAATTATTTGCAGACTTGTGAGGACACCAGCCATTGGCTAAAATTATCTTCATACACAAAACAGAGAAAGAATGCATAGATGGGAACAGAGATCAAATGAATTTTTCTAAGTCCTGTAAGAGTCAGTGGCAGATCTATGAAGAGGATTCAAGATTTCTTAGTCATAATTCAGTAGCTTGACATTGTGAAACCAGTTCTACTCACTGGAAAAAATAAACAAACAAACAAAAGCATTAGCAAGGACAGAGGGCTGTGTAGCCCTCATTTTACTGAGAATGGGTGTTTTGCTTCAGCAGGCACTGCAGGATCAAGAGGAAGCATTGACTGTTAAGAAAAACTAAAACGTTTGCAAACTTCATTCTTCTGTTGATAAAAAGCTATAAACCCAAAGTGAATAGCCATGCATGTGAAAAGAAATTGATCATTTTGAAATTTCTGATTATTGCATAGGTGAAATCATTGATTTACTGAAAGAAACACATACTTGAGTCAGAAAATCAAATGCCTTCACAACATTGCCTCACACACGGATTCACTCAAACATAGAGACCAATAATATCTTTTTCTTCTACTTACAGAATATTGACAATTTTGATTTGCATTGGCTAATATTGTGAAAGGGTTCTGTTTAGTTGCACAACCACAGAAGCATAAAAATACTTTTATAGCATTTATTTGCCCTTGGTGAAATTCAGTGAAGGGTTCAGAAGCTTGCATGCTTATGGCATAAATTAATTTGTGCTCTTCTGCCAGAGTCACAGAAAGCTGAAAATAAACTTTTATGGCATTTATCCATTTTTAAATACTGTTTTGTTGGAAGTCAATAGAGTAGTACGCAGAAATTTCTTGGCTCTTTTCTATTTTGTCTTCATTTAGTACAATTGTTAAAATATATATTTTCTAACAAATTTCCAACTGGCTTGTAATGTTTGGCTTCTTAAGAAGTATTGTGTTATGTTTCTTTATGACACAGAGGAAGACACAGGAATTGCAGAATATCCACCATTCTCAAATGAAGAACCTCTTTTAAAAAGTACTGACATGAAGCAGATTTTTTTTTCCCAATTCTGGCAATGAGCAGGCACTGCAGAATGACTACATCATCTCTGACATCTCCCTAACATTTCAGCAAAACTTTACAAAAAACTGGTGTTGAAGACAAGTAATCAGGTTTTAACTCGTTCTTGAAACTTTACTAACTCTCTTCCTGTAGATTACCACATAGAAACTGAAACAGATTTAATCATGGCTTGTTCAAAATGTTATTCATGCCATTACTAAGAAGCAACAAGATAATTAAGCTTTAATATCACAGAAAGAGAGAATCATTGCTTGTTAGCCTGCTTTACTGCCTCTGAAAAAAAGATGTAAGCATAAAAATAGGATTATTCATTTTAGATAGAGCTATTCATTTTAGATAGACTCCTATTTCTCAGTTTATAAATTGCAATAGAAAACATACTCTTGATTTCAGCAGTTTGGTTACCCTCATGGTGAAGAGAAGGTATTAGACAAATGAGTGAATACTTATCTCATTTGAATTGAAAAGCCAGTTGAACAAAATAAATGTGCATCAGTATAAAAATATGGCAAAACTTCACTCCACTCTGGAATATTAATTGAAGACCATTTGCACTGAATAAACTGTGACTTGCCAGAAGCACAACTCCATTAGTGCAGCACATGAACAGATAATGGTCCTCCTCTTACAGTGACAGGGTTTGTGTGCACTAGGACTGCATTTCTTAGATCAATTTAGTGAAGAACTCACCTAGAATATACTCTCTTATGTAAACAGTACTCAGTCCAGGATAATAATTGCCAAAAGACATCTCCAAACTTCCAAAGATATCTGAACAGTCTGTATTTTAGTAGATTAACTTGTAACACCTACTGTCAAAACCCCAACATTTTATTTAGACCAATACAGTAATAGAATGTGAAACCAAAGCATTTTTCTTCAATCCCTGTAGCTAATAATTAGTAAGCAGGAACAGGAAAGCATCCTGATCTTCACACCTATTTTTAACTGCAGGATTTTCTGAGTTGTACAGACAATGCAGCCAGCACAAATTTAGGGTTTTGCTACACATTCTGTGTAAAAGTGAATCAGTCTCCTTTAAGTGGCTGCCTACATGATGGGCTAACCTAGGGCAATAGATTCCATCCAGCTGAGCAACACAATAATGCACATGCTCAAAGAGCTCTGCTCCAGGGAAGGTTGTGAGTCATGCCACTAAGTACAGATGTCAGCAAGTACATAAGAGCAGAGAGGAATGGATGAAAAGGCAAATAAAACAATTAAAGATATTCTGCGTGACTCGAAGACAAAATACATGACTTTGCTGAGACCTCCACAGGTGTTCAGAGTGATAAACTGTGACATGATCAAAAGATCTATATTTACAAAAAACCAAGAAACATTTGGGGTATCTTTATTCAGACATTGTTGTAGTTCTGACAGCTGCTCTTCTCAGTATAAAAGTCAGGAGTAAGTTCAGTGAAACTATAAAAAAGACTATCATTCACATTAATAGAATTAGTACATGCATGCATAGATGGGTGTCAAAACAATTTAAATTAATTTACTCTTTCACTAGCCAGCAGTTTCTGTGCAAGATCATGTTCTCTATTTTTCATCACAATACTGTCTAGCATAAAACTCCTTCAGATATTTTGATATTTAGTATTGCAGTACTAGTAAATATCTTCCTGTTGCATTTCAAGTTAAATTCAATACACACATTGAGTGCCAAAAAGTGATATCTTCAGATATAAAAAATTGGCACAAACCCATGGAAGACATAGAAAAGGAATAAAGAAGGTAGAAATGCTCATCTTCTGATGTTATATTTTTTTCAACATGTAATGCAACTGCATTCTGAATTTGATTTTAAATTTTCCTGAAAGCCCCTTGGCTAGAATAATAAGTAAGTTACACTTTTTTAAAAAGTCAGTTAGTCTGAAAAATAATCTTGCCAATAAATTAGATATTTCTTAGAGTTTTTCAATCTAAATTACTTTATTGTTTTGTGTTGACTTTTTTTATTGAGCTTAAATTCTACATTTGTTGACACTTTATGAACTACATACTGTCAGCCTCATACAAAAATTTCAAAGTTAATTTTTTTAAATATTTGTGTAGGAGATCCATATGTTAAAAAACTCCACACCAAACAGAGAAAAAAACAAGCAAACAAAAAAAAAATCCCCAAACCAGAAGCCAAGAACTAGATATAATAATGAGCAATAAAATCTATGTTGTCTATGAGCCTGTAAAAAGGAACTGAACATGATATGGAGAAAGAGACAGGGAAAGGTGAATTGCTACACTGTAATAAGAATTAATTATAGGACCCAATCATAAAGCATTTTTTTTTCTAACTGGTAGGAACACCTGAAAGGCTTTGCCTACCTGAAGTGAGTCTATCTCAGAAGACTAATCTACAGTTTTCCAATATAGATTACCATTCTGAAGTAGTGATTGGAAGAGATGATGTTCAGTAGAGTTAGAAAAACAAGCTCAGGAAAAAGACTTTTCAGTGCTGATAGTTAAGCTGAGGTCAGAATGAGAAACTCTCAGACTAAATTTGTTAACTGAAGTGTTTCTAGCTCAGAAGCCAGCAACCCCTCCTGCTTCAACCCTATTTTTCTGTCTGCACTCCAACAAAAACATACCCCTCCTATTCTCCCTCCCTATTCTCATGCCATCATTTCCATCCCATTTAAAGCTTGTTATATTGCTAGTGTTACAAACCTCAATATTCTGTTTGCTTGAGTGGTAGCCCTCAAGGCATGTGGGAGCAACCTGTAAATGCACTGCTCTTGCATTAAGATCTGTTTTACTGATCAAGTTCAACCCAAAATTATACAGTAGCTAGACAGGTACAGCTGCCATTTTCACTCAATTACACTCACAGCTAGTGTAATTGTTACTACAATAATTTAATAGTGAGTAATTAATGCCAGGGTCCATATTTTTTGATGAATCATAGTGTGAGGTATGATGCTTAGGTGAACATTTATTATGAAAGCATGTGGTGGTCCAAACGAAATAATGTAGATCTTCAGCTAAGAATAATTCTATTGGCTATAAAATAATAAAGAACTATATCCAAAGTATGTCTCAGGGAAGAGATGCTAAACTCCTTACTTTGCTGCTGAAGACAGGACTGAGAAATGCCTTTGTTTGGCCAATCCTGAAAGCACAGATCTTATATCAACACCTCTCTTTTGGACACTGTACCTGCCCAAACCATTGCAGAAACAGTGCCCTTGCACTTTGAAATCCTGAAAGCCTGTGCTCAAAGCCTGTCCTGGAATGTCAGCAATGGACCAGGATCTGTGTAGGGTGCCCCAGTGCTACTGCTGATGCCAAACCAATCAGAACATTCAGTTCCAAATATAATTCCTGCCATTGCCAAATGGGGTCCCACAAGATATTCAGAAGCCTGGCCATTGCACCACATTAATTCACCACCACAGAAAAAATGTGAAAACAGATCAGATACCATATGGTATTTGTGGTCTTTTTATATCTTTCATCACATTTAGAAGTATCTACCACATTCAGTACAAACAACAAATAAAGCCATTTCCACAAAGAATGTTACATTTTTTGTGGATTGCAGAGGAAAGACATTATAAAACAGGGCTGAGGCCTGCTATAAATGACATTGCTGTGTGACTAAGCCTGAAGGAATAATGAAAGGCCCAAAAGGGAGAGAAGAAGGTAGTCATAGTCCAGCAGGAGAACATGAAATTGTGGTTTCAAATGGCTGTCATCACAGGCAGGAAAAATGGCTTGACAGAATTTGCTGCTCTGTTCAGAATGTTTAACATTTTTGTCACAGCCTCCAGGAGTGTTTATGTGCTCTATACAAAAATAATTGACTTGAGAAATCCAGTCCTGGGAGCTGGGACTGGAATAATGTTTTTATGTTTTGTCATATTTCCAATTCTTCTGCATTTCTAACTATTTCTATCTATGCATTTTCAGGAGAAAAAGAGGAAATTATTGTAAATAATGTATCCCATCTTTGTGGATCTTCAGCCTTTTCAGTTTATGAAATAAGATCCATATTTCTTTTTTTTTTCATTCAGAAACTATTTCAATTGATCATACAAGCACAGAAGAGAAAGAAGAAAAGACATTGAGAAAGTCTTATAAAGAATACACCTATAGCCCTGTACTTGCAATCTTTTAGGAAACAGACATTAAAGTTTCATAAAACACTAAGATCTAGGCAAAAGTTTCTCATACGTTTAATCTTTTCTTAATCAGTAGACAGTTACAAAAACGTACAGAAATGTGTTATTCTTTTTTTTATGGGAAGAGGCTGACCTTGAATCCCAATTTCCAGAGCATGTTGACCAATGAATCCAACAAGAAAGAGAATACTCTTGCAAAGGTAGGGCATGACACTCTTCTCAGTGTTCAGTGCAACCCCAATCTGAATAAGAGCCTGGGTTTTTTGTTCCTCTCTCATCTTTCCCCAAGTAAATCCATGCACTTGAACTACTCAATAGAAAATGTGAAGTGGAAATCAACTACTAAATAAATAAAACACTTTATATATTTAAGTTCTTGTGAATCACACTATTAAAAATCTACTCTTTCTTCTTTCTGGTGCATAGGTAATGCACCAAATATCTGAAGAATATTTACATTCTTGGGGAATAGGAATTCTTTGAGTGAACCATTCTCCCTTTATGGATCTAACCTTATAACTACTAATATTTCCAATAGCATCTTTCCATGTTTCAGAGTGGTGCTGTAATGCACACATATACCTACGATGTGTATTAATATTGGTAACATTTAGAGATATACATTTTTAATTCAGAATTAGAAATAAAGAATGATATTTTAATTATTGTCTTTCAGACAATGAAAGACATATTAACTAAAACCAGACTTTTGTTAATAATTGAGCTGAATACTTCCTTCTTGAACATTTTGAACAAAATTTATATTCAACATTTTTCCTTAAAAGACAGACAAGTCTTGGCTACTCTATCTAAAGATCAAGTCAATCCAAAGAACTCTCTCCTAGAAGCATCATTAGGACTAAAGACTGATGAAGTAACAACCCTTCCCTTCCCTTCCCTTCCCTTCCCTTCCCTTCCCTTCTTCCCGGAATTTCCCTTCCCTTCCCTTCCCTTCCCCTTAAAACCTCAGTACTGTTTCCCAAACCACTGTCTGATCATGTCTTCCCAAATTCCTTCTTCACCAATCTATTTTCACAAGATTTTTCTTAGGCATTTTACAAAGCACAGTAGCAGCAAACTAATTGAATGCACACATCAAATTAAACAACTCTGGTGCAGAAGTTGGCCTTTTAATTGGCTTAGCAAAACTCCACTATGCATTGGACCGAAGTTAATTCCTTGATGCTTCCTTTTTCTCTCATCTTAAAATGGAGTTGTCTTAGTTCACTTCCTTGTGGCTCAGCCTGGCCTTCATACAAAACATCCCTGAGAATTGTGACACTTGCTGGCAGCCTGAGCAGCCGTGTCAAGCAGTGAATGAGCGAGCATTCGGTGCTCAGCCGTGCATAGGCACGGCCTCATGCATAGCTGTGGCCTCAGGATTGCTCTGCAGAGAAACTCACATTGCTATTTCCCTTCCCAAACTAAACCTCCAAATCTGCCCATCCGTGGTCACTTTGCATAATGATGCAGGCTCAGTTTAGTCAGCTTAACTCCAGGTAATTACCGAGAACACAGTAGGTTTATATAGACCTCTATGAAAAGATAGACTCGCAGATGAATGAGTCATCCTTTGGAAATGCCTATTTCTTCACAGAGAAAAATAGTAATTGTGACTCCTATTTCAGTGCTTTTAAGAGCACCAAAATTAACTTCAGTGCTTCAGGTTGCTGCCTTAAATCAGATGGGTAAAGCCAGGCAGCAATTTACACTAGCAATATGCTAGGGCTCCTGTTAGAGCTGCAAAGGAGTAAAGCAAAAGACAAAACATGTGTTCATACTTCCTTGTTAGAACCAAGAAATATCTAAGCCACAGATAACAGAAGACATAAAATTGAATCATAAGAGAAAGTATTTTAGGGAAGTACGTACTGTAAATACTTTAAAAGTAACAGTTTTTAGTGAATAAGTGAATAATTTCTAACTGAAAAAACTTTTTTTGTTTGCAAGTTTTGCTGCTTTTTTTGCTGTACAAACAAAATAGGATTTCTGTATTTTTTAAATATAAAAGAAGCACTATCTGTTCCTATATTACAGTGAACTACAGAAGAATGACTCAGAAAATTTTTTTTAAAAGCCATAAATTCTAAGATCCAGCAACATATTTGGTGTTTACTTAAACCACTGTTATAGGTCAAACCTGAATCCAAAGTGGAAGCTTTTTGTTGTTCTGTTTTTTGCTTTTTATTTTTTGGTTTTTTAAAGTAAGAGGTCCTTACATAACCCCTAAATATTTAGGAATAGATTTTTTATTCTCTCTGGTTTCAATTTCAACAAACCCAGCCATAATTGGAGAAGAAAGTAACTGAACACTCTCACATAATCTATATTTATTCCAATTTGTGGCTAAGGGTGAAATTCTATCCTCTGATGTGCATCTCAGGAATGATTTAGTGTCCAGAGACTTGAAAGACCACAGCCTTTGACTCATTAATTTTGCTCCAACCCTAACTTATTTCCCAAAGGAATTTCTGTCTTCTGATAGATTTGTTGACAGATTTCTGTCTTGAAATGGCACACAAATGCATTTAACCTTAAATTAGTGACAACATCAAAGTGAAAGATACCATGAAACACGTCAGCCTTTTCCTACATAGAGAAGTCTGACAATATATTTCTTGGCTTACATTCTACAAAAAACAAAAAAAAGACATTAATCACAGAAGTCAAGAAGCGTACATAGATGTTATATTCTAGATGACATGTTCTTCAACACTGGTAAGCACTTGATTTCCCAATCCTTCCTCTTAGGGAACATGAAGAAGACCACACTTTCTTTTAACCTAGAGACATGGGCCTACCTATCAAGAAATAGGAGCAAATAACTCAGAATTCCTCCTAGAAAAAAAACTCGGGACTTGACTGGAGCATGTAGCCTACTCCCTAAAATGACATTCAAAGTTGCATTGTACCTCAGTGGTGAAACAGCCTAAGAGACCGATTTCTCTTCAGAGAGGGAGTAGAAACATGGGTCTATGTTTCCAGTAAGTTTCCATGTTTCTTTGGGTAGATTTCTTAGGCCTTCTTGCTATTTACAAAAAAAAAAAATGTACTCAAATATTTCACTGCCATGGGTTATATCTGCTGAAAAATCACTAACAATGTCTCATTAAGATCTCACAAGTAAATTCATTAGTACTTCTGGATTCCAAAGCAGAAGGCTAGAAGTCCACAAAAATCAGGTATTTCAGAAGAGAATAACTCCAAATTAGTTCTCTAAATTAATTCTGTGTAGAAAACACATAACTGCAGAGTAAAATAAATTGACCCACTATTAAACCGCAGAGCTTTTTGTCACCACACCAATGTTTATATATTGCAAATCTTTACTGTATTAAAGTTAACAGGAATGTAAACAGACTTCCTGAATTTCTCCCAAACATAGTGAATTTCTGATAAACAGTCTGTCAAAATATTCCACAGAGATTCCTCTATTTGATTTTTAGGTAGCTGTGAAAGCACGTATTTTCCAAGATTTGCTCTGCTACAACCTGAAAAGACTGGGCTCTCCATCTCTCAGTTTTCTATATTTTATAGCATTGTTAGCATAATTTCAATTATGTTTGCTTTGATCTTGATGCAAGAGCCAGAATCCTGAAAACTAATAAGGACGCCTTACTTCATGTATATGGATGAATAATTCACTATGAAGTCACTCACACCTCATTTATCAGTAAATCTTACCTTTATTTGGGTTGCAGTGAAATTTTAAAATCATAAAGCA
Source organism: Dicaeum eximium (assembly GCA_013396995.1). Taxonomy (NCBI): domain Eukaryota; kingdom Metazoa; phylum Chordata; class Aves; order Passeriformes; family Dicaeidae; genus Dicaeum; species Dicaeum eximium. The sequence goes on from VWZP01008548.1 coordinate 186,133, forward strand.
GCAACTTCAAAAAAAACAACAGTTTAATTTTTTATATTAAAAAAAATTAAAAAGAAATAAAATAGTTCAAGAAACAACTGTGGCACTGAGTGCCATAGTCTAGTTGACAAGGTTGTAGTTGGTCAAAGGCTGGACTCAGTGACCTCAGAGGTCTTTTCTAGCCTTAATGGTTCTGTGATTCTGTGACTGAGAACACTACCTGATCAGAGTATGCAAGAAGTATAACCTGCAAAATGGAATCTGATAGACTTTCTCTGATTTTAGTATTCTATTAAAAAAAATATTTATAGAAAATATATATTTCACATCTAGAAATCTGTAGGCATCTAATGATGCTACAACACAGCAATTTCAAATATACCTCTTCTCAAATTCCATCACAAAAATCCTGTCTGAATGTAATCAGGACAGTCCAGAAAAGTATGGTGGTAAGGGATATTTGGCATTTTAATTCTGCTTTTCACTCTTTCTCCTAAAGAACTGAACTAAAAACACCCAACCCTTTCCCCAGGAAAAGAAACCAAACCACCAAACAAAACAAAACTGCCCATAGTTTTCCTGTGGAGGAAGATAATTTATTTCTATTTTCCTGGGAGAATCTGGAAGCCCAGTTGTCTCACCGAAGAATTAGATGGGTAGCAAAAGTATCAGTGCTAATTTTTCTCATGTACCTCCAAAATACTAGATTTAATTCTCAGATTATTTTAGCAGCCTGTGTTGAGAGAGCAATGATTTCAACTCTACATTACTCTTGGCTCTCAAATTGTTGAGCTAGAGTTAAACTATTGTAACAGCTTTTTCAATCTTTTCAATCGTGCACTTGAATTAAGAAGTGCAGTCAAGTTGCTAAATTTAAATTGCCTTGACTCTGAAAATGTCAGTTCAAGCTGAAACAAAATTGTTTTGAAAACTAGTAATTTAATACAAATTGACTATATTACAAAGTAAGCATATATTTGAGTATGTGAGCCCTAGCTAATACTACTCATTATACTCCCTGAGAACCTGTGAAAAATTAATATTCTATACCAGTTTTACCTAGGAAATAATATCAAATACAATATCAAATGAAAGGTGAAAAAATGTGTGCTGTAAACCCACATAACCTGATGGAGTATTTTCTTTCTTGTTGTTTCCCACATAGCAACAGGAACTTAGTACATCTGCCTCTACAGGTACTGTCCCTTTCTCCCTTTGTCAAGCAACCAAGATTTATAAGGGCCCCGAGTAATTTCCAAGCTCCAAATTACACTAGATACACAAAGCACTTAGATAATTTTAAAGAAATGCATTTAAGTTAATCTGCCTTCTCTGTACAGTCATTGAACTAAAAGAATCACCTTAAGGGCATTTCAGAATAGAAATGGGTACAGTCACTGAGAAAGCTTGTCTTTCTTCACTGTCTGTTCATTAGCACTGATTAAATAAAATAGAAAGGGTCTCCTGGATGGCAGTCCCTTTGGGACTCATTGATGATATTCTCAGAAGATCAGCTTACCTATGTGATACTAGGCACTCAGCAGCTGACTCACACTGTCATCTTCATCTGCTAAATTCAGTACCCACTTCTGTCAGATTTTGCAAGTACAGTGTAGCATCTGGTCTGGCGCAAAACCCTGCCTATTTCTTTAGTCTATTTCTTTAAAACGCTGCATTTTCTCCCTTTTCAAATAACTCAAGCAATGGGGCTTCCACCTCCTCCTCCAAAAGACTATTAGCATTGAGTTCTCTCATACCCTATTTTGCTTTGTATATTAATTCACATATTTTATTATGTTAATTAATAATATGCATTGCTGTAATAATAGGTATTTAGTACTTCTTTCCTTCAGCTACAAAATTTTCTTGTTGTGAGCATGTAATTACTAATGTTTTAGAGACTTCATCATAAGCAGAGTATCTGGAGTGAGTATTTTTTCACTGCAGTGTGAGTATACTTTTCTGGTATCATTTAGCCTTTCCTACGTTTCTTCAATGAATTTTGGCTTTGCTTTGCTGAATTATTATTCTTACAGACACTGTAATTGCCATCATATATAGCAATCTATTTATAAATAAATATGTGGATGAACATTTGAAAACAAGCCACCAAAATAATGTAATGAGGGGCAATTTGCATTTAGCAGAACATCACAAAATTGCAGAAAGCAATAACAGGGAGAAATAAATATTTTTCCTATTGTATCCAAAATTCTAAACTTCTTGTCTAAATAATCTGTAGCTAATCAACACTTACTGGGAGCAAGCTCTGAGCTGAAATAGGGAGATACCATGGCAGAAAACCAGACTTGACCACAAATAGTGCTGCCCAGGAAATTATTTTCCCAGCAATATTTAAAGTTTTCACAAACTTTCTCATTCTACAATTGAAAAAACAAAGTTCTGCAAGAGTAGGGAGAGATCTACATCAATTCTGGAATGAGAAACCATGGGAGAGAAGAGGCTGGCAGGGACTGGAGCCTCAAGAGCACTATATTCTAGCTCCTTACACAAATGAGGCAAAGCAGGGGCATGAACTGTAAGTGCCAGTGAACGCCAGTTGCCAAATACTGCAGAGTAGGTGTTTTCCTCTCTCTTTTCTGAAAAAGATAGATGGATGTGGGAAATACTTCTTGGGACAATCTTCACTGGAACTGACATGTTTCTGAACTTTTTGCTGAATTTGAGTTTTCTAACAAAAGCCCCCATCTTCTTTCTTGAAAAATCAATTCTTACTGTCCCAGTTGTATGCTAGAAAACAAAAACATCAGCCTTGACAGCAGACCACACTGGGACAGAGCTCAGCACATGAACTCTTGCCCCAGTGTAGCTGATCATTACAGAAATGGTACATCTTTATTTCCTATTTGTTTCCAAGCTATTCAGTATTTGTGTTTCAGAATATTTTGCTCCACTAAGCATTTTCCTTCTATTTTTAAAATTTTTTTGTTACTTTCCTCCAAACCCCTCCTTAACTTTGTATTGTTATCATTGCTTGTTGAGCATTTTTAGCTAAATAATAATTAAAGAACAAAGAAAAGAAAAAACAAAGAGAAATGTTTGGTCTTTCAATGTAAAAAGTTAGGCTACTTTCACTCTTTTGGGAAAATATTCAAATGTTCTTTAAATTATTTCAGAAACATATTTCAACCAGTAGTATTTACTGAAAAAATGCCTAATGAATTTAAGCTAGTCTTAAAGCAAACTGAGTTCTGTTGATTTATGCAAACAAAAGGTCTGACCTCAAGCCTTTTCTGTAACAGCAAGAACAATAAAGCCAATAAAACAATAAAAGCAATAAAGAAAGAAAATACTGTCTTCATCTGGACATACATCAGTATGTATCAAATACTGAAAACCTGGAAAGAAGCATTCCACTCAGATTTATATATAACTTCCATTTACTATGTCTCCTTAGAAAAAGCCAGCAAATTAAATAATTAGACACATAGTCGTGGTTGACAACCTAATTTATTTTAATGAGGACAGCAATATACCTGTTTTCAGCACAAAGAAACATTGTGTTTTGACAAAAGCACATTATGTTGCCTCACAATGGAAGTGCTGTGGAAACAAGCATTATATTATTATTATACTATTGAGAGTATAATAATAATAAGTGAAAATATGACAAAGATCTTTTTACTAGTGTCATTTTATTAATGAATCCTACACATCAGAGGTTGCTGGGGCATGGTACTCTTTATTTACAGATTCAATAGAGAAGAGAAGGATCATAACTTAAAAACGACAAAAGTTTCAAATATATTAAACAGTTCCTCCCTCTCATGGTGAATGAATAAGTATTAATCTACTTTCAGCTATTATTTTAACCACGAAAATGATAGTATTCTTCGATTCATTTTTGTCGCAATTTTAGTAGTGGTAAAATAATAGATAACTGATAAAATCAAAGCCACTGCAACCTGCAGTTACCTTCCAGAGCCAAGTCTATCAGAGCAAGGGCAGGCCAAAGACAAGGCCTGTTCCTGCAGGTCCTGACATGACATTCTTATGCAAGCCCAGGAATTCATCATGGCTGCAGTTTATTTGTGTTGAGAAATACTGAACAGTAGATAAGGTAAATTCAGCTGAAACCAGATTTATCTACTAAACTCTGTTAGTATCTGCCTTAGTTTATATATATCCCCATTTCAACTTCTGTGGGAAAAAATCCCACAAATTAGGCAAAATCCTGAGAAATTTTGTTACTCTGATTAAAAAAAATTTTCCCATAATATATTCCCTAGATTATGATATAATTCCCTGCTTTCAGTATTTTTTTTCCTGATATTTTCCAAGTGTTTCTGGTACTGCTCATGGAATTTGAAGCTCAAATACAGTAGGATTTGCACCATTTTATTCCTCTTGGCCAAGTTCCACAGCAGAAACAAGTAGAAGTTGTACTGGGAAGATAAGGAGCCACTTGCTTCTCCATCCACCTCTGCAGCTGGAAGAGGAAACTCACAGGCAAAGATCATCATCTGCTTAGTCCTTCACCTGATATGCAGCAACCACTGTGGGGTGGTGAGAACACCAGGAGGGCACCTTGGACCATTAAAAAGGACCTTTGCTGACTTCCAACCCAGCCCAGCTAGAGCCAGGGAAATTTAGTGAGCAGCTGAGTCAGCCTTTTTTTTCCTTTTGTATTTCCTAAAAGAGATTAAAAGCAGCATGAAGCATAATCATCTCAGTATAATTGCACTGCTGGACATTGTCTTGAGAAATCAATCTTAAACAGCAAAGCTTTGAAAGGATTTATATAGTTTAAACAATGAAAAATCAAAAGACACTGTAAGTTGACAGAATATAAACAATTTGATTTTGGATCATTCCCAGTTTTCAGTTTCCCAGTCCACACAGATGAAAATACTATTGGTAAGCAAAATTAGGAGGAAATATGCTGACTGTGTCTTCTTGAGAATTAAATGCCTAACCAGTATTTCTTGCTGGAACAGAGCAGAATTATGCAGTCTGAAAGCAGAAATTACATCTTTCATGGCTTTAAAAATGATGATTTCAAAGTTTAAAAATGGTTTCACTGTTAAAAAACCCCAAAAAAACCAACGTACAGATCCAGAACAGTAAAAAGGTGGAATTTCAGAGCTGTCAGCAATGAAGTAATACACAAGATTTAGTGAAAAGCAAAGAGGACTTTGGCTCTTTACTTTGTTAACTTGTGACAAGGCCCAATTACAGCACAATGTTCTGCACCATTAGCTAAAGAGATTAGATATAAAGACAGAAACTAGTATTTCATAGAATCATAGAATGGCTTGATTTGGAGTGGACCTTAAAGATCATTAAGTTTCAATTCCCCTGTGCCATAGGTGGGGTCACCTTCCATCCAGTGTGGTCTTGACCACTTCCGGGGATCATCCACAGCTTCTTTGTAATATCTTCATAATACCAAATCTAGATCTACCCTCTTTCAGTTCAAAGCCATTCCCCTTTGCCCTGTCACTATATGCCCTTGCAAAAGGTCTCTCTCCAGCCCCCTTGTTGGCTCCCTTTTTAGGTACTGAAGGGCTGCTAAAGGTCTCCTCAAAGCCTTCTCTTGTCCAGACTGAACAACCCCAGCTCTTCCTCCCATCTTCATAGAAGAGGTGTTCCATCCCTCTCATCATCTTCATGGCCTCCTCTGGACTTGCTCCACGTCCTTCTTGTATTGGGGCCTCCAGGTCTAGACATGTTACTTCAACCAGAGTCTAACAAGAGCAGAGGAGAGGAGAATCACTTCCCTTGACCTGTTGGTATATGCCTCTTTTGATGCAGCCCAGATCGAGCTGCAAGTGCACCTTGCCAGGTCACATTGAGCGCTTTTTCCACCAGCACCCCCAGGTCTTTCTCTGCAGGGCTGCTCTCAATCCATTCTCTGCCTGCAGAATGTGCCCTCTGCACTCGGCCTTGTTGACCTTCATGAGGTGTGAACATGCTCACCTCTCAAGCCTGTCAGGGTCCCTTTGGATGGCATCCCTTCCCTCCAGCATTTCAACAGCACCACATAACTTGGTATCATTTTCAAAACTGAGAAAGATGTACTTGATCCTACTGCCCACATCACCAACAAAAATCTTAAACAGTGCTCGTTCTAATATCAACCCCTAAGGAATTCCACTTGTCACTGGAATCCATTTGGACACTGAGCTGTTGAGTGCAACTCTTTTCCACTGAGTGGTTTATCTCTCAAAACCATGTCTCTCCACTTTAGAGGCAAGAGTGTCATACAAGGCAGTGTCAAACGCTTTGTATAGCAAAGCAAAGATAGAGAGATGGCATTTGCTCTTCCCTTGCCATGGTTGTAACTTCATCACAGAAGGCCACCAGGTTCGTCTGGCTTGACTTGAGCTTAGTGAAGCTATGCTGGTTGTTACCAACCATCTCCTTGTTTCCTGTGTGTCTTAGCATAGTTTCTAGGAGGATCTACTCCATGATCTTGCTGAGCACTGAGATGAGACTGATCAGCTTGTAGTTCCCTGGGGATTTGGGGTTTTTTTTCCCTTTTTAAAGATGGGAGTTATGTTTCCCCTTTTCAATAAGTCAATAAGAACTTCACCAGACTGCCACAACTTCATAATATGATGGATAGTGGCCTGACCACTTCATCTGCCACTTGTCTCGTGACCCTCAGATAGATCTGATCAGATCCCATGGACCTTCAGGTTCCTGAGGTGGTATAAAACGTTATCTCCTACAGTGGGCAGTTTTTAATTCTTCCAGTGCATTCCATTAAAAATTAGTGCATCCTATTAACATCCAGAAAGATGTCATAGTTCTGGAGGATTTCCTACTAATCAAGTTAATAATGAATATATGTTCAGTCATCTGACACTGCTCAGAACCCTATAGCCCTGTATTACTGCTTCTTGTGCCTTACACTATAAATTATGGAACCAAATTTTTGTTTGCATAACACCTAAAAGTCTCCTTAGCCCAACTTTTACATAATCTTCAAACACTGTTACTCTCATTTCATATTAAAAATTTATTCCAAAACTAAATCACAGAGTTGCTTGCTTCCACAAATAAGGTAGTTTTGCTGTGTGTTTAATTTATTTAGTTGTTAGGGTTTGTTTTTTGGTGTTTTTTTTTTTTGGTTGGTTGGTTGGGTTTTGTTTGTTTTGTTTGGTTTTTTTAGGGGGGTCTTCTTTTTTTGTTTCTCTCATATGTGTCTTATCTCTTTTCATTATCACAGGTCTTAATGAACATATGCTGCCTTTTAGTGTTTGAGAACTCTTACTAAAGTTAAACTTGAACTGCTTTAACAGAACCCCACCAATAACTCCTGTGTAATGGATTTATAAGAGTCCCCTATAATTTTCTCTATAAGATGTGATAAATGACAAAAGATGAACTCTTCAGAATATTTGGAATAGCATTCACTATTCATTTCACATTCTCTCTTATACTAAGTATCTTATAACACTTATCATCCTTGGAAAATAAAACCTAGCTCTAGTTATTAATATCTTTTTTTAAATGCAGATCTTGATTTCCCCTGGAGACAAGACTTAGCATTGAGCTATCAGGAGAAAAGAAGACTTGGAGTCATATATTATCTGCAAAGAAAGGATTTTTCTAGGTTTGGTGAGTAATCCTTTTTTTCTTTTTTTCGCAGGTGTGCTGGCAATTTATAATTGTACGTTTGCCTTTAATACCATATTGTACTTTCAGTCACAGGACCATAAGTAAAGCAATTGCTTTTGTATCCTGAGTCACTGTGCACATTACAGTCTATAAATGTAACAATAATCGTGACGTTAATAATACTTGGATATCCTCTGGCATTCTTTTATCAACATAATTCAGTAAGTTTTAAATGGAGAAATAATTATTCTTGGTTTATGGATGGAGAAACTGAGGCATTGAAGGAACTTTAAGATTGGATTTCAGTGTTTGCAAACCAGTTTATTACGTTTTGCTCCTTCATAAATTCTGTATTCCAAGAGACTCCAGCTGTTTAATTGAAACAAAAGTGTTACAAAGGCCTGTAGCGGGTGCTGACTCACTGAGGTTTCTTCTCAGCGTGCTGTCAGCTGATTAAGAACTGGTACAGAACAAGAGAATCTATTTTAAATGTCTTGTTCTAGGGATTTTAAAAACTGACCAAATTCCCCCTCAGATTTTTGACATAGATACAATGAAGTCAGCCAGTCCAGGCACTGAAATAGAGCCCCAGATATGTTTCCTGACTGTGAGCTAGACTGTAACACTCACTTCTTTAATCAAATTATAAGCTTTAATTTAATCACAGTACATGCCCCCCTCTCCCTGCCTTCTACATCCTAAAAAAAATGTGATAGAGCAGTACACAGGAAAAAAAAAAAAAAAAAAAAAAAAAAAAAAAAAAAAAGAAAAAAAAAAAAGAAAAAAAAAAAAGAGACCAGTTTTGTGATTTAAATGTATAATTGTATTTCTCCAGAGTAACCCTGGAGGATACGTACTACAAGAGGCTTTGGTGCCCCATTTTAGTTCTTTTCTGAAGTCATAAGAACCTTTCTTTGCACAAACAGTGGCTATGTTGTAAAATAAAAAAAAAAAAAATTTAAAAAATATGATTTGCACACATTAGGGTTAGTAACTATCTTCTAATAAGAAAGAGAAGCACAGAGGAGGAGAATTTGATAAGCTGATTTAATAATTATGCTCACTTGATACTGAACAAAGAGTAGAAACCAGAGGAAGAGAGTGACAACTTACTTATCCCTACATGTTAGGACATACCAAAATATTCTAGATGTTAATAGAGAGATGAGAATGAACATGGCAAGACAAATACATGCTTAGAGGTCCAGGTAAAATTCCACATGTGGAAAAGGTCCTTTTAAAGGAATTTATTCCTATTTCATTGAAAAGAAGAGAAAATAGGTGAAAACAGTTGTTTGGCTAGTCTAGCAAGTTAACCATGGCTGCTCACAAATATAAAGAACCTAATGAGCTGGAAAAAGAGAAAAAAAAAATTCAAGGACTCATTACTGAAGATAGAAAGAGTATTCTGCATTAACAGACAGCTAGTAGGATGATTTTTTTTTTCCCATTGGGTAAAATTCAATTATCTTCAATTAGGAATGGCAGCAAAGTGCTGGAATGTGTAGTGAATGGAAAGAATTAACCATTTCCAGATGACTCAGCTAATCATTAAATGAGTTCTATCCCTGAACATGAGAGATGGTATTCCAGTTGGGAAAATTTTATCTAGTCTGTTTCTTCCGTCAGCAGAGAAAGTCCAGATGATTACTCATTTCAAGACTGCTTTTAAATTTAGAGAATGGAGATACCTTTCTCCATGGACTATAGAGAAGGTCTATGCAGCAGCTTAGACCAGATGCCTGACTTACATTACTAAAATAAATATTAATCACAACATAAATACAGGATTATTTATGTCTCTCTAGCCACTGTGCAAGAATTCATTGGTGATGGCCCACTTTAGTACATGTGCTATTTATCTATCTGAATTCACAGTACTTGTGGGGAATCAGCTGACTCAGCCAGTTAAAGTACATAAATGAGCAACTACCAAGGAGGGGGTAAAGGATAAACAAATGAACACTCTTAGCAAAAAATCAAGATGTCAAGAATAAAATTAATCAAGGCACCAAGAGGCTTGAACAGAAATACTTTAGTTGCCTATATATGAATGGTAGAAGACTGGATAATAAAAAAGAGAAATTGGAATTGGAATTGTTCTTTTATGATCTAGCTAATATTATTGAGACCTGATGGGAAGATCTGCATGAGTAAAATGTTAAAATCACCGATATACTGGATTTAGGCAGGATCTAGTAAGAAAAGAAGTAACAAAGTCACTTTCTATCAAAAAGGGCTATTACCTGCACCTGAGTTCTCTGGTAACTCAGAAGAAAAATATTTTGCATGTTCATAGATTCATGTTCCGAACAAATTAACATATTAACAACATGAACAACATGAACAAATTTATGTTCAAACAAATCAACAAAAAGCTTAGACAAGGCACTAGCAAGTGTCTATAACAGAACAACAACTTAGTCTAGGAAAAGGATGGCTGATTTCTGCTGTAGAAATGGAGAAACTGCATAATAATACGTGACTTAAACTTGAAAGGCACGGTTGGAAGTCTCATGGTCCTTATGATTTCTAAAAACTATTGAAGGATAAAATGTAATAAAATTAATATTTCTTCCTAAATGTTCTATTCTTGTTGCAGTTACCTAAAGGGGGCCTACAAAAAAAGCAGGAGAGGGACATTTGACAAGGATGTGTAGCAATAGGACAAGGAGGAATGTCTTTGAACCGAAAGAAGGTAAGTTTAGATGAGATATTAGGAAAAATTCTTCAGTATAAGAGTGATGAGACACTGGAACAGGTTGTCCAGAGAAGTTGTGGATGCCCCATCCCTGGAAGTATTCAAGACTGTGTTGGATGGGGCTTTGAGCAACCTGATCTAGTGAAATGTGACCACAGTCATGGCAGGCAAGACTGAAACTAAATTAATCTTTAAGGTCCCCTCCAACCCCACCCATTCTCTAAGTCTATGACCTAATTATATCTGTAAAAGGTAAACCAGCCCAAGTCCAAACAAGTATGATATGTACTCTCAGCAAGTTTCTGGATGACACCAAACTGGGGGGAGTAATTCGTTGGAGAACATGACCATCATTCAGAAGGATTTCTACAGGCTGGAAGAATGGGAATGCCCATTCACTCTACGAGTGGCTGGGAACTGGAAAACAACAAAGTCACAGAGGTGCATGTGCAATGGCAGAACCCCCTGTACTGGTACAGAGAGACTGGCTTGGCAGCACCTCTGCTGAACAGGATCTGTAAACCCTGATGGACTGGGGGCTGAGCTTACTTTAGTGGATATTTATCTATTGTTGACTATTTTACTGCAGCACTCTCAAGGACTCAAGTACAGAACCCAAGGTTAATGTCAGAATATGGCACCTTCACCTTCAACAAACATTCAAGGCCACCAAGTAAAGAAATATATACATATATTTCACTTAAAAATTAGGTAAATTTCATAATTCAGTTAAAAAAAAAAAAAAAAGGTCAATGGAACCTGGCACAGAAGTTTAAAAGTAAATTTTTAGGACATGAACATGCTTCATCACTATTTTTCTTTTCTGGTATGAAGTACATTGTCAAAATGACATACTGTTAAGATTTAGAAAACCTTCTGCCTTGAAGGAAGAAAAAGTGGTTTCCTTCTTAACTGGAAGACTAGTATGAAACAGATTCAATAAAAAGAACATGAAACATTCCAGGTGAGCTATGTTTTGGAGATTAAAATTAAACTAAGGAAAGGCAAGGACAAAAGTTTAGTGTTGTGGTGTGTAACACTAATCCACAGATCATTCTCAGAGGAGAATTAACCTGTTTTTGTTTTTAAGTCTTGTAAAAGGAATTCAACAAAGCATCACTAAGCTGTCAAATGAAAATACTAAAAAACATAATTTATCCTTTTTATCAATGTTTATCTATGTAGAGCTTTTTTTTTGTTTCCATTTGCTTTTTTTTTCCCCCCTAGGGAATGATCCTATACTAATACAATCGCATGCTTTGTAACAGTGGGAGCCCATGTAAGAGATTAAATGGCAATGATTGAACTCGGAGAAAAATAGACACAGAAGGGAAAAAAGATGCTCTGAAAGATTTTGAAAATAGCTTCTTGCATAGCTGGCACAATGTATATGATGGAACCTACTGGTTTGAACTGGATTGCTGTCCTTTTTTTGAGATGGATAGACTTTATTTATTTGTAATGAAATGTTTCTTTCATAGTGATTTCTGAATCCTGACTGCAAAATTTATGTATTTTTAGGAAAAAATAATTTAATTTGCAATAAAAAAGTTTTTTTTAATCAGTTTATTTTTAATTTTTTTTTGTGTGTGTGTTTCTTTTCGTAGTTTCAGTAATTTTAAAGACACCTTAGGTATTCTATAGTATGCAATTTGCTGAGCCTTCTAATCATACTAAGATTTCTTTAATATTAAAACTTTATTACCTTTATTTATAGATCTGAAGTTTCCATAATATTATTTCATTATGCTAGAAAAATCAAAATACAGCCTTATTCTAGATGGTCCTCACAGAAATGGCGAGTAATGGAAAAAATTTAGAATACCTTCAGAGCTGCAAAATGTTACTAAATGCTTGGCTCCATAGCTGCACGTGTTCTGCCATCTGAGTTAAACAGTACAAGAGAGTAACAGTAATTGTCACTTGACCTTTTGATTAGACCTAGTTCAAGTAAGTGTTATGAGAATAATCAGTTGGTACTAAATGATGAGCAAAACAAGCAAACAAGATTATTTAATCAAATGACCTTTCTTAAAACAGTGTTAGCTCAAGAAAGGTATTTTTTTTTGGTTTTAGCCTGGTTGTGACAGAAATGAAAACGAGAATAATTCCCTCTAAGGGTATCCAACTCAATAAGGACAAAATCACAATGCTTATCTAAATCCAGTAACTTTCTTACAATGGCTTCTGCATTTTCCTGTGTAGCCCTTCCTCTTCCACCACCCTTATCCCTTCGACCCAAATAGCATCTATCAGATGCCAAGGTTAAGTGCAAGGTTAATGAGATCAAAGAACTGAATGCAGGTCAGGATATAAAGTCACTTTACATAAGGATGCTTTGTCTTTCAGAGCCAGCTGTGGAGTGGGCTGTGAACAGTGATGCAGACACCAATATCCTTTATGGACAATGTAGGGGGTTTCAATCAACTCTTGCAAAAGTATCTTTATTACAGAAAAAAAATGCTTACTTAACATCCATATAGTCCAGCACCCACTTCATTTGGCTATTTTGTTAGCTATTTTTCTTACAGTATATTCAATTGTCATGGTAATTAATTTTTATGCTGACCTGAGGCTATCTATTTTTATTTCAGGGTGTTCCATTCACTCTTTCTCCAAGATAGGTACAACTATTCAGCTTTGCTTCACAGTCCCCTAACTCTGAAGCAGAACTGCCCACCTTTTAAAACAAAAGTCTTTCCCCTCCAGGTACAATAACAAAATAAATTGATGGTACGGCATATACAAACTTATTTCAGCCCTCAGAGAATTGCTTACTGCCTTTCATGCTAAAACACATATAAACACGGTAATTCACTCTGATTTTATGAATTGCCTCCTGACTATCACTGGGGAGTGATGGCTAGGCAGTGCTAAATGAAAGCATCTAAAGCAGGTTGAGAATGACTGCAGTGTGCCTGTAAAGATCGATGAGCTGGCAGGTACTGTTATAAATTACCTGGGGTGCCATTCACAGACGATAAGAGCTTCATCCTGCATGACAGCCATTGATCTGATTCAGAACTAAGATGCAACCTCTGATGACACTCCTTGAGGATAAAAGGTTATGCTTCACATTTAGTTATGAATAATAAGGTCATGTTTTAATTAAAGTAGTATCTCAGTGGAATATTAGGGCAGTGAAACCGTACAAATTAGTATGACTGTACAGCAGTTGTTGCTGAAAAACAGCCTAGTACTGAATATAACAACAGAGAATAACAAAGAAATTATATTAATGAGGCAAATAGCCCATGTTATTAGAAGGAGCTTAACTAGTCAGACCTCAAAATTAGAAGAAACAATAGTTTTTGACTTTATGTTTCACACTAAAGCTGGCAAAACAAGAAAATTGACATTAACGTAAGAAATACTTGAACTATACAGCTATGTTTTGGTTACAGTAATTTCAATACACTTTAATTTAAAAACATTTTGTGCAAAGCCTTTAGCTTTATGCAAGCTAAAAACAAGCTTAGGACTGATTGTTCATAGAGATTTTTGAGTCTTCTTTTCTGGGAAACTCAAAGGATTGTTCACAAAGGTTTTTTTTTGGCACAGTCCCAATAAAATTTCATGACCAAGGTTTCTGAAAATGAAACTGGCTATATTACAAACATGTATCCAGAACAGCTATTAAATGGAGCAAATATTATTTGTAAATATTTGTCAAAATCCTATTATATAATATAATAAAATGTAACTGATAAATATGTGTGCTGCTGAACCAGCAAAATATTGAGGCTTGTGCTTAAGTAAATTATCTAACCAATACCAATCTTAGAAACTGAATTAAGCAATATAGGGTGGGATACAGTTATTATGCAGCCTACTCTGTAGTAAAGGAATAGCACATATTCTAACTCACACTCCAAAAGGCAATTTCACTCACCCAAGATTCAGAAATTAACCTCTAATATAGAAAGTGTTGCAACAGTTCAGTCATGAAGATTTATCAAGAAAGTACAAACGGTACCTTGTGCATTCTGTCAGCATGGCAAACTTTATTTATTTATTTGCTTTGACATACTGCAAAACATGTACAACCAAGTCTTTCGTCACACCCACAGCTGTTGCAGCTTATGGTGTCCTCAATCCAAACTAAATGTTCATTTTGCAACTACTCTGCTGTCAAATGATAAGTGAAAGATAGAATATATACACAGTAAGTACTTAATAGCTTTAAAAATATACTTTCTATCATAGTGTCACCAGTTGCTTGTCAGAATTCAGACATTTTAAAATGTTTAGTGCTCAAACTAGCAGAACACATGCAGATCAGAAACCAAGGATAGCAGCTCTGCAGGACAGCAGCTATGCAAATGCCTTGAAAACATAAATTGCTCTGAAAAGGCTGAAAACACAAGATCAGATTGGAAGGTCAAGAGATTATGGAAACGAGCTGTCCACCTCCCATGGTGCATGACAGATTTTCATTTCCCTTGCTGTTCCTAATATAACTGACCAGCCATAAAGCAAAACTCACTTACTACAGACAAGCAATGCCTGTTGTGGGGCTCTTAGTAAGTCTGGCTACTTAGAGAAATGCAAAACCTCCAGACAACTACAGGACCAGACCAGTTACTTTGAACTGTCTTTAATTAAATCAAAACTGGGTTTGAAGCTGTTATGAATTTGTTTATAGATGTTTTAGTCATAATCTACTGCTTTGCAAGGCAGATATAGAGCTTTCTCATTCTGATGAGAAATAAGTGACATTCCATATGAAAAATGTAAATCTACTGAATATTTATTTTGCTTGTGTTCTATATTGTTACTGATATCAGACTATAGCTAAAATTCCTAAATTAATACAGAGCATAGGCAGAGAATCTTCTGCAGAAGATTCTGTCTCCAGAATCATTATCTAAGCTTTTATATCATTATTTGTTTCCAACAATTGTTATGCAAACTTAAGAACACATTTAGCATAATGTAGTTCTCGCTTTTCTTCCAGATTTAATGAGGAAATGCACATTTCTTGCTTAAAGAAAAAGAAAAATGTAATTTAGCATGTTTCAAGACATATCCTGAGTACTGACAGTCATACGCTACAGACTTCTGCACTACAAGGAACACAGAGTAACCTTACTTTTAGACCAAAGTCTTTTTTTCCAAAATCTTACTAGACAGCAGTACTTTCTAGAATGGAGAAAATATTCAAGGTAATTGTGAGTGTACACAGGGACTTGGTAGACGAACAAAACAGTTACAGCTGAGATACATACACATATATATGTTGACATAATGCAAACATCTAATACGTAGCTATCCCATTTACTGTGTGGGAAAATAAAATTGCACTAAAGAGACTAATTAGAATAAATGTGTTTTCTGGCAATACTCTCATTACAAAAGATTATTCTTTTTCTTTCTGCTTTTTTATTTTCTTTTTTAAAAATTTATTTATTTAAAGTATTTGCCCGTTTCATATCAATATGTCCTTTTTCTTTTTGTGCAAAAGTTTGCATCAAAACAAGAATTGTGATCAGTATTCTTAAAATGAAATCAGTAAGAATATAATTAAGAGTTTTAAGGGATGAGCTCACAATCAATACCTTGATCATATTTGAACTACCAATTTGGTTTTGAAAAATGCTCAGAAATTCCAATTTCTAAGCCAACATAAATGTATTGCATCAGTGGGGCACAACAGCATCCTATCAATAAAAGCTCTTAAGAAGACAGACTATCACAAACAATAAATTAAAAAAAAAATCACATACAGTACTTCACCTGTCAGCTACAAACTCACAGCCTCTGAAGTGTTAGAGTTTTATCTGACAAACAACCTGGATTTGATTCCCAAATACTTCATGACAGAAGCTCAAACAACCATTTCCTAGAAATCTAACAAAACTTATAAGGAGGAAATGGCAACAGATTTCTATGCTGTTGAAAACACTTTCAGTGTGGAAAAGTAATAGATATCTGACTAGAAAAGAAAAAGAAATAAAGTGATATAATAAAATAAAAGCCAGAAATTAAAAAGAAAAGGCCTAATAGCCTATGCTTTTTCACCAAAGGAGGCAGGCAAAGGAGACTTGATTATGAATTTCCAGATGCAACAGCACAGTCCCAGTAAATGACAATATTAATATAAATTTCTGGAGAGCAACAAGGTTTCTGAAGGTAAGAAATGTTGTTTGAAGCTCTTCTTGGTTACATCTCAGTAGAAGAACATGTGTAGGAACATACTGAAGATCAAAGGTCTAAATACTTATCTTCTTTATTAATTAATTCTGAACTTATTTTTAATCAATGTCCTTAAGATATGTGTTTCAAGGATATATTACCAATACTGTAATACATTTAATTCAGTGCAAATAGTATTTACCCTTTGGTGATTGATTAATTATTACCGCATCAAGAAGCTTCTGTCTTCCTTCTTCCTTTTGGGAAAACCAATATATATATTTTTTTTTAGGCACTTAGCCTTCAAAGAGGTAAGACAGAGCATGATCTCAATACATTTCTTATGAGGAAAATTGACTTTTTGAAGTACAAAAATGGACCAACTAGATTTGGTAAGGAATATAAAAATAAAAAGAATTATAAATCACATCAATGATAATATTTAAATTTTTTTTCTAGATCTATTTATGTATTCACCTTTATGCTAGAGTTTAAACTACTGCTATGTTAAAGCTTCTTTTGAAATCTAAAAGGAGTGTTGTAGACTGAAGACAGCCATCTCCTAAGTTTGTTAAAATGTATTAAAATTAACACTAGCATTTCATTTCTGCTCCATTTCCCTTTTGCGTTACATACTTTTTCCCTCAGTGTGAAGCACGCAAGCTCTATTGTATGGACACTCATCTACATTTGGTATGTTAATTAGGAAACAACCTAATCAGTGGATGAGCCAACAAACATTCTTTTACTCCACACATCAGAAATCTTCTCAAAATGAGTATTTTGCAGATTTATGTTGAAACCAAAAATGATTTTAAAATTGTTTTAAAATCTCGAGAACAATTATTAGGGGATGAGGGAGGGAGGCCTTGGGTTTTATTTGTTTTTTCTCACTGATACCCAACTACTGATTTCAATGTTCTGTGATTATGACTACTGAGACTCTGTTAAGTGATTAGGACCACAACCAGCAAAGCATTTAATATTCCTTTTTGAAATATAAAAGGATATCCACTGATCTCAGTAAGCTACAGGAATCAAGCTAATAAAACCAGCTGAAAAAAACCCACATTTTACCTCCCTTCATTCATCTTATTAGAAAAATGAGCAACCTATCTCCTGAAAAATATTAAAGCAGATTGCACACAAGCTTACCCCCCACTCCACAGATACAAACAACTGTATACAGACAAGATACCATTTATGAAAACAAATTAGGCTAAGCAGGCAGGAAGTGAAAATCTGAAACTATTCAAAGATGCATTTCTAAATCAATTTTAAAAACATAATTTATTGAGTTTTCATTGTTTTAGACAGAAATACTATTTTTAACAACTCACAGCTCATTGCTATTTTATTAAACGCAAATAATAATTATTTATGCACTTTTGTGACTCTTCAAAGCGCAATGCAACATTGCAGCTGAATAACTAAAAGACTATATAATTATTTTACCATAACTACTTGTCAGTGTCAGATTTATGCCGTGATATTGCACCACCAGGACTCAGTTATGTCTTTTATTTCTATTATATCACAATGAAACATTGCAAAACCAAGCACAGTGTTAAAATTACTGTGACTTGTGGTGTCCCTCAGGGGTCTGTACTGGCACAAGTAGAGTTTAATGTCTTCATCAATGACATAGACAGCAGGATTGATTGCACCCTCAGCAAGTTTGCAGAATGACACCAAGCCGTGTGGTGCAGCTGACATGCCCGAGGGACAGGATTTCATCCAGAAGGACTTGGACAAGCTTGAGAAGCAGGCCCACGGGAACTTCATGAGGTTCAACAAGGCCAAGTGCAAGGTGTGATACTTTGGTAGGGGCAATTCCAAGCAGAAATACTGGCTCAGCATTGAATGGTTTGAGAGCAGCTCTGCAGAGAAAGACTTGGGGATGTTGGTGGATGAAAAGCAGGACATGACCCGGTGAGGTTCATTTGCAGCCAAGAGAACATATTGTATCCTGGGCTGCATCCAAAGCAGCATGGCCAGCAGGGCAAGGCAGGGCATTCTGCCCCTCTGCTCTGCTCTGGTAAGACATCACTGGAGTGCTTCATCCAGCTCAGGGGTCCTCAGCACAGGAAAGATGTGTACCTTTTCTAGATGGTCTAGATGAGGGCCATGAAGATGATCAGAGAGCTGGAATACCTCTCCTATGCAGACAGGCTGAGAGAGCTGTGGTAGTTCAGCCTGGGGAAAAGAAACCTCTGGTGAGACCTTATTGCAGTCTTTCAATATCAGAAAAGGGCTTATGAGAAAGAAAGGTGAGGACAGACTTTTTTTTGTTGTGACTGTTGCAACAGGACAAGTGATAATGTGTTTAAACTAAAAGAAGATAGATTCAGACTGGAAGGAAGAATATTTTACTGCAAGGGTGGTGAAACACTGGCACAAGCTGCCCAGAATGGTGGCAGATGTCCCATCCTGGAAACATTCAAGGACAGGTTGAAGAGGCTTTGTGCAACCTGATCATGATGATGGTGTCCCTGGGCTCATCTCTCATTGTAGGGGGTTGTACTAGTTGATATTTAAAGTCCTTTCCAAACCAAACCACTCTATGATCCTGTAAGCCTATGATCATATTCTTGCTCCTTCAACTCCATGTAATTTATTGTCATTTCTCCTTTTTTTTTTTT